>VXAZ01008308.1:563382-610731 GCA_013399875.1 Gymnorhina tibicen | reverse complement strand
TGGTTGAACCCCTTTTTTTTTTGCCTCAAATGCGTCTGGGTGACAAAACTTGGGCTGTCAGAAATGATCAAGAGATGAAGTTGCCAGGGAAGGGGAGAGAGATTTGCATGGAGATGCATTTCCCCACGTCTCACTGCCTGCACGAGAGGGATCTCCTCCACTTTCCAGGAGGAGAGCAGGGGACTCTCAGTCTGCTGGGAATACTTGATCATTGCATGGATTTATTTCCACTTTAGGAAAGGGGAAGCCAGATTCACCGGAAATGGGTCTGTACCGGCTCCCGAAGGGACAGACGCTGGTGGAGAGAGGACTCAACCAGCATCACGTGGGCTCTCTCTGTTATTTATTCCTGAACTCCAGGGCGCTTGGAGCAGTGACCAGGGGATGCGCTGTCCAAAGGGGATGAGGAGTAGACAGGCAAATGGCTTCACACTGACACAGGGCAGGTTTAGATTGGATACTGGGGAGAAATCCTTCCCTGTGAGGGTGGGGAGGGCCTGGCACAGGGTGCCCAGGGAAGCTGTGGCTGCCCCATCCCTGGGAACATTCCGGGCCAGGTTGGACGGGGCTTGGAGCAGCCAGGGACAGTGGGAGGTGTCCCTGCCCAGGGCAGGGGGTGGATGAGGTGGACTTTAAGGTCCTCCCGACCCAAACCATTCCATGATTCTATGAAGTGCAAAGCCTGCACCAACTACAGCCTTTCCCTGCAAACATGGGGACTCCTGTGGTTCCAGGTCCTGAACAATCCGCCAGGATGTCCCGGCTGCTGTGCTGAGGATCAGCAGAGGAAACCACCCCTTCAACCACCTCTTGGGTGAACCTAAGAGCCAGGGAGAGCCTAATTACCTTTCTCCTCATCAGCAGCCTGAGACAGTGAAGCCAACAGGTCTGAACTGTGTTTTCCACCAAATCCTTTAAAAATAGTGCCTGGCTGTTGTGGGAATAAGTCCCTGCAGCAGCGCAGAGGCGAAGCCTTTGCTCGGTCCAGGACTCCTGTCTCTCTCCCATGTCCTGCCCAGCAGAAAGCCCAGCACAGACACAGAGAGATGGATATAACAACATCCTGCAGCTCCCAAAGGCAGGCTGAGGTCAGACCTCCGTGGGGATGTTCAGAAAACACCGCGAGGGCTCCCTGACCTTCCATACCACGTGTGGGACTGTGCAGAAAATCCCACTATGAAAAGCCGGTGTCCATAAAGGAGACAGAGGAGTCCTGCAACTTTATTTGAATAAAGGCAGAGAGTCCACCGGGGCACAGCCCGCGGGGTTTTCTCTCTCAAGGTTTCAGAGAGCGCAGCCTGCTCTTATCCCAAACTCCCGGCCGCACGTTTCCCTCTTCCTTTCCCCATTGCTGAGCTACCAGGAAGGCGCAGCCTTCCCGAACCGCCTACCCCACATCCCCCCTCGAACCCGGCATTTTACCCCAAAGTTCAGAAGTTCAGGCCCGTGCAGCCCCCGGTCTGTTTCAGGCGCCAGGCTGTCTGGGCTCTGCAGCAAACCTGCTGCCCAAAGCCAGCAGAGACACTAAGCCCCATTTCGAAGCCGTTCACACCCGTACCCTCACCCACGGGAACTCTTTGTGAAGACATCAGCACCCATATTCCCTGGCAGGACGCAGGGGTCACTCCAGATGCCACCGCAGAAGGCGTCTGCGCCACGGAGCGCTTTCGCTTCCCACCAGCAGCAATGTTTGCAGATGAGCAAAAGCTTCCAGAAGGCTCAAGTGAAACATCCACATTTTTTAGGTGCTCGTCTGAACCCATTAGCACATCTTAATTGCTATCGGCACAGAGGAGCGCCAGACTTCCCCACGTCTGCCGAGTCCGTCTGCCTGCTCAGGGATGAGGGAAAACCACCGGCGCGCAGCCCCGGATCCTGCAGGCTGGAAGTTCGGTCTCCTCCGTGCGCAATCTGTCCCTGGGGCTCCTCAGCTGTTTGCAGGAGGAAGCAGGGAGAGGGAAAGGAGCCAAGGCTCATCTTGCAGCCCTTCTCTTGGTGAACGGCGGGAGTCACGCCGGGCTTTGCCAAACCACGCTGAGCCCAGAGAGACATCCCATTCCCAACGAGCCGGCGCCGGGGACGTCCCCCACACCGACGGCTCACGCGCCTACAGCACTGCGGGGACGCGTGGAGGTTGCCCGAGGACAGAGAGGCTTCCCCAAACCAGGGAGGGAGGTGGGAGCCCAGGGACGGCATCTCCCTGCCGACTCCCGGGCAGACCCCGCCGCAGCTGCTGGGAAAAACTTGGAGCTGCTGCAGAGCATCAGTTAATTTGTCATCATGGAAACAGCCAGCCCGGGTCAGCGGCTGTTGGCGGAGGAGTCGGGAAGTGCTGCTGGTGGTGATCTTTTTCCTTTTTTTTTTTTCTTTCTTTCTTTTAAGGAGATTTCATTTTTTTTTTAAATAAAAGCTGCCTTGATAAGGAATTTACCAGGGTAAAATGAGATTACACGGGAGCTCGGAGTAGCTAAAAGCAGCAGTTTGCTGGGGACTCGGAGGCTGCTGCTTATACTATCTCTCTATCATCACATATATCCTTCTATCTAATCTACCTAGCACCATATATACCCTTTAGCTCGCCAGCTCCCACAATCCCTGCCCTCTATCCATCATCCCCCTATTCATCAACACACATCCAGCTCTATCTACCTAGCCATCACTATAAATATCCCATCCATCCATCTCTCCCAATCTATCTCTCATCAGAGAGACCCTTTGCCTACCTACCTGCGAATATATCCACATCCATATCCACACACCCCCCCGTCTGTCCATCTGTCATCGGCAGAGCGCTCACCTCCTCTCCCCCATCCCTCACCGCACGTATCCTCCCATCCGCCGGCCCATCCATCACGGCCTCCTGCTGCAAGGGGCTCGGTGCCTCTCTGCTCCATTTACTACCCGAGGGCACCAGATATTTCCCTGTGGATCACTGGATCCGTAGCCCACCAAGCAGCAGCCCCGGAGAGGGGATGGAGCGGGTCGGTGCCGGGAAAGGCGCTCGGAGCCTGTCGAGGACACGCGGCGCTGGAGGAGGGGACGTGGGGCGCTCACACTGCTGAGCTGGGCTGGGCTGCACCTGCACAGCCACCGGCAGGAGCAAGGAGCAAGCTCCTGGTCTGGGCAGGAGCAATCCATGGGAATGCACAAAACCCAGCGAGGTGCTGAGCGCCCTCTGCAAGGTGCAGCAGGGACGTAAAGAAAATCCTGATCCCCACACTAGGGAAGAGCGCCAGTGCCCCGTATCCCCCCAGATCCTGCCTAGCCCCTCTGGCAAGTGCAAGAGGAGAGGAATTTTCCTTGCACAGAGGCACATTCCACCAGGGCTCCAAAAACGCCATATTCCCTCCCCAAATCAGCCACTGACCAAATCACACCACACCCGGCCCCTCACCAACTGCCAGGCTGGCACAGCGCCTCCAGGCTGGAGCCAAAGGCAGCTTAGGCTCGGGATGGTGGGGGGAGGATGCTGCCGAGTGGCACCGAGCCACAAAATTTGCCAGAGAGAAGAAAACACCCAAGCAGTGCTTAAAAACTGAAAGCTGTTACTTTAATTACGGGCTTTCTGCTTTATCACCAATAGCGTTTCTCACACATTCATCAGCAAACCTGGTAATAAATCAATCGCGGGTAGCCAGGAGCTGCAGTCTGGCTCCTTCCCTTTCTCTTCCCTGCTCCCTGCGAGCTCTCACACCATTAGTATGCAGTCCGGCACTGCCAGTCTGTGCATTCCTCATCGGCTTTGGACTGGAGCTGGTATCAAGCGGATGCCCCCAGCACAGATTTCACACAGCCAGCTCTGCCTGTGGGGAAGGCAGGCGCTGGCGGAGGAGGTGGTGGACGTGCCTGTGTCTCTCAGGGCACAGTCCTGGCTGCACGCTGTACGGATCTTCCTGCATCCACGGGGAATTTCAGGATGGGAGGAAGACAGGGATGGGGCAGGGTACTCGTGTCCCGCATCTGGGTGCAGGCATCAGCCGCTGTGCATGTTCCCGCTCCGTCTGCTCCTTGTTTTGTGCCCAGAAGTCCCGATGGCAAGGCCAGGGTGGGTGCTGTGGGCACACTGGCTGAGCAGAGGGGTGACTCCAACCTCAGCTACAAAATCTTTTCCACGCACGGACAGCGGTCCCGCAGCACAGCCCACCTGGCAGGGCACTCGGGGCTCGGGAGAACCACGTGAAGGTGTTTCCCTGTGCCTTTGCTGCGCCCTTGCACTTGAGGCAGCCATGAAAAGCCAGCTCTGCTGCCTGCCCCACACCCAAAAAAGCCAAATTTTCATGTCAGCTGGGATGGTGCAACATGCAGTCATGCTGCACTGGAGCTGCCAGTGTTATCCCTGCACACCCCAATTCCTGGATAGGATATTGCATGTCCTGACTGTCCACAACTCCTGGGAAGGGCCAAATCGTCCTGTCTGGATCTTGCTGGAGCAAGATTCAGCAGTGGGAGCTGAGGCTGAGGATGCTGACCATTGCTGAGAACTCGATGCATGGGCTGTTTGACACCTGCCCTCTCCTCGACCTCTCGCTGTCCACTGCAGCAAAACCAGCAACAGCTCTGCTGCTGAAACACAAATTAAACAATTCCAACCCTTTCATTTCCCTGTCACCTCTGCCACCTTCCCAAATCTATTTTTTTCCTCCTATTTGAGTGTTTCTGGGTTCACTCCACTGAGGCAGAGGTGCTCCCCTCTCCCCATGCTGGTACCTGCTGCTTCCCATCAGCCGTGTGAGGGCTGCACAGATGTGCACACAGCAGTCCAGATGTGCACGGCACACTGCCAGGCTGCCGGGGTGATGATGGAGAGGGAGCAGCCTCCCACCTCCCAAAATGAGGAGATGCGGTCCCTCCAATTGCTACTGGAGCGAGTGTGCAAATCCAATTGACCTTGAACACTAATTGGCCCTCTAATTAACACTCAGCAGAGAAGCAAAGGGCTGAGAGGAGACTCTCTTTCCAGAGGAGGTGGCCAGGGAAGAGGAGCAGCCATCCCTCCACGCTGTTCCTGTGGGGATGAAAGGACACGTCTCCATATTTAACCAGGAAAATCCCTTCCCCGAGGCTCATCCTTGGGAGCGGGAGCCAGCCGGACATTCTGGGACCGCTGTCCCGGGGAAAGCATCCTAAGGGAGAGTCACACACCCTGCTGTCCTCACAGAGCCCCACACAGGACCACGGGCATCTTCCCGGGATCTCTCCCAGCCTGTTCCCTGCAGAGCTCGGCTCCAGCCCGCCCTGTCGGGGTTTGCATCTCTGCCATGCACCGACTGTCTCCCCACATCACTCTCCCCGTACCTCGCCCTCCCACACCAACACACACACTTCCCTCTGCTCTTCCCCTCCTTCAGCCTGGCATCGGGAGCTCCAGGCTTGACATTTTCATCTACAGGTTATTTACAGGAGGGCACATCCGAGGCGGCGGTCACAGGTGATTTCCCCGCGCCGCCGGCTCCGCTCCGCACGGAGCCGCAGGGGGCAGATTCCTCACTGCAGATATCATTAATCCTGCAAATCCCCAAATCCCACCCTCCTGCCACCCTCGTCCTGGGGAATGTGGAGCCACAACAGGCTAAAACTGGCAGCAGCCAGAGTCCTGCAGGAGCTCCTGCTGTCCCGGCTGCTCCTCCCTCCACAGCCCCAGGGGAAAGTGGAGACCCAGGGGCTGGGTCCTGCCTGGTCCACGGGCAATTGGAGCACACGAGAACGGAGTAAGGCCCTCCATGGCTCTGCTTCCCAGGCAGGGAATTGCTGGGATCATGCCTGATTTGGATCCAGCAATGGAGGGACCGAATTCCGGGCTGGTCCTGCTCTTACGTGGGGTGAGGCTGAAGAGCGTCACTTGCAAGCCTAAAGCCAGCCCTTAACACGCTTTCTTCCAAAAGGTGACAAGCTGACACCGAGTGACTGCAACCACCAGAATCTGAGCGACATTCATCTGCTGCGGTTCCTGCCAGGAGCTGCTGCTGAACCGGAAAATCGTGTCACAGCTCCTCTTTGGGGCTGCTCCTGCGGAAGGGACACCTTGAGCTTCCAGCTCAGGTGAGCTCCGCCACCATCTTCCATTTCTCAGGCAGACGGGCAGAAGGGAGATGGCCTGCAGCCGCCAAGCTGCTGCCCTGCCCCAGCTGGCACAGCCTGCCCTGAATCCTGGTGCCATTGGTAAATCCCCATCTAGCAGGGACGGTGTCCCACAGCCGCTGGGCTGGCCAGGGTCCGAGGAGTCGGGCATCACCTCCACCCTCAGCAGTGCTCAGAGCAATGCTCGGAGCCCAGAGCAGCACACGAGCAAGGCCCCAGCAAAACCCAGCACTCCTGGCTCACACCTCGCTGCGGGAGTGGGATGGGAAGGTGCCATCCCGGGGAGATCCCAGTTCCCAGCACACCCAGGAGCTCCCCAGCCGCTGCTTTCTTCGCTCAGTCGCCTCCCTGACCATAACTACTCCTTAATTATTTAATATCTGCAAAACACCTCGAGACTTTGCACGGGAAGGGAGATGAACTGCACGACCTAAAATTGGTCTTTTTTCCATCTCGAACTCCTTGCATTTTATCCTGGGATGAAAGGAGCTCTATTAGGCAAAGCATCAGTATTATTAGATTTCCTTGGAGCCCTAACAAACGGATATTAGATTATTACTGCAGATGCATTTCTAAGGCACTCATCACCAGAGTATCTGAGCATCAATTACACAGATTTAGAGATAAAAAATGCTTTCCCCTGGAGAACAGGGTACAAAACCCCTTCTCTTTTTGCCTCCCTTCCCCATCTCTTCCAAATACATTTACCTCCCTCCCACTGCCTTCTGCAGAGCTGGAGCTGCTTACGAGGAAAGCTCTCGGGCTGATGGGCAACCCTGCAATCTTTGAAACATCTGAAGCAGCAAAAGCTTTTTGTAAAGACTGGCAGGAGTCAGCTGAAGAGATTTCAATGTGCAAATGGACATAAAAAGATGCAAGAGGGGGAATGAAACGTTGGATTTATTTTTCTAAGGACAAAGGATTTGCTATTAGATGAGATGACCCCACGGCCTGGCTCCAGCACCTACAGGTCACAGTGCACAGAAAGCCCGTCCTGCTTTTGGGGTGAAAGGGAAAAATGGAGAAAAGTTCAGGTTTGACTGTGCTGATAAGGTCTCTGATAATTCCCTGCCTTACTATTGCCATTATGCTAACCCCTAGCAACACCACAGGAACTGGGCTGGATATTGAACACACAAATCCACGGCTGGAAGTGCTTAAAGGCTGAAGAGAAAAGATCAAAGTTTGAGAGGGGAAAACACGGAGAAAGGGCTTGGCCAGGATCTCACGGCTGGGACCAAACTGCTCCTCATCCCCCAGGTCCCGGCACACACAGGGACCACGCCACAGCACCCCTGCCTAACTCAGTCTTTCCTGCCCTTTCAGCTGATCTTGCTTCCAAAGAGACTAAATATCACAACGAATTTAATCTCAATGCATGTTCTTTAATTTCAGCTGCCGGCTCCAGAGATTGTGGTTTGGTCCAGTTTCAGAGCAAAGCATCAAATCCATTCCTTTCAGCAAGCCAAGCCCATCCCAACCCGTAGGTAAATACTTCAGGACCACACTCAGGAGGTGCTTCCAGCCCCTCAACAGCCCCCCGTCAGAAGGGGCAAAACCCAAACAAAACCCCTTAATTCTCTCTCCAGACCAGGATCCCACCCCCAGTGCGGGTTCACGCTGCCTTGCGAGCCCAGCCCAGCTGCCTGGCTCATCCCAAAGCCCCTCCTGCATGGCCGGTGCAGACAAAGCCTCTGCTCCGGCCAGCCCAGCTTTGTGTGCTGGCCAGAGCGGCCACTGGGCAGCAGGGAAAGCAGCCCTGCTTCACAGCAAAGCTTTCAAAAGCACCTCCTGCTTCTCTCCATGGGCAGGACTCAGAGCCAGGATAAGGCAGGATGCTCCTGCCATCCCAGCTCTGCCCCACCAGGAACCTCATGTGTCAGTCTTGGAAGGGACCTTAAAAATCATCTTTTTCCACCCCCGCCATGGGCAGGGACACCTTCCACTGCCCCAGGTTGCTCCAAGCCCCGTCCAGCCTTGCCTGGAACGCTTCCAGGGCTGGGATGTGTGTAGCCCTTCCAGTGGTCAAGTGCGACCTCCAAGCAATGCAGCTCTCGGCATCCAACTGACTCGACATCACTGGGATGGACCAGATGTCCCTTTGTGTGAGAGCTGCCAGCCCTGGGAGCGCTGTCCCCAGGGTCAACCACTCTGCAGGGTAACTGGGAAGGCCCAGGTCATGCACAAGCCAGTTTGGATGTAGCCATGATCCTGACTCCTGCCCCACAGGGAAAACCTGCACGGGAGAGATGAAGGAGAGCCAGGGCCCAGCTCTGGGAGAGGGCTTGGGATGGACAGGGCCCGATGCAGAGGGAGGGAGCACGAGCAGGGGGATTGGGCTGTGTCAGAGCAGGGCAGGGTTAACAAAACGACCACTAATCCCAGAAACAGAGCATTCCTGCTGCCCCAGCGCCGCAGGATGGTCACAGCAGCATCCAGCCACGGGGCTGGCGCAGGGGATGGGACCCAGCGCTGACTGTGGGTGCCAGGCACAGCCAAAGCTCAAAGGTTAAAGAACAAAACCCATCACCCTCTTCTGAACGATTTCACAAGTTACAAGGTCAATGCACTCGGTCCTCGCTCAGGCAGAGACGCAGTTTGACCTCGTGCTGCTGCCCTAAGCACGGCTGTAAGGGCACTTTCCAGCCCCAGCCAGGGTCAGGCACCAGCAGCACTTCTGCTCATCTCCCAAATCCCTGCCGGGCTCCCAACAGAGCCTGGGGATCTCACTGCTGACACCCCCCAGGACTGCGGGTCTCCTCCCCAGCCACCCCACGCAATTCCATCACCACCTCCACTACCTGTGCTGGGGAGGAAGAGCTGCTCCAGCACATCGCCTGCCCTGCACAGATTTATAAAGACGAGGAGGGAGGTTTCCCAAAGGTTCAAAGACCCATCTGTTCCTCCTCTCCTGTAGCTTCCCCTCCATCTCAAGCATCTCTCCGTGTTTCAGGAGCAGCCTCAGAAATCGATGCTCACTGAATCACAGTTAGATCCTTTGGTTTATTTATTATTTTCCCAGCTTGAACTCAAACCTCCTTCCGCATGGCAAGAGCAGGGGATGAACCTCGCAGCGTTTCACAAGCAGCAGCACTGCGGGAGGGACGAGAGAACAGCGAGACACGGGAAGGGCAGGAGACCTTCCCTCCCAGCACATTGTTTCGGATACCACCAGGTTTCCAGAGCCCAGGATGGTTTGGATTGGAAGGGACATTAAAGCCCATCTCATTCCAACTCCCTGCCCTGGGCAGGGACACCTTCCACTATCCCAGGCTGCTCCAGCCCCAAATCCAACCTGGCCTTGGACACTTCCAGGGATGGGGCAGCCACAGCTGCTCTGGGCACCCTGTGCCAGTAAGGAATGACCCAATGCAAGTCAGTCATCAGCTGATGGATGCAAGATCTGGGAGAAGAAGGTTGTCTGTGCATGCCTGCTGTTGAACAAGGGTTTTTCTGAGTATCCTTCTGGATTTTGCATCGCCTGGGCTGTGCTCGACACACCGGCCCTGCTGCAATTCTCCTGTGAAGGCCGGATGAAGGAAAAAGGCAGGCAGTTATCAAAAACCCCCGGCAGCAAGGACAGAGGGACACCAGGGCACGTGCCCTGCTCTGATATCTTCACCAGCAATGTCTCTCCATCACCTTTCTGCTCATAATCTGCCACCTTTAACCCAGCCAAGCATCCAACACTTCGGATCAAGGTTGGATGTCAAGGATGTCGGATGTTCACCGACAACATCTTTGAAGTGAGGAGGCGGGACCGGCGGGTTCCCACCTTGGCTCTGCCCGCAGCGACACTGGGCAGCTCACAGGAGTTTCCACAATGGGCACCAGCTCCTTACATCCCCCACCAGAGGGATCCAGACCCACGGAGGCTTTCCCAAACCCCTGTCCCCCAGAGCAGAGCCCTCCCGCAGCCCTGTGCTCGCTGCTTCCCAGCCGGGGCTCGCCCCAGCCAAGTTAATTGCAAAGACGGCAGCGCCGGAGCAGAAAGCAACCGGCGGGGCTCTCTGGAAAAGCCAATTCCCACAACAGAGAGCTGATGGGATTTCTGTGCGGAAGAGGGCAGAGAGGGGCAGGGGTGAGGGAGCTGAGCGTGTCCCAGACAATCGCTCCGCCAGCGCTAACGCGCGGATAAATAGCCAGTGCCGACATCTGCTGAGAAATACCTTTCCCGCTCCACGCTGAGAATTGCCAGCTAATAATATCCCAACTGCCCCCCCCCGTCCTTCTCCATCCCTCCCCCACCCAATTACCGAGCCTGACATTATCCGTCATCTTCCCTTTGTGTCGGCGAGAATCCAAACGCAGACGCCGGGAAATTAATAATAATTGTTGTGTCAAAATGCGGGATGTAATCAGGATGCGGCGTGGAAGCTAATACAAACACAAACAAATGGTATTTATCCTCCCGAAAGATCCCTCCCCTCCCTTCCCAAAGGGCTGCTGATGATAATACTCATGGAAGAGATGAATCAGTGCTAATATAGGGATTAGGAATAGATCCCAAACCCCAGCCTGGGCTGCAATCAGAAGGAGCGCTCTTAATTGAAATTAGAGCTGGGATTTCGGTGCCTCTGCAGAGATGGGTTAAGCCCATCGGGGCTAAACAGAAGGGAAAATAAAAATAGCATCTTTATTCAAGAACAAGAAGGTGGGAATGAGAAAAGAGATCCTCTCTGGCTTCGACACACCTGGTTTGCTCAGTCTTGGCTTTGGAGCTGGGTTTTGTCCCAGCGCCGATTCCCGCAGGCAGGGCAGAGACGATGCTCCCGCTTCTCCCTCAGGCATCTCTCTGCCTTTTCAGCTCGAGATGGGTTCAGAAAGGATATTTCAAGATCAAACCACACCTTCCACGCTCTGAGGGAACCCAGGGCAAGCTGAGCTCGGGGTCCTGTTCCTGACTCTTTCCTGAAACTTTTTACCGCTCTGCAAGTGAAACGTGCTCTTTCCCCCGATGCTCACGCCAGCAAAGATAAGCGTTCTCGCTTTCATTCCTTTTATTCAGAGGCACAAAAGGAGAGGAAAAGACCACCTGAAAAAAGGCACAACTTCTGCTTTTATTGCTGCTTCACTTCCCACATCCCTCTGCGCCCCAGGGCCACCTGGACCGATATCCTCGGCAGTAAAAAGACAATTTTACCAACCAAGCCCATTTGAACTATTTATTCACAGGGGCTGAATTCTTCCCAAACCCCAGTCCCAGGCAAGAGGGATGCTCGGGAGCCAGGTGCTTGATGGCAGCATCTCACTTTCTCCCTTTCCAAAGGTTTTGGTGATTACTGACTCCTCTTCCTGACTCTTTTCCAGCCCTACACATCACCCTGAGTGATTCCTCCCCGTGGATGTTACTCAAAGGAGTGTAACACACATGAGAAGCAGAAAATAGGATCCAGGCACAGATTATTCCCACGAGCGTATTAGCAATTCCTGTGCTTTAATTCCACATTAGATTTTACGTCAAAAACAGGTTTCTAAATTCCCGGCTCGGGCGCTGTGCCATGGTCTGTGCCTTCCGCTAGCACATACAAACCCAGACTGAAAACTGGGCCCAGAGTAAATCACCCAGCTCCAAACCCTTCTGCTGCCAAAGGCTGGGATTTGGCTCTGACCTTCACCAATCTCTCTCCAGCCTCCCACGGCCGAGTTGTGCAAAAAACTTCTGTGATTTTCTTTTTTTCCAGCCAGGAAAATCCCATTTCCAAAGCTGAGAGACAGAGAGAAAACCCTCTCTGAGCAGTGCAGACTTAATTCATCTCCTCGGTGGCAGCAGGTCCTCGAGAGCAACCCAAGGGCTTGCAGGTCAGGAGAGACTCAGTGGAGTATGGCCAGTTAGAGATGACTTAGATGCATTCCCATTCCCTGTTTAAACTTTCTGTCTCTCCACAGTGTCCTCTCCAGGAAAAGCTGGCCCGACAGCACACGAGTGTTCAAAAGCACGAAGGAACAAATGGTGATGCTGTTCCTCACCCCGGGATGACGCCGTGGGTTTTACCAGCCTGCTGCATCCCGGCCAGACTTGGATTTATACCTCGAGGCTGCTGACAGCTCTGAGGACCCCGAGCTCACCAGACGGTTGTAAGGACCAACACAGCAGGCAGTGATTGGTTATACAGACACCAGAGGTTTGAAGACCACCCAAAAATCCCCCAGCACCTTTTGTTTGTGCCGTCAATTACAAGAGAACCAGGATTAGCCACAAGAGCAGACTTTGAGAGCGGCTCCCAGCTCTGAAAAGCCTGGCTCATCCCACACTGAGCCACTGAAGCCAGTACAGGTCTTGAGCCCAGTCCAGAGATAAATTGATTTTAAACACAAGCAGGGTGTAGGAACTCGGCATTCCGCAGCCAGACGCCTTTGGAGCTGGTGTGCAGCTGGGCAGAGCAGCCCATCAGGAGTTCGGGCACGTGCAGCTAAATGAGCTCCCCACGGCCACACGGCAGGAGCAGATCCATCCCCTCCAACTTCTGCTCCCTAAAACTTGGCTAGCTGGTCCAAGGCAGGAATCTGGTTCCTCCCCCAGTAGCAGAGGTTGATGCCTCTAAAAAAGCCCTGTCTAAGGATGATGTGAAGGGCGCCTTGGCACTGCCTCTCTCCCTGCTACCCGCTGGACACGAGGGCTGGAGCGCAGCCTCCACGCCCCCAGGAAGCTGCTGACAGAGAATCCCAGAGTGGTTTGGGTTGAAAGAGACTTTAAAGATCATCCCATTCCACCCCCTGCCATGGGCAGGGACACCTTCCACTGTCCCAGGTTGCTCCAAGCCCCGTCCAACCCAGCCTTGGACACTGCCAGGGATCCAGGGGCAGCCACAGCTGCTCTGGGCACCCTGTGCCAGGGCCTCCCCACCCTCACAGGGAAGAATTTATTCCCAACATCCTATCTAGACCTATCCTAACTTCAGTTTAAGCCCATTGAATGCTCCACACAAAGAGACTCAGCAGAAAAGCAAAGACCTGAGAAGCCCTTGTCCCTCCTGCCACCTCTAAACACTCGCTTTATTCCCAAGCTGATTTTGCTGTCTGCGAAGCACATGTCCGCCCTGCCGGCATCCCGAGGCTGGCCAGTATCCAGGTCCTCCTCCCGGCTCTACCAGCCCCTCGCCGAGCCGGAGCTGTCCCTACACGATCCCTCCCAAGTCACAAATGACGGCGGCAGGAGAGGAGCCGGGCCAGCCCCGGCGGCGAACGCCGCACCCACGGCGGGGCTGGCGGCGGGATCGCGGATTGGTGCGAGCGTGGAAATTCATTCATATGAATTTGGAATATAATACCTGACACAAGATGTATCGCTGCTGCCATGCTGCAATCCCAGATAAGGACACAGCAGTAACAGATGGAGGAACAAGGCACTTATCTTGTTAGCTGATGGATTTATCTCTCCTTCCCCCACCCTTCCCTACATATTCCATAGTGTGCAGAGAGCCACGTTCCTCGGCAGAGCAGCATATGGAGCACGAATTGATTTCTTCCTAACACCCCCTCCACACTTTAATTCAATAAGAGCTGGAGTGGCGGATAAACAGCTTGTTGTGCTAGGAAAATTTCAAAACAGTCAAGAAAATGTCAAACTGTCTTTTTTATGAGTGTCTTTCTTTTTTTCTTTTTTTTCTTTTTTTTCCCCCTTTTTTATTTTTTTTTCCCTTTCCGTTCCCCCTTCTCCTCGGATGTTCAGCGAGGAGCTCCGTGTCTGGAGTGAGCAGTCCTTCCCTGGCAGACACCTGTACATCTCCTGTCAGGCCAGTCCATGGCAAAAGGTGGCTTCGGTCCCATCCTTGGATGGGAGCTGGGAACACAGCGACTCCGGGTAGAAGATTAGGCAGATGGTTTCATCTGGCAGCTCCCTTAATCTCATTACTGGAGCTGGTGGAAGTTTTTAATGTGATCTCTCTTTCCTTCTCTACCCTCACCCCATTCAAAATGCCTTTTCTCAAAAAAACCCAGACATGTTTCCTTAGTGGTTTCTTTGTTAGGAACAGACTAAAATTTCTTTAAAAAACTATTCCGTTTTTATTTTTGGTGTCCTCTTCCTCTCTATTATTTAGCTCTGAAAAGGAGGAATTATTAGAAAAGAGGAACAAGCACAACTGGATGTTTTCTGGTCCTCCCTCAAAAATATGGAGCGCTTTTGCTTTGGAAATAGCAGGGACGTGTTTCTGAGGACCATAAGCCACCTCGTGTGCTCCTGCAGCCTCCTTTGCCAGCAAACCCAAGCAAAGGCTGCAGCCATGGAGGTTTATTTAGGAACACGGAAATCCAGCCCTGAGGGACACCAGCATGTCCCACACTCAAGGGTCCTTGCTGGCCTCCAGACCTCTCCCAAACACCTTGCTCCTGCTGTTCCTCACGCAGCTGCCTGTTCCTTCCACCCTATAAACCAGCCAAGAGCCTGAGCTCCCTCCCAAGCACACCAGCCCATCGCTCCCCTCCTTCACAGCTCTCTCCACACCTCCCCAGCTTGCTCTCCTGAGGGATTCTCGCAAGGTAAAACCCTTCAGGACTTCTCCTCTCCATCCATGCATCCATTCAGGAGCTCATTTCCCTTGAACTTCCCTGCAGAGCAGAGGCCACCACAGTCCCAAAGCTCAGCCTGGCACCGCACGTGGCCTGAGCCACCCCTGGCTCTCAGCCCCCAGTGCTGGTGAAAACCATCTCCAGGTTGGTTTGGAGGAGGAGTTGGAGCAATGAAGACCGCTCCAAGGGTCTGCTTTCATATTTTGAATAAATTGACACGAACACAGGGAGAGAAAAGGGGAATGTGCTCCCAAGTACGACCAAATGGAAACCCAGTGGATTCCCAACAGGAAGAACAGAGGATCTCACTTAACTGAAGGAATAAAAATGTGTTCCCTAAAAAAGGTAGGAGCTATTCTGTTTCCTTCAAAACTTCTCCTACAGAGTCTCAGCATGGACTCAGGAGTGACTGTCACTCAGACGTGCAGGGGACACGCTGTGCACCCAGGGTGAGGTGCCATGGGTGGCCTCAGCACCCTGGTCAGGACAGGACACCACCTTATCCCACATCACCAGCGATAGCTTTTGGAGGTCAAACAAGGAACCAGCATCCACAAACCCCACCCCGGGACAGTTTCATCCACTGGGGAGCTGAAACAAAGACAGACAAACCCACGGGACAGGCAGCAGCACGGGGCTGGGGCTGCACATCCCTGCGGGGTGAGCGAGTTACGCTCCAGCAGCGCCCGGACCGGCAGCAGCGCGGGCTGGGCACACGCTGCGCGTGAGCCGGGATGGTTTGGGGGGAAAAACGGACCCGCAGGAGAGTGTCCGGGGAAGGACGGCTCTGTCCTGCAGTTTTCCACCTCCCTCCATCCGCCTGCTGCTGTGCTGGAAGGCGAGAGCCGCCTCCCCACCCCCTCTGCAGCAGAGCAGTGCAGAAGGCTGCAGGATCCTGCAGGGAGCCGGCGTGTTTAGCATGCAGGAGAGAGTGCGGAGCAGAGCCCTGTCTCGTGCCACGGAGCAGCCGGCCGGGAGCAGCCAATTGCTGCTGGAAGGAGCCGGGTGCTCGGTGAATCCGCAGCCGCTCGCTGCTCCCCCTTTTCTTCCCATTCAGCTCCTGGTTGCAAAGCAGGGATGGGGTTTGGTGCCTAATCGACCTCTGCCTCAGTTTCCCCCTGTGAGAGAATCCCACCAGCCCTGTTGCTACGGCCCCAAACTGTCGGGGATGAGCATCAAGGAACTCATCCCTCTGCTCCAGAACCAGCACCTCCTTGCTCCATCCCTTCCTCCCTGCCAGCTTGCACTGGGCACCCACAACCCCACTGGCAGTGGCAGCACCCAGACACCCATGGGTGATGCCTTCCAGCACCCAGACACCCATGGGTGATGCCTTCCAGCACCCAGACACCCATGGGTGATGCCTTCCAGCACCCAGGCACCCACGGGTGATCCATAACAGCACCCAGGCACCCACGGGTGATCCATAACAGCACCCAGGCACCCACGGGTGATGCCTCCCAGCCAGCACCCACCCCATGCCACAGCCCCACACTGAGCTCTCCTCCTCCACTGCAGGCTGGGGCTCAGCCCCTCCAAGCCTTACCTGCCACCAGTGTCCCCTGCTCGTCCCTTCCTCACCTGCCTCCGTGGCCACACCAGGGAGGGGAGCAAAGCAGGTGACAGCACACCAGCAACAAGGGGAGCCGGTCCCCGTTTGATGCCGGTGTCTCTGGTCAGCTCCGACCCCTCTCATCCACCTCCCCCCCGAAAAGGACATGGAGAGCCCCTTCTCCCCCCACCCAGAACATTTCAAACCTGTCCCTTTCAAAAGAAGCTCTCGCCAAGCACCCAATTACAGCTCCGTGACTGAGGATGAAAAGCTGCTCTTGGAGCATCCTGTTTTCTCTTTATTTTTCCCCCTTTTCAAGGTTCCTTTTCCCTCCCTTCTCATGAGGTTAAAGAGCTAAAGACCAACTCAGAAGCAGATAATAGAGTGACAGGGCCTCATAAAAAAGCAGCCGAAGCTTTGGAGAAAGCTGGCATACGGTGCATTAGGGATTTCTGTCGCGGCAGCTGGGAGTAACAGTGACCCTCTGAACTCAATTTGCTCCACGGCTTGAAAACGAAGGAAAGCCTTTGGACTGTCAAACTCCTCCTTTGGCTTCCAAGGGAGGCTGTGGACTTTGAGAGAGCTTTCGGGGGCCCAGCGTGCCCCTCACCCTACAGCTACTGCCCTTGGTTCATATCTGGGGCTGGAGGTGGCAGCCCGAACCCTGCAGGGATGCGGGATGGGTGCAGGAGGGAGGATAACCCACGCAACACCGAGCTGTGGAGATGTGGATTTATACATCACAAGGACTCCAGAGCCCCCCCTGCCCCAGCCCAGCGAGAGCAGAGGGACAAGGCGGGGACACGTGAAAGGTCGGTGCTGCACGGGACGAGCTCGGTGCTGCTGCACAAACCCATCGCTTTCCCCTCTGCCTCTCTCTTCTTTCCCTTTTTTTTTGTTTTTTAAATGAGTAGAAAATTCTTCCCACTACGCATTAGCGCCCAACGTAATGGTGCAAAGCATTTTTCATTTATCATCATAATGCCAGTCAAACGAACCCCCTAATAACATAAATGCAAGAGGAAAGCTATTAGAGTTTATTTGTGCAGTGGCTTTGAACTCGTCCCCACTGCTCCACCAGTGTGACTGGAGGGGCTGGATGGAGCTTGGATCTTTAGGACCTTTCATCCTCAGCGAGCCAGAGCCTTTCCTTACAGAGCACTGCAACCCCGCACAGGTTGCTGTGCTGGCTGAATTACCAAAATACCCAAACACCCAAAATAGTCCATTGCAAACAGCAGCCTGGGAGTCCTCCAGGTCAGGCTGGACGGGGCTTGGAGCAACCTGGGGTAGCAGAAGGTGTCTCTGCCCACAGCAAGGGGTGAAATGAGAGGGGCTCTGAGGTCCCTCCAACCCAAACCAGTCTGGGATTCTCCGATCTCCTGCGCCTTTCCACGGGTGTGATGTGCTCCGAGTCAAGGCACAAGGGAACAACAGGGAACAACACACCGGGCTGTTGCTCACCTGCAGCTGAAGGTCTCCACATCCTTTGCCTGTTACTCCTCCCACACACACCTGAACACAGGCGTTTATTTTCCACAACACACAGTGCCTGGAGTCCCTATCCTGGCTCTGCACCTCCGCCAAGGACCATCAGAGCATCTCTGCTCTGCCCAGACCTCCTCCTCCGCCACCCCTGGATTGTACAGCCATGGGAGGCCAGTGCCATGGAACAGCTCTACAGATGTTGGTGAGGCTCATGCAAGAAAACTTCCCTATAAATAAAGATACTTGGAAAATTCAAGTCATTCCTCCACATAGTTCCTTGCTCTCCTTTGCTGCAGCCATTCCCATCCCAGGGTTTCACCACAAGGACACGAGGAAACAGCCTCAGGTCACTCCAGAGGAGACTCAGGCTTGATATTGGGAAAAATTTCTGTACTGCAAGGAAGTTAAGCCCTGGAACAGGCTGCCCAGGGTGGATGGTGGAGTCACCATCCTTGGGTAGGGATTTAAGAGATGTATGCATGTGGCACTTAAGGACACAGTTTGGTTGTGGGCTTGGCAGTGCTGGGGGAGTGGTTGGACTCAGTGATCTTAAAGGTCTTTTCCAACCTAAACTATTCCATGATTCAGCGATTTCTCGCTCCTGCCTTGCAGGTCCATCCTCATCATTCCAGGTCTGGCCCTCAGCATCCCCCATCCCCAAGATCTCCCCGCGTCACTTGTCCCAACAGCTCTCATCCTACAGCAGCCCCGTCCTGGAGAGCCATGACAAGGCATTTAATTTTATACACAATAATTCCCTCATTAAGCCGAAATTAAATGCATATTTCAAAACCTACGAGCGAGAGCAAACTGTTCAGTCTTACGCTTTATTAAACGAAAAAATCTTTGTGTGGGAAGAGCTTTTCGGTGCCAAATCACAGCCCTGCTGATGGGGCCGAGCTATTCCCAACCGTGGCAGGATGTGCGGTGCCGGCAGAGAGGGCCCGCACTGCAGAGGGAAACACGGCACCCTCCTGACAAATTAGTTCACTCGTTAAGAAGCCTGTTTTGCTCAACTTCAACAAATTGTTGCGTTTAGCAGCCAGGAAACTTCCAGGGAAGGGATGTTGCAAAGCAGCAGGAGTGCAAGGGTAACCTTCCCTCCTCCACCAGGCTGCCCGCGGGAGCAGGGAGAATTCACTGTACAGGTGACATTAGCAGGAAGTGTTTTGTGGTGAGGGTAAAACATTGGCAAAACAGGTTTCCCAGAGAGGTGGCGGATGCTTCATCCTTGGAAAGAGACAAGGTTAGGTTGGGGCTTGGAGCCACTCGTCCCTGCTGCTCCGACAGAGTGACTCCATGGATGGAGCTTGGATCTTTAGGACCTTTCATCCAAAGTTATTCCTCAGCCAGCCAGAGCCTTTCCTTACAGGGCACTGCAACCCTGCATGTGTTGCTGTGCTGCATGAATTACCAGAATAAATACCTAAACACCTGAAATAACCCATTGCAAAGGGCCGCTGAGATGTGTGCAAGTGTCCAAGGCCAGGGTGGGTGGGACTTAGAGCCACCTGGGACAGTGGAAGGTGTCCCTGCCCACGGCACGGGATGGAACAGGATGAGCTTTTAAGGTTCTTTCCAATCCAAACCATTTTATGATGGGACAGCAAGAAATCCAGGCTTATTCCAGGCGTGGATGTAGGGGTGGACAGCAGATACACCCTGTGGTGTAGACTGGGGACAAGGTTCATCAGTGAAGCACATCTGGGGGTGCGGAGGAGCATTCCCAACCCAGCAGGTAACACCAGGGATCAGGCTGAGGTGCTGGACCAGCCCATCACCTGCCCACAGCCAGCAGCTTTCAGCCACCTCCCCCTCTGCTCCCACAGCCCTACAAAGCAATAAAAATAACCGCTGATAAAATCCAGATGCGTTTCCAAAGCTCCAGCCCTGCCTCTCAGCGTGCTCTCGATGGGCTCTGGGTCACAGACTCTGCAAAGGGCTTCCCTGGGTGCAGAGGTGCAGCAGGAGCCAAAAGGGGCGGGAGGCAAAACTTGGGTGCAAAGAAGATGACGTGAATTGAGAGAAAGGATCAGGGCAGAGCGGGGCTCGCAGGAAGGGAAGACAATAAAACCCAGCGAGGCAGACAGAGATTAATGAGTGTTTCCCAGATATGATAATTTCTGGACATCCATTAAATTTAATGTCCTCCTGGGCTACTGAGAGGCACCGCAACTCGCTCTGACAGAGGGGAGGGGTCCTGGGGGGCTCGGTGGGACCCAGGCACGGCCGTCCCACCCCACAGCACCTCTGCCCGAGCTCCTGGGTGACGTGTTTTCCACCACGGCGCAGCTCAAACCTGTGTCTGTGCCTCCCTGCAGCAGCACATCCAGCTGTCACAGCTGGGCGCTGGTGACACATCCCCGAGGACACAACAGCCTGTTTTGGGAAGGCGTCTGTCAGCGAGCCCATGTGCTCCCTGCCAAGGTGTCGGCACGCGGGGACGTCGCTGTGGCACCCGCAGCCCCGCTGCCACCAGCTCCTGTTCTGCCACCTCCACGGAAATGCCACACTGCATCCTCTGCGAGTGGCTGTCCGGGCATCAGCCTTCCGTGCTCCAGAGAGCGCCTGGGGAGAGGTTTGGCCCCCAAATCCCCGTGTTTAACACCAATCCAACACATGAGCCAGCCAGGGTTTAACTCCAGCTCGGTTGGTGCCAGCACAAGCAAAGCAACACACACTTGTGGTTTCTCAGGCACAGCTGGAGGGGCAAATCCCTTATTCTCACTAGACTCCAAGGGAACAGGATTGCTTTCCAGAGTTATTTCAGACTGGGCCTGTTGTTGCAGTCTCAGGCTTCACTGGGAGTCTCTTGATGCCATCCAGCCACTCTGCAACACCTCCACGTTTGCATCCAAGCCCTGCAGGAACCACGCCTGAGCTGCCACAGCCTGGCCTTGCTGCTTTAAGAAAGCTACCACAAATCCCCTGGGAAAGGAGACTCCCACATGCTGTCTCCACAGAAACCACTCAATCATCGAATCATAGAAAGGTCTGGGTTGGAAGGGACCTCACAGCTCATCTCATTCCACCCCCTGCCATGGGCAGGGACACCTGGTGTCCCAGGGTGCTCCAAGCCCCGTCCGGCCTGGCCTTGGACACTTCCAGGGATGGGGCAGCCACAGCTGCTCTGGGCAACCTGTGCCAGGGCCTGCCCACCCTCACAGGGAGGAATTTTTTCCCAATATCCAATCTAAACGTCCTCTGCTTCACTGAAACAGACGGATGTGCTCCAGCGACCACCAGCACTGCCTGCTGAGACCCTTGGCTCGTGAGCACAGCTCCTCCCCAGGTCTGCTCTCTGCTCCGAGACAGACCCGTAGCTCTGGAGCCAGAGAGCTCACCCCTGAGAGCTGCAGTCCCTGTCAGCTTCCCACCAAGATTTGTGGGCTGTGAACTCCTTATTGACATTTAAAGGTCTTGGACAACCGGCCCTACACATCTTTGTTAGGGAGGACGGGATTCACTTCACCCAAATCTGCTGCCTTAAAGTTCAGGGTCAAGCATAAGATATTTTTGCCTTCTCAGCTCTGACAGTCACTGGGTCAGTGACGAGCAGCACGCCCAGGTCCTGCCACTGCCCGTGGGGTCTGCACAGCCGCCAAAACCTTGTGTTCCTGGGGCACTGACGCAGGAGGCTTGGAAAAGGAAGCCAGCCCTTCCTACACGGACCTGGACAAGTACGTGCCACGTGGTTTGGACAAGCAGTGAGGTGACCAGGAGGGCAGCAAACTGCCCAACAGCCTCATCTGGAGCAGGGCACAACCAGGAGACAACCCCCCCTCCCAAAATGGGCCAGCACGAGACAGGGAGAGCACGGAGAGGCTGAAAGCCAAGGGAAGGGGGTTCCATCCCTGGGCAGCCCTTATCCACCCGAGGAGCAGGGGACAGGGACAGAAGGACAGACAGTACCCGGAGCACTGCCTGGCAGGCACAGTCCATCCAGCCCCCATCCCAGGGACGGGTTTGGGAAGGCACAGGGGAAAGTCTGAGGTTTCCTGCCTAGGAAACAGGGACTACAGCCTCTAAGGAGGAAAGTAGTTTGGGTGAGAGTGGTGATGAAACGATCGAGTTCTCAACCCGATGGAAAGCCGGGGAATATGGATAATGGGCTTCAAAAGCCAGATTTCAAAAAATTCAGGAAGCTGGTAGATGGGTTCTCCTGGGAAAATAATCACAAAGAAGGGGAGAGCTGGCAGTTACTGAAAGAGACTTTATTACACACACAATAGCAGGCTATTCCTGTGCAAAGGGAAGGTAGGAATCCTAGGAAGAGGCTGCTGTGGCTGAATTCAGAGCCATTCAATGACCTGGGAATAAAAAAGGAATCATGAAAAAAATATGGAAACAAGGGCTAATAATTAGGGATGGGTATAACAGAGCCACAATGGCATAGAGGGATAAAGTCAGCAGCACCAACATGCAAAACAAGTTTTAATTAGCAGGAGATATGAGAGGAGAATAAAAAGGCTCTTGGATTTGTTCAAAGGAAAAGGAAGAGGAATGTTGGGTCTGTCACCAAGCAGTCAGGGAAAGCTTGTGGCAGAGATCCTCGGTGCCATGTTTGATTGTATCCATATGAAGGCGGGTGTACGGGCAGCAGACAGCTCCAAAATTCACATTAACGGGGAGATGGCTTTCAGGCTGGAGCACGGAGAGAGGAGGGGTTAAAAAAAAATCATAACTGGCAGAGATTGAGGAAGGTCTCTGGAGAGCGATGAAAAATCGGGCAGAAACGTCGCTGAGCCACCAGCGCTGCTCTTTGGGAGCTCGTGGAGGCCAGCAGCAAGGGCAAGAAATCTTCATATCTTTAAGTAAAAAAACCCAGAGCTGTAGGCAATCAGCTCAGCTTCAATCACCGGGAAGATACTAAAACAAACGATGAAACTATCATAGCTTGTAAGGCCCGGGAATTTAATAAAGTGAGAAAAAAAAACCCACATCCACCACCAACACGAGTTTGTCAAGAACAGATCATGTCAAACCAACCTAATTTCCACCTTGACAGGATAACTAGACTTGGTGGATAAGAGGAAAGCTGTAGACATGATATACCTTGACTTTAATAAGGCTCCTGATGCCAGTCCCACGCGGCACCTGCGAGGAAAGTTGAGGAAGCACGGAGCGGATGTAATCGCCGAGGCTGGGGGCAGAGGGGAGGAGGGATAACAGCCTGTTGACAAAGCGCTCTCAAAGAGTGCTTATCTATTATTTACAACCATGCCAGGAGGGCAACCTACAGCGGGATTCCCCCGGGGTCTGTCCGAGCCCCGCTCTCTCCAACATTTACATTTAACTGCTTGCGTTACGGAGCCGGGAGCGCGCTGATTAGAATTTGTAGATGATGCCCAGCCAGGAGGAGAGGAGACGGGCAGGTTCTGAGGGTAGGACCAGAATCCCAAATCTCCTCTGGAAACGAGCACCGGGAAACCCAAGACGGACAACCGCGATGTGATACACTGAGAGAGAAAACAACGAACACGTGGATGAAGAGGAGAGGAAAAACCAAGGGAACTGGGGTGTTAGAGCAGCCCACAAATTACGGAGGATTCAACCCGGCTAGAGAAGACGGCAAATCTTAACGTTGAGTGTTGTAAAAAGGACAAAGGAGAATTGCTTTGCTCCACTTGGTTTAATGCGAGGGCTCAGCTGCAGGACTTCAGCCCAACCCGGACACGGGGTTCTCAGAAAGGTAAAGGTCAACTCACTGCAACTTAACACGTTATCACCTCCCCACTGACCCGTGCTGACACTTTGTCTTCCTTCCCAGCACATCTGGCCGCCCTGAGCCTGCAGATGGAGGTTCCCTTTCTTCTCAGATCAATCTAAAGTGCGTTTGCCACAGTGCAAGACACACATCTCTAATCGATGGGGAGCAATTGATTGCATGTCCCAGCCGGGACGAGCCGGGGTGAGTCCATGGAATAGCAATGAAATGGGTAAGAGATGCAGACAACTCCAGAGAAAGATGAAAGGCGCCGGGGTTTGCTTTGTCACTACAAGAGAAGATTGAGTAAGAACTGACAACTCTCTTCCCTTACATAAGTATCATACAAAGCAGGAGAATAATTATTTGCCACATCCCTTCAAAGAGACAGAAGAAGAAAACACTAATTTGCAACAGGGATTTTGTTTGGGGACCTGGAATAACTTTGAGGCTCGTGAAACCCTCGCGGAAGGGCTCTATCACCAGGGGGCAGCTCAGCTGCCCATGAAGCACGTCCCACACGTGCCCAGCTCCAGTGGAGGGTGAAATCAGCTGGGATCCACCCAACCCTAATCCCACAGAGGTCATTCAGCACCAGACTATGACAAAGGAACCCCTCAGTCTCCACAAAACTGTTGCAGCAGCATAAAGTCTGAACCACAGGCTGTTCCCTCCCGCTGGCAAGCCCAAGTCCTCTCTGCGACATCCAGGAGATCCGTCTGCGAGCTCCCGCTCACCAGTGGGAGCAAGGGCTGCACTGTCTCAGACGGTTTGACCCCACAAATCACAGCCAGACACACTCAGCACTTTTATTCTTTATTGTTACAGTTCAGACAGCTCCATTATTTATCCAGATTACTTATTCATGTTCCATTTCCAGGGACAACCTGCTGCCCTGGATAGAGCGATCACCGCCTCTGCTCTCCCCTCTCCCCCAGCTCCCGTCCCACTTTCCGTGGTGTTTGGCCACACTGCCACCACTGTTTGTGTAGGAGCATTGACTTTAACTAGAGAATCATTCCATCCATCCCAGGCCCTCTCTTGCACCACTCCAGGGTTCTGACAAGGGGAGGATTGAAAAAGCTCAGCTCAAAATGACAGCTAAGCCTCAGACAGTGACTGACAGAAGCACTGAACATTTCCCAAGGCAACTCAATCAGAGCAGGTTTTCTGGCCATCGTTAGAAGCTAAACCAATTCAGACAAATATCACTCCTACCTGCAGGGACAGCAAGGGCTCATCATTAAGAGCAAGGTGGCAGCTGGCCTGGATTAAACAGAGCTATCCAATGTATTTCCATATATCGCCCTCATTTCAAGGCTGCACCTCAGAGGGCAGATGGACCTTCATGCTTTTGCAAAGATTTGAAGGCTGAAAGGTTATCGTGATGCGCTGTCTCCAAGCTCAGATCACACCCTTTGCTCTCAGGCCAGACCCCAAGCACAACTCTACCTCCCACACAAGGCCCCTTCACCCGAGCTGAGTGGGACTGGTGGCTCCTGAACCCACCCAGACCTGGGAAACACATCCTCCTTCTGTCGGGGGGCTCAGTGTCCTTGTCTGAAGCGCTGACATTGAAGTTTCACCCCCATGAGAAAGCATTTAGAGGAGGAAAAGTATTGCTAAGGGCAAAACATATTGCCAGGACTTGCGACTGCTCCTCTGCCAAGCCCCACGTGGATCCTGCACCTCCAGGTACCACCAGCATCAGCTCAAACCCACATCTGCAGCACCCGTCCTCTCCACCACGCCTCCCTGCGGCACACGCACGATTTCCCCAGGAAAACACTGAGGTGAAAGGAATTAAAAAACCCCTCAGAGCAACTGAGTGAACTCCCTAACAAAATGCTTAACTCTTGTGAAATCGAGGGAGGGTTCTCCAAGGAGCGATTACGAGCGGAGCAGCCGCCTAACGAGGCTGCAGACAGCGCTGCAGACACACGTTCCCGGCTGTCAGACAGCGAGGGCTGCACCCCACGGCAGCGGGTGCTGAGCGCCGCGGAGACGCGCGGAGGGGAGGGCACTGCCTGCTCCGGGAACCGACAGCACCCAGCAGCATCAGAAAGGAGGCACGGAACCACGGAATGGTCTGAGAAATGACCCCTTCCACTAGCCCAGGGTGCTCCAAGCCCCGTCCAACTTGGCCTTGGGCACTGCCAGGGATCCAGGGGCAGCCACAGCTGCTCTGGGCACCCTGTGCCAGGGCCTCCCCACCCTCACAGGGAACAATTCCTTCCCAATATCCCATATAACCGTGCCCTCTGGCAGTGGGAAGCCATTCCCTGTGTCCTGTCCCTCCATCCCTTGTCCAAAGTCCCTCTCCAGCTCTCCTGGAGCCACTTTAGGCCCTGGAAGGGGCTCTCAGGTCTCCTTGGAGCCTTCTCTCCTCCAGGTGACCACCACCAGCTCTCCAAGCCTGGCTCCAGAGCAGAGGAGCTCCAGCCCTCAGAGCAACTCCATGGCTAAGCCAGAAGGACTCTCAGCCCAGAGCCCCAGGCGCAGCAATTTTTTAGCGCTTTCCTCAGTATTTCACCACTCTTACTTATATTCTTACTTACAAAAAATCCAGGGCAAAAGCACAGATAGGATCACCTATCACAGGTATGGATCAGAGACATCCTCACGTGGCCATCGCTGACCTCCTGGCACCAACCACCACTCCCAGTTCCTCACCTACCAGCAGACATCTATTTCCAGGTCACTTGTAGAGAGCTACAGCAGGTGCAAAGTCCCAAGAAATCACATTTTAGTGCACGAATACCCACAGCTCCAACTTCCAGCCTCTTCTCCGAGTTGTGCTTTGAGGTGCAGAGCGGCGGCGGCGGCTGAGAGATGCTCTAATCAGTGCATCTAATTTCAAACGGCGTGAGGACCATGTTATGCCTTGGGATAAACGGGAAAGGCTGCCATTGAAGTCAGAGAGAGGTAGGCACTTCAGAAGCCGGAATTTGGCCTCAAAAATAAAAAAGCCGCTAAAACTCAAATATTAAAGTGCATTTAAAAACATAATAAGGCAGATTAGCAATCAAACCGAGCGGCTCGCTGGGGGACTGATAAGTGGGGAGGATTCTAGAGGCACATATCACCACTGAAAAAAGGCCCAAAAAGCCTTGTTTAGAGCAAAAATGACTTTTGATCCAAAAAAAAAAAAAAAAAGCATGGAAGTGCAGTTTTTCTCATGCATTTTCCATGAGAGAACAAGCCCAACCAGCCTCGTTTTAAGCAGCGATGCCGAAGCTCCCACCTGGGCTGTTCCGCACTGGGAGGGACAGGAAGCTGCCCGGTGACTCAGCAGCACGATGCACACAAGGGACAACCTCGTCCCTCTCGCGGGTGCTCGAAGCACTTTTAACTCAGTCAGGGAATCACCTGGCCCAACCCCGTCCCTGCTTTCTGAACCACGCAGTGAAGGAGCTGTCAAAGTCTCGCTCCTTCACTCGTCCTCCTGGAACAGGGTTTTGGAGTTTATTTGTCACTAAAACAGCCATGAAGGAGGCATCTTTTATCTCAGCACCATCCTAAAGCACGGAGCGGCCACAGGGAGGAGTCAGCTTTGGGAACGGGCTGGGGACAGGTGTGAGGAAGGGTGGGCAGGATGGTGACAGCTCAGCCTTTCCCTTCAAAGGTTTTCTCGGCGATTCTCGAGGCAAAAACTTCTGAGACGGCGACGTGTTGAGCTGCAGAGGTGAAAGCACTTGTTGTGTTGCTACAGCTCCAGACCTCTTGGTGCCTTCAGACCAAGGGACCAATACAGGGTTTGACACCCATCAAGCTTCCACGTGCCTGGAGGCCAGCAAAGGATGACGCGGGGCCACCTCCTCCGAGGCCTCCTTCTGCCTCACAGTCTCCTGAGCTCTTGGCTTTGCGGGAATCCTCCTGCCCAGGAGAGCTCAGCAGTTCCAGTTCCCCAAGACTGCTCTGCTGAGCTTATTCCCAGCCAGGTTCAGTGACTGGATTTTGTCTGGAAAGGTTGGGAAACAGGAGGCATCTCTTCTCATGCTAAACCTGGGAAGCTTGGACAGTGACCGTCTTGCAAAGAAGGGGCAGATGGCCCATGCTCAACCCAAATTCCACATGTATTAGTCCAAAACGTGGTTCAGGTCTACTCAATGTCTAAAGTCTCTGTACAACTCGAGGGACACCTCCCTCACACCACCAAACCCCTTTAAGGCGCCAGAACCAGCACGTGATCAGCATCAGAAGGTGCTCACCGTGACAGGGCTGGAGCTCAGGGGTCCAGGGAAATAGGGTGGGATATCTTTCTCCCATGGGACCTGGGGCCCCACCCATGTAGGGGAAAGGAGTAACCCCCATGCCCTTGTAGATCCCTTCCAGCTCAGGATATTCTATGATTCCATCATAACTACAATCAGGATCCCCGTCAAATCTTCCCAGCACAGTCTGAGTGGCTTTTCCAAGCTGATCCCCCCACCCAGCACATCCCATGCTCACGGGGTGCTCGGCTCCCTCAAAACATGGGGTGCTTAAGCCTTGTCACTTCAGCTGGGGTCAGGCAGACTGAAAACATAAGTGCATAATCCTTTCACAAGTTAATTAAAGTACCCATCCACCCTTCATTCAAACCATTAGCCACGGGTGTTTACAATTAATTATTTGGAACCAAATCAAACAAACAAAGAGAAGACACAGGAAGAAGAGAGGAAGCTAAGCAGAGCCAGGGCATTCCTGCAGCAGGGCACTGGCAGGGCTCACCCCTGCCTCCCAAAGCAAGGCACAGCCCCTTTCAGCCAGCACAAGGGCTGCTGCAGGTGGGGACCCTGCTTCAAGTTTGGGTGTTACCTCGAGCTCCCTCTGTGACCTTGGGGAAACCTCCCAGTCTGTCCTTGCTTTGTGCCATGACCCATCCCTGTGCCCTTCCCTGCACGCCCTCCTTTGCCCTTGAAGTGCGAGTAAACCGCAAATAAATGATTTACAAAGCACAAGAGCTCTTTGGTGAGGCACTTGGGTGGGCAGGAGCCAGCACTCCCAGCCCCGACCTAGCCCCAGCCTCAGGACTCGCAAAACATCTGCAAGACCTCAAACGAGCTGAGAGCAGATCTTTCCACCTGCTCGGAAAGCCTGGGAAGGGCTCCTGGATATTGCAAGGAGGGCAAGCAGCTCTCCTCCCACTCCCGTGGAGACGGTGTCCCCAGCTGAAGCTCTCCGCCCTAGTTTATCTCCTCTTCTCCATGATCCCTCTCCTTTCTGAAAGCTTCACTTCAGCGCAGGTATGCGAGGGGAGAAGGGGAGGTGGGGATCAGGGAACCATCCTTCCTTTTCTCTTCTTATTTCCCTTGCATTTCCTTCCCTCTCATTTGCTGCCAGCTGCACTCCATCTCTTATCCCCAACCTCCGTCTCCTCCCTGCCCTCTGTACTCGCCATCAAGACAGGGTTTAATGTCTTTCCATCTCTTCCCGGGTAAATTGCAGCGAGTCTGCCGGCTGCTCGGGTGGAACACACTGTTTTATATGCGCCATAAAGGGAGAGAACTCTGTAAACAATATTATTTTTAATAAAATCCAAGTCTTTGGCAGGCCAGCTGCTTTTGTGTCTGTCTTAATTTAATCAGACGATCAGCTCTCTCAAGCAGCAAGAGGGAATGAAAAGCATTAGCAAGGAATCAAGGAACTGGTGAGGAAGAGACATGATTTCCATCAAGAGCTTTCCGGCCCAGTGTGTTGCTATGAGAGCGGGACCAAGTTTTCGGGAAACAGATTCCCAAAACAACTTTGTCAAGGTGCAGGAAGGACATGGGCACATCTGGGCATAACGCTCATCCTGTAGCGCTGGAAAAAGAGCTGCCGTGGGCGATGAATAAACCCAGGCTTAAAAGGTATTTTCAGTCAGAGCAGATCACCGTGACATTGGCAGGTGTCTGACACTGCCCACGCTCCCCAGGATGGGAATGCTGCCCAGTTTGGTGACCCCCAGTGCTTGCACCCAGGTACAGCCACCCAAACCGGCATCCACCAGCTCCCTGCCATGCCCAAAACCCAAACCAGCCCCGTCTGACAGGTCAAAACTCAAAACCAAATCAATACAGTGATAAGGATTAAATATTAAATCCTGCAAGCATATCCCCCAAATCCAGTCAAGGCTGGATCCAGGGTAAAAGCCACCTCCAAAGAGGGGAGGGGAGGAGATGGTGTTGGCAGCTGGAGCAAGGGGAGAAGGAGAGCAGCCCTGAGCAAGCCCTGACGCGCAGCATCGTGAGCAGCAGCTGAGTTTGAAAGGTGTCACTTACAGACAGCCAAAACCTGGCAGAAACAGCTGATTTCGTGACACTTCTGTTCTTCAAGACCAAGCAACAGCCAGCGAGCATCTGCCGTGGGCAGACAGCTCCTTTCCCTGCTCCAAAGCCTCCGAGAGGCTGCACCGCCAGCAGACTCAACACTTGGCCGTGATGTCCTCTGAGCCTAAACCATTCCAGATGTGCGTCCTGCCTCCTTCTCATACCTCTTTGGAGGATTTTTGGCAGCTAGAGCAGAGGGCAGGACTCCCCTGGTATGGGAGTGATCAAGGGTTCCACTCTTCCACTCAAAGGCACAAATCCTCCAGAATAAAAACCCTCCAAAATCCGAAATAATAAAAACTAATTACAGACACAAAGTAAACAAATTAATTGATGTTTACTTGTTTACCCAGTCACCAAAAGATTGTTAATGACTTAACATGTATTTTTAAGATATTAAAACATGCTAAGGCACAGCCATAAATATCCCCAGTAAAGCAAATATGGTGCTCGGCACTGCAAAGGAACTAAAATTAGTATTTAATTACAAGAAATCGCTCGAAGTTCTTTTGCTACCATTAATCACTTTCAATTACGAATGTAATTATAAGTCATCTTTTCTCTTTGGGTGGTGGCTGCTGGGACCTGGAGCGGTGACCCTGCGCTCCAGAAGAGAGAACCCCGCTTTGCTCACCAAGTGACAGCTCCTCGCCGGCTGTGCCAACGGGACGGATCAATTAGTGCCTTCACCGAGCTCCCGGGGAGCCAAGGGCACGCAAACAAGGGGAGGGTGACGGGGAAGACGGAATCACTTCATCCCCTCCGCCTGCGCTGATTTGCACGCTACCCACCCGCAGCAGAATCAGGGCTGCCGAGGCAGAGAGACTGATGTGAAAAATAGTCCGTCCTCAAATCATTAAAGGACGAGATGATAATGTTATCTCTTGCTACGAGGCAAATCAAAGCCTTGAGAGCTCCTTCCGTGCGACAGGAATAGTGGCGGCGGGGGACACGTGGCAGCTCACTCCGTGCAGGGAGTGGAGCGGAGTGGAGTGGAGGGCAAGGCCAAAAATTGGTGCCTTCCACCTCCTGGCTCTGCCCTCCCCCTCCACCCGGGTTGCACCACGGTCAGCATCACCTCCTGGCATTTGAAGATGGAGCACGCTCACTGCAGAGGGGATTTTCAGCTATGGATCAGTTCCCAGGGGAATCTGCATCGGGAATCTGCAAAACGTAATTAAGAAAAGCAAATTTATTAGCCATAAGCTCTGAATTTTTTTTTATGAAGGGGGTGGCACTTTTCTTCTGGGCAACTTGCAAATCAGAAATAAAAAGCTGAAAACTCCCTCTCTGCTCAGTGATCAGCCTCCATCATCAGTTCCGGCTCCGCTCAAAGAGTTTGGGATGTGGAATCCAAGCCCTGACTGCAGGCGGTCAGTGAAATAAATCCTTATGTGGAGGCACTGCTGGCAGAGCATCTCCAACCTGGGACACCCCTGATAACCAGGACACCCCACCATGAGCTGCTGCCTCGGCTCCCCCCAAATCCCTTCAGCCTCACAGCCTGCTCCTGGCACTGCACAGCACCAAAGAGGACCAAAACACAGAAGACAACGTGGAAGATCAAATGGAAACGTTCCCTTTTGGTTCCCTTGGTAGTTCTGCGCAGGGAATGTGATTAGACTGTCCTTATCTTGGTGGGAACAGTTGTTAGCAATAATGAAATCATCCAGTCCTTTTCTTTTTGAAATCCAGCCACATCCTTTGGCTCCAGGAAACAGGGGCAGTGACATGTGCTGTTTTCATAAAAAGCCACAAGACAACATATTTCATCGCAGTAAATTCCCTTCCCTCAAGTGAAGAGAGAAGGAGAGAGGTTTCAAGGACAAGAAAAGTTTCAGCCAAAAGAAGGGGCTGAGCTGAACTTCTGCCCATCTGACACTTCCCAAGAAGTTGGCTCTTCACAACCTGAAGAAGTTTGGATGACGACAACCCTTGCTGCTTTTGTCTCTCTCCTTCTGCCTCAGCTCCTGCGAGGATAACAGGAATCGTGCACTGAATTTCCAAGCCGACGCGAACTCCAAGAGGATGACTCTCTACAAGGGAAAGCCCAGCCTCTGGAGGACGGACACTCCACTCCACGTGTCGGCCAAGAGTCCAGGGAGGACTCACGCCAAAACCTCCGCATGTTTCTCCCAACAGCTACTCGTGACCTGCGTGGAGTCGGGAATACCCTCGCCAGGTTGTAAATCAAGCCAAACTCATCCCCACCTCATCCCCTTGGACTCTTCCCCAGCCCAAGACCCAGATCCCCTGCTGGGCCTTCCCCTCGGCCAGAGGTCAGCCCTGAGGGTGACAGAGGACCACGCTGCCGCCCGGGTGGACGGCGCACGTCACGACTCAGCACCTGGATTAACCAGGCCCCATCCTGTGCTGCCTCCTAATTAGCAGGCAGGATTTCAGCGTCCTCCGGTCCTCGGCTGAGTCCCCCCTTCCCTCTGCTCCTCGCTGATTCTGCTCACTGAACTAATTGCCAAGCGCCTGCACCCTGGGTGTCTGCTGCTGTTGGAGAAGATTAGTATTTTTACAGAGGGGGAAAAAAAAAAGATTAAAAAAAAAGATTGTGTTTTTTAAAGCAGATGAAAGGAGAGCCCAAGGAGATGTGCATTTGACTCTCAAACACGCTCCTTCAAGTCTCCCTCAGCAGTACTTAAAGGCGTTTCCAAAGCAAGACTTTATGAATGCTAAATGAACCCGGCGCCTTGTTCCTCTGCCACAAGAAAAGAAAAAAAACTTATCTTTTATATACATTATTTCCTTTATGGCTGGCAGTGCGCATCGTGCGTCGCTACCACCAGCCCCACTTCAGACACCGACGCTGACCTTCACAAAGTCAAAGGGACACCACCGGCTCCCCGGGCTGGAGCCACACGCAGCTGGGCAGGGGTCAGGGAGCCTGGCTGGATCCAGGCAGCCACAAATGGATTCACCTGCTGCTCTCCGGGAAGGGAGAGGTGAGACCACCGCAAACAGGGAGATGTTCAAAGTCTGGCTTTCCATCGCTGTGATCTCGGACGGCCCAGACAAACCTGGGGTGCTGGCTGATGTGTCGCCCTCCACAAAGGTTTCTCAGGATGCAGCTTGGTCAAGATGGGATGGAGAGTGATGAACCAAGAGGGAAACGGCAGCAGCCCAGCAAAGCAGACAGACACAGGAAAAACACGCTCTGACTGTCCAGCCCTGAACACCATCTGTACCAGCACCTCTGCTTCACCAAGGCGTGCTGGCGGCATCCTTATTTGGGTGTCCAGCACCCAAACTCTCCCTGATTCCAAAAAGGACAAGGAACAAGCACTTCAATGCACCCAAACACCTTTGGCCATCTGGGTCATCAAGTCAAGGCCACCCAACACTTTTCGTAATGGAGCAAACAGCCCAACCCCGTGCCAAGACCGACCCCACCACCCTCGCTGTGCAGATTTCCAGCAGGACCGCCTTTCCCTACCTGTGAAATGGGGAAGAAGTGCCTTTAGCTTCGCACAAAACACTCTGAGAAGCTGGTCCGTGCTCTTAGGAAATCACCCACCCAAAGGAAGTCTTGGGAGATTTAATTAGCTGCAGTCTGTGCTGTTTGAGCTTGTTAGGTGCTATATAATTGCTAAATATTATTATTATCTCTGCAGGTACAGCAGTTTGTTAGGATAATGATAGTGATTGACATTTCCCTGGCATCTTTCATCCCAACCAGATCCCATTTTACTCTATTATATGACAGTGTTCTGCCTTGACTCTCCATATGTCTCCAAACTGTCAACAGGATCATAACCAGCTCAGCGTTGCCAAAAGAAATAAAGGCAAAGTGGCTCCTGGAAGTTCATGGGATATATCACAAGCTGAGCAAGTTCAGCTTCACGCTCAAGAACTCAAGTTGCACAGGCAGGTGTGGTACAGACAGAGATACACGGGCTCCACTTCAACGTCAGCGTGGAGCAAAGCTGCGAGAAGTGGTCCTGGAAGCCACCACAGCTCCCAAAAACATCCCTTGTCCATCCCCATCCCCTTTTCCTGGCAAGCAGCAGTGGGTGCCATAACCCAACCACCACTATGAAAAATACATCCCAGGGACAGCAAAGCAGAGGGGCCACTGAGTGATTAATGGGAGACTATCAGTTTGGGATAGGTCTCTAAATTCTCATTAAGTCAGGTGCTGAGGCGTCGCACATTAATCCAGAACATTTCCCCTTCGGCCCAAACAAATAAATAACTCGTGTATAATTCAGGGAGAACTGGGTGGAGCCATCTCTCCCCCTCTCTCCGTCTCTTTCCAACTAACCAGTGAATAAAACATCGCCCACAAATCTATTAGGCTAATTTTAAATCCTGACAATTTAGCAGCACTTCAGCAAGATAAGAGCCATTTATTAAAAGCCACAGTTCATTAAGCCAAATGCTGCTGGCGTATTTACTCAGAGAAACGGGGCTGGGCTCGGCTCTCACCCAGACCAGAAGTCTCCAAAGGAGCAGGAGTGATCCTATTTCACCCAAAAGGAGAGGCCGGCATGAACCTTCGCCCACCTCGAGCACACGTGCGGCTGCGCTTGCTTCCCACCAAAGGAACTGGGTGTCCGTGCTGTCTTCTCTCCCCTGGGATGAACACGGAGCAGAAGTCCTGGGATGCTCTGCAGGTTTGTCACCAGAGCTATGGCAAGTCCCCACAGCTCACGTGGGGCCACGCTTTGCACCACCACACAGCGGGACTGTTCCCAAAAGGATCAACACCCCAATCCGGATCAGGATCGCCACGCCCGTTAGTGGCAAGCACAGACTGACTTTGGAGAGGGATGGTTGCTTCCAGCCACGAGCCAGGAGAGGGCTATTGAGGAGGAACTGCTGCTTGCCAAAGGTACCAGATTGCACCCGGAGCTTTCCTCCCTCCAAGCTGCCTCTTGACATCTCTGCTGATGCTCTTCGCTGTGCCAGGGCATCAGCTCCCAGGGGCTGCGACCATGCCAGGGGCTGCTTTGGGACACACAGAAAGGACTGGAGGCTTCCAGGGCACTGGCAGGAAAGAGATGGACTCGCCAGTGGGAGCAGCCCTGCTCCCTGGGAACTGGGACTTTTGTTAACCTTCACAAGGGATGAGTTGGACGCTCCACCCAAACCAAGACACCACAACCCGTAAAGCCAAGCTACGCATGAGCCCGCCTCAGACCTACAAAATTAGCCCAGCAAAGATGTGCCCGAGCACAACCTGGCAGAGCAGACGTGGCCTTAGCAAGCTCTGTGCCAGCACGGATGAGCTTATTCCACTTGGGAACCCCGTGCCACATGGAACTAGAGGATTTTTAAGGTCGCTTGCAAGCCAAGCCATTGTAGGATTCTCTGATCCTGTGGTTCCCAGCGGCGCAGGAAGGAGCGACGGTGAGGGGCTCCGCGGCACCCGGGACGGAGCCAGCAGGGAAGGGAGCTGTGCCAGCATCGCTGCGAGGAGCCGGCGGCAGAGGGCAGTGGAGAAATCCCATCTGGCAGAGTTTGTGAGTGTAATTCATTCCAGCGGGAGACATCCAAGAGACTTTATCAAGTGCAATTGTCCCACTGTGCCTTTCACCTGCACACACTTGCAAGACAGTCTGGAGTGACTACAGAGTATCCCTTTACAGTCAGAGCTGAAAGGAGCATTATAAAGGTGAATTAACATTTAAAAAGAACGTAAAAAACCCAGAACTGTTCTAATGATGATTAATGGGAAGCTATAAGGGAGGCCGTGACCTCCCGGTGTCATTAAATGGATTGGCAGGTTTCTGAGCATTAATTATAAATAGCCACAGGAGTTCGAGTGCTTAGCAGAACGATGATAAATCCATGACACAGGCACAGGGACAAGGAGCCAGGAGCATGGGGGAACACGTGCCCGTGTGTGCACGCACACGGCTCGGCGTGCAAGGGAACATGGGTTTGCACGTGTGTCACACACAGGAAAGAGGCAGAAAGCCAAAAAGAGGTGGAAATGAGTCAATCTGAGGATAATGCTGTGTTTGGGTGGATAGAGAAATGGGTAAATGATAAATTAGGCGCTGCCAGTCAATCACATTTTCTAAATGTTTTATATCCCAAAAGCTATAAAAGCAATATTCCTTTCTGGCCTTATTGGAGCCATTTCTGGAAGGCAATCACATCTGTTTCCTCGGGGATTTGAGCTGAACTGTGCCTTGGCTTTTTTTTTTCCTCGCCTTTTTTTTCCCCTCCCCTTTCTATTTACTCTCTAGCCTGTTACCAAAGCAGGGTCAGAGCATGCATACAAATAGGGAGGAGGAGTGAAAAACAAACAGCCCTGAACCAGTGACGAACAGACAAAAAGTGGCTGCAAACTTCTCATGGCAAAGCCACAGCTCCAGCAATCAGGGGCAACACAGATTTTGGGTCAGGCAGCTCCCACGTTAGCATTTCCTTTAATTTAGTGTGCATTATTCCACAGTTTCATTGATATTATGGAGATCTGCATCCTGGGGCGCTGCCGTGCATCACCTCGGATGTGCTGAGGCACCCAGCCTGCCTGGGATTTGCAGCGTCACACGGTTCTTTTCCAAGAGCCCTTGGAGAGACGCTCATGGATTAAAGCCCAAACTCCCTCTCTGCATCCCACAGGGGCCCAGAGCTGCAGCCACAGAGGCACATTTGCTCCCTAAAGCAGAAGGTGGGGTTTTTGCAGGAGTTCCTTGGGAAGGGAGGATCAGCAAAGGGTCGGAGCCCGCAGATGGAGGGTCGGAACAAACGTGGGATGAACGGAGCGAGGACCTCGGGCTCGTTACTGAGCTCTGCCAGTGAACCACAGCGACTGCGGAGGGGGAGAGCTCCTCTCGCTGCCAGTGGCAAGAACAAAAGGCTCCGGGTGAGATGCCAAAGGGGCAGTCCCATCCCTGGGCATCCAGACACCGCCTCAGCATTCGGGAGAGGCTGGAGGTCCCAGAGCTGGCACAGCTCTGCACCAGCAGCCACCTCCCATCACCCAGCTGGGACAGCAGCCCCAGCATCCAACCGTGGGACATCTCCACTGGGATTGGGATCCCCATTTCCTCCAGCACCTCTCTGAACCGCTGTTTTGGCTTCTGCCCACTCCATGGGGAAGCAAAAGCACAAGCCAAAATCCCCCCCACCACTGAGATTTAAAATATTCCTGTTTAGATTTAAGTCTCATTACCGTGCTGGGCCCTCCTGTATTATTTCAAGTGATTGGAATATGGTGGCAAAGGAATAAGTTCTCCATACAATTTTCTTCCGATCCTATTAGTTGCAATACAATTACAGTGAATACATCAATTCTTCGTCCCAGCAGCTCCTGGAAAGAGCCACCTATTAAAAGCTGGCTTATTAATGGAATTGTACATCCAGGATTAATCGGGCCACGTTGGCCATTTCCATTTCTCACTCCACAAGTGCTTTTGTTTGCTTAATAGGCTGAAGTAACTTGAGAATGACACAACTTAGAGCTTCCCCCATTTGCTCTGCGTATCGCCAGCAAATTTAATATCACTTTCCTCGCCGGCATCTCTCCGGGATAAAACCTGGCACGTGCTGCCAAGGAAATGCACGCCGCAGGGTGGGGAGGGGCAGAAGGGGCTTTCTGCCTTTGGCAGAGCCAACAAGGGGAAATTCCTCATTGATCCGAGGCTTTAAACCCAAAGGGAAATGGCAACACCAAAAACATTTGCCAAAGACTGCTGGGTGAGAGCCACTGGGATATCGCCCCGTGAGCAGCTCAAAAGCTTCCCAGTGCCCCTAAGAGCATCATCCCCTGCCCAGCCTGATGTGGGGGGGCCCCTCCAGCCCTCCCCAGTCCCTGGGAAGCCCCAGCCAATCCCAACCACGGGAAGCCAGTCCCATTCCCCAGCATCATCCCCGCACTGGGACGCAAGGACGCCGTTTCCCCGCGCAGATATTCCTGTGGCAGCAAAGTCACTGCATGTTGAAGCACAGTAATACAGTATGACTTTTCCCTTTAATGGAATTTTTCTAGCCCACTAGGAAAAAAAAGACTCCATTAGCCATACTACAAAGGCTCCTACTTATTAGTATTTTAGAACAGCGGCAAAAACATTTCTTGAATCTAATTATTGCTGACAAATATGAAAATTGAAATCAAAGTTAAATTTTCAGCTACAGTGCCTCATTCGGCCGCGGCTCGCCCGCTCCCAACGATTGCATCAACACATTTATTCTGCTGAGCAGGCTCCCAGATTGGGCCCCCCCATTCCCCGCAGCCCACCCCTCCATCTTCGGAGGCATTAGCTCTGACATATTCATCTCAGCAGCCGGGCCACGGAACCAACTTCATGTTTACCAGTTGTGCGCGGCCGAGGGACCGGAGCCAGGCTTCCAGGGGCTGCAGGAGAAGGGAACAGAGCTTGCTGCTTGAGGAAGAAGGGAACAGAACTTGCTGCTTTTTTTTTTTTTCCCCCTCATTTTTTTTTTAAATTTATTGTTATTTATTTCCAACTTCGCTGTCTCCCATCCCCTCCCAACATGATCTGCTGAAGGGTGATTTTGAATTCCACAAGACAGAGGATATGGAAGGGAGGGGAGAATGGAGAGAGGGGGGAAATAAGGAAAAAAAAAAAGCCTTGTCAACATATTTCCTTTCTCCTACCTCCCCCCAACATACTGTAAAAATCAATCCCCTTTGTCATTTTGCTCTGCTTGTGTGAATGTTTAATGGCTGTCGAGGGAGATAATGATTGCTGCTAGGAAATTCATTTCAGATTTGCTATTTATAAAGTACTTGGTGCTCAGGTGGGAAATTAACATAAGGAAGGGGGAAAGGGACCGAACCAGGGAAAAAAAGCAGCAGGAGAGGAGGGATGAGATGCTGCAGGGCTGGCTGGAAGGGGATGGGGCCCAAGGAGAATCCGCATCTGGTCCCATCTCTCCTGGGGCGGAGGGAAAAGGTTTGCACGGAGCAAGGACGGCACCGCCAGCCCCTTCCCAGCACCCACCCGTGGATGCAAGGACACAGAGCCAGGATTATCCCCCAGGTGCCCGGGGGCTTTCGGAGCCAGCGGTGCTGCTCACACACCATCCCCCAAAACCCAGGCCACCAGCCCCAGCACCACCAGTGGTTTGTGCCCCGGCTCCCTCTCCAGCCCCTCATCCCTCTGGATCAACCCCAAACCTGCCCTGAGTCCCCTCTCCCCTCGAAGCCCATCAACCTGTTGCCACGTGTGGGATTTTTGAATCCCGAGGGGATTCCCATCTGCGGTACAGCCGGATCCCGCAGCACCAACGCTGCCATTGAGTTGCTAATTCCTTGTCTCAGAAGTTGCTTTTCACTTTCTGATTTTTCAATAATAGGCTTGGTATGAATCCCTTAAGCTTCTGAAATAAGCTGAAAAACGCTTTTCCAGCCATTTACATAAACACAAGTGGATCAGAAGGAATAATCATAGTTTATGCATTATTTGGGGGCTTTGGAGATGGTTTCTAATGTGGTGTCAGGTTTTGAAGCCCAAAACATACAATGGGAAGCGCTGACGTGCAGAAAAGCAGCACAAAAAGTAAACAATAAATAATACACGTTTTTTTAGCGTTGTCTTCAGTGACAAGGCGGTTTTGGCTCCACCACTACCCCGGCCTCTAATGGATCACGGATCCTGCTCCTCGCCAGCTTTGTTCCAAAAAGGGCTTCATTAAGAGAGATGTCACTCATCCTAAATCCAAATTCACCTCGTGCCAGCCAGCCCTGCCACTCTCCTGTGCCTTGGCCTGCTATCAAAAACCCCAGTGCTGGCTTTGGGAATTGACTTTGGAAAACTAGAAGTCTAACGGAGGCGCCCTCTGATCTCTAAATGCCATCTGTCCTGTAGAAAGGGAATAAAAGCTAAAAACACCCAAACCAACCCAGGAACGTAGTGCTATTCACCAGCTAACTCCTCTAAGAGAGGAAAAAAGCCCCAAACACTAAAAAAGAGAGAGAATATTATGGTATTAATGAGCCTTGCTTTGCTCTGAGGGCCTGTCACGCTTCCAGTGAGGCGGGTCGGCTTTGGCTTTCAAACCAGTCCTTTAAATCAAGAATTCTGTTTCTGGTAAAATGGAAACATTAGCAAAGGTCTGTTTTGAAGAAATAACAATACAAAATGGAACAAGGCTGGAGACTCCAGGCTCTTTGATACCGCTGGAACGCGGCCTTCGGAGCTCTTCTCTTTTTTTTTTTTTATTGTTTGAAATCACTTCACAACTTTGTACATAAAGCTCCGGCGAGCTCCGAAGAAAATGCTTCGAAAATCAATCCTTCCTTTTCCCAGAATTTACTTTCACCGGGAATTTGTGATTGTTCTTTTTCACTTCATTTTTTGGAATTAGAAAAACCCAAAACATTCTGCTTCATTTCTAATATTACACAATTTCCTGTGGCATTTCCCACTCCTTAGCAGCTGCTCTCTCCCACCGAGAGTCACTGGAGGATGTGAACCAGCCCCACGGGCTGAGCATTTGCGGTTTTCCAAGCTCCTTTCCAATCTAAATCGGGGTTTCCCAGGATCAGCAATGTGCAAGGAAAATACACCATCCCCTCAAGGACAGGACAGACGGGGCTTGGAGCAACCTGGGATAGTGGAAGGAGTTCCTGCCCGTGGCAGGGGGTGGAATGAGATGAGATTTAAGCTCCTTTCCAACCCAAACCATTCTGGGATCTTTTCCTGTAATTTCCCAAAAAATCCCTGCTGAGAACCCTCTCCCATCCTTCCTCCAAGCCAGACCCAGCCCCGCTCCAGCAGTGAGCACCTGGCACGAGCCACAGCTCACCAGCGCACAGAGGGGAACCTTCCGTCCACCTCCAGAGGGTCCTCGGTGCCGTGCTGGGACCGTTCCCTCTGGCAGCACCTCCATCCCCGTTATCCCCACGGGAAGGCACAGGGTTCCACGCCAGCCTCCAGCAGTGCTTTAGAGGGAATACTCCAGCCACGAGGAATTCAGGCGTGGCGGATGCCCGGAATCCTGACTTCCCCATAGAGCTGCTACCGAGCATTTCAGAGTCCAGGCTCCTTTTTTTTGACTGCCCTGATTAGTAAGCAAAGCATGTGGGAGGTGGAGGAAGGGAAAGCAGGAGGGGAGGGGGGGCAAGAATGCCAAGAACCAAACACTGTCTTTAGTGGGAAGAGTCAACAGGACAAGGGGGCCACGGGGTCAATTAATTTACAACAGCTTTCAGCATTAGACATGTTAACTGTGAAGCGCATCAAAAATCCGTGCTCTCCCTCCTGGCGGCAGATAACAGAGCCCGGCAAGGCAGCACCTCTGATTTATTATTAACCAGGAGCAAGGTGCGTGCTTGGGGAGGAGGAGGAGGCAGGGAGGGAGGGAGGCAGGGAGGTGGCCGGCTCCTCCCGGCTGCCAGCCACAGCTCCAAACGTGCCGGGAGCACAAGGGATGCGACGCCTGCGGGATGCACCCGTGGAAGGGCTGGAGGGACTGGGGTGCCCCAAGGGGGGCAGTGACAAAGGGATCACTCTTTTTCATAGAATCCCAGCGTGGTTTGGGTTGGGAAGGGACCTTAAAGATCAACTTATTCCAACCCCTGCCGTGGACAGGGACGCCTCCCACTAGACCAGGTTGCTCCAAGTCCACACTTGGACACTTCCAGGGATGGGGCAGACACAGCTTCTCTGGGCACCCTGTGCCAGGGCCTCACCACCCTCACAGCCAGGAATTCCTTCCCAATATCCCATCTATCCCTGTCCTCTGGCAATGGGAAGCCATCCCTTTCCTTGCTCTGTCCCACCAGAGCCTTGTCCCATGTCCCTCTCCAGCTCTCCTGGAGTGCCTTCCAGTGCCTCTCCTTTAGGCACTGGAAGGGGCTCTAAGGTCTTCTTGGAGCTTTCCCTTCTCCAGCTGAACAATCCCAGCTCTCCCAGACTGGTTTTTGCCTATAAAAGCTACTAAAGGCATGAAAAACCCACATGCCAAGGTGTGTGTGCTGGCTGGCAAGGGGAGACAGCAGCATGGCTTGGACTTCCACTATAAAATCCCCAAATCTGGCACCTTGCTCATACTGGCCCCTGTTTGAAACCAAGAGCTCAGCTCCAAGTCACAGCTCCAAGCCTTTGCCATGAGAGATGAGATCAGAGAGAGATGAACATGAGATGGATCAGGTTTGGGTCCTGCTGAGTCTAACGGGAGATTTGTCACAGACCATCAAAGGAGAATGACCAGTAATGCTTAAAAAAATCCTATTTCCCCTCTTTAAAGCTCTTCTCCCTTCAACTGGAGAACAAGCAAGGAAAGTTTTGCCCTTTCTTGCCACTACTGAAGTTTGGGAAGCAAAGACAAACATGAGTGAAGGCCTTTTCCTGATCCCCATGGCCAAATATTTGCTCCTCACGTGGTGTTTCTCCTGCTGAGGAAAGCTGAATTCCACCTCCACTGTCTGACTGGAGCTGCCTGGGAAGAGCTCTCCCCATCCACTCCGTCCCGGTTTATCACAGAAAACAGCAAGCCCTGCTCGCTACCCTGACCTAGATCTGTCAACTGATCAATTTTGTCCCCATAGGGAAAAAATAAAATGGGGGGGGAAATCACAATATGGGTATTTTTAAGTGAAGACTGCAAGAAAAATACACAAAGCAGACACTTGTAACATCGAATGCACTCGTCTCAGGCAAGGGAGACGAAGGAAGACGGAAAAACGGCGAGCCAGGGTTACTGTGCTGGGCAAAACGCCCGCATGGAGAAAGGAAAAGTAGTTCTTGTGAAACACAAAGATATCCCAAAACTGGCTGCAGCCTCCAGAGCGTCCAGCACCAGTCTTGTAAAGGTGGGTGGTCCCTGGGATGGTTCAGAAGTTTGGTTTTACCAGAGGTTTTTTCCAGGCTCCCAGCTCCCACCTGACCCCCTCTGCTTATCAAACTGGTATTGATCTCCTTCTGACCCGCGGGGCTCATCCCAAGTGTGGGAAAGAGAGAGCATTCCCACACCAACTTGCACTCCCACAGAACCCCCAAATCTGGCACCTCTGCTCATCTGGGCCCCTGTTTGAAACCAAGAGCTCAACTCCAAGCCCAAGCTGCAGCTCCAAGCCTTTGCCACGAACATCTGAGACGGAGGGTCTTCCACCTCCTCACGCACCCGCTGATGGCCACGGGCACCTTGCTCACCTGTGTTTCATGGCCAGTGAACAACTGCATGTCCTGGAATGTGTGTCAGCACTTACGGGACCCCACACAGCTCTAGGCCACCAGTGGGGCTCCTAAACCTGGTGTAGCTACAACACAAACCGACCCCAGCACGTGCTCCCGTGCTCTGAGGTAACTCGTTACACGCAACGGGGTTTTGATTTCATTTTGATCTTTTTCATTTTGATCTCCGTCTCCTTCGATGGAGATCTCTCCACATCCACAGTGCAGAGCAACTACAACTTTACTCCTCCTCGTATCCTGCCAGTCCACTGCTGTGTAACCAGCTCAGGGCAGGGATGCTCCCAGGGAAGCAGCAGCAGCGATCCGCACACGGAAAACCCCACCTGCAGCTCCACCACCCGAACCAAACTCCCAAGCCCCTTTCCAGCATTTTGGGTGCCATCCAGCATTTTGCACGATGTAACTGCTTTCCAAAGCTCTGCTGGGCTTGCTGTTTGCTCCCGCTGCATCTTAAAAATGTGCCAATTAATCCCAGGCGGTGGCCTGATTTCCAGAGGTGCCGATACCTCCTCCCAGCTCCGCTGAGAATCACCAGGAATGACAGATGTTCAGCCGCGCTCCAAACCCAGCCATCGAGCAACCGGAGTGCATTCCCCTCCTTTTATGTACTGCATATAACTGGGTTATCTAATCATGTAGGTATTGATTATTACTGTTATTACCTATTAAATAGCTATTTTCTGCTGTTGGGGTGAATATCACGTTTTATTGACCCGCACGATAACTATTAACCACATCTAATATTTTTCCCGAGGACCAATAAATCCGGGCATTCACAAAAAGATGTCGATACACGTAATTTTTCTTATACACATTCATTAGTGCAATTACCTCCTGCACGAACTGCCAGGAGGTTTCCCCTTCTCAGCCCTTCCACAGAGAGAAAATCTTCCCAGGATGCGTGGCCCCAACCCAGATCCCAAATCCTGCCCTTCCTGAGGGGAAGCACCCAGCCTCCTCTCCCTGCGGATGTGTCTCTGGGTCAGATCCAGCCTTTCCATCACACACCAGCACAGCCTGTCTCAGTTTGGGAATTATCTGCATCCCAGCCACATCGAACGAGCGAATAATTCTTTCGGATGAGGAACACTCTGTGTAGGATGTTGACACATGCTATTATTTTACATACCTATTTCAGCTTGTATGCTTATTAGAATAAGGTCTTTATGCTAATTTGTAAATCAAATTCCCATAATTCTTGGCTTACTGATGCTAAAGGCCCAGCTAAATCTTCTATGACCTTTTAGCCTGGTTAATCCTTTTACGTGTGGCTGAGGGAAGAGTTCTCTTGTCTCTTCCACTCCCGAGTGCTGGGGTGGGATTTTTGCCTCTTCCTTAAGAAATCCAGGTGGGCTGGGAGTCAGGGACACAGGACACATGCGAGTCCACCCCTCTGCTCTGAGCCAGGGAAAGGGGGAAGAGAAAACGCTGCCGCCGGGTCCCTGTGTAAGGATATTTCAGGTTTTCACTGCTGCTATTTAAAAATCAGACAGAAGACACAGAGCAAACACAATGAGAGCTGTGTTGCCAAATTGCCATGCACTTCCTGACACCCGGGGCTATCCCAGCCCTCCGCAGCCTCCCCTCTTTCCAGCTCTTTTCCCAAGTTGTGGCTGGACATTTTCTGGCTCCATCCGTCTTGTGACTCGATGCAGTGGACACCTCCAGCTCATTCCCAAGGGGATGCAGCACCCGAGAAATGCCCTGACCTCTCTCTCCAGCACCAACACCCAACAGCTCCCTCGGTGTCCAACCGTGCCGGACATTCCAGGGCTCAGGGGGCTCCTTCCTGACGGACACAACACTCAGCAGGTCCCGCTTTGGGGCCACAATTCCACAGATCCAACAGCAAATCTACAAAACGCGGAGCAGCTACAGATGTTTGCACAAATGCAGGTGGCCAAACGCTTCTGAATGGTCCCACTTCACGCTCCGCTTGCTTTTCAAGCACACTCACAAACCACTTTTCTTATTGTTTGTTTGGCTGGAAATAGGGAAATGACCTGGAGTGTGGATGAACCGCTGCAGAGGGCAGCAAGCATCTCCGGAGATGTTTGGAGGAGATTCGTGCAAAACGCAGTTTTACTGCATGACGATAATTTTCACATTTTCAAACACAAGCCAGCTCCAGTTCTGGACACCGAACGAGGGAGAAAACTTACGAATTCCAAAAACTGCTGTGATTATCAGAAGAATTCATGAAGCAGAAGCTCATTTCTGCTGATTTTTAGTACTGCACACAAACCTAAATATTACCTTGGGGTTGAGCCAACCCAAATTTCTCAAAACTCTCTTTAAAAGTTTGTGCTAAAATACAAAATTATTTGTAGGGTGTGTTTGGGGATTTTTTTAATGACTCTTAGATAAAATTATGCAAGAAAGACTCGCAAGGGGACTCCTTCCCTCCCAACAATGCAGCAACTCCCAGCCCAAAAAAGGCCCCAACTTTTTGCTGCCAAAGGCTGCCTTGTGCAATATTTCACCCAGCTCCCCACAGCTCTGCCCTGGGTCCTCCCCAGGCTGTGGAACAACGTGGCTCCCTGAGTGACTCAGGGACTTCTGGCACCCACATCAGATTCCTGCAAGGCAGGGAATTGGGAGGTTTTGGGCTTAGGGAGGCAGCACATTCCTCCCCACTGCTCTGCTGCCCAGGAGAATTATAAAAATAATAAATAAAGAAATAAAAAACCAACTACTTTTTGATCTGGAAGCTTTGATAGGAGCAGGGAGAGGAAGCAGGAGGGATGACCAGAGGCATGGAATAAGACTGCAAGGAAGCCAAGTCAGGAGCCCCAAAGCAAGCATTAAAAAATAATAAAATAATGAAATAATAAAATAAATGAAGCACAAATTCTGGGCAGGAGAAGGGAGGAGGGAAAGGGGTGGCTTCATCCCTCTCCTGGGAAGCCTTCACACCCCACCCGGGCTCCCTGCAGAGGTGGCAGCCAGGGGGGCCAGGGCTCGAAGCCCCGGGGAAGCCCCTGGGATGCAGGAATGCCAGCACGCCAGGCAGCACGAGCGGGAAGCAGCAGCCCTGGGAGAAGGAGAGAGCTCGAGGAGGGGGAGCGGGAGGAAGGCGAAGAGGAGCGATGCCTCGGCGTGTGATGTGCATGTTAAGCAGCCTGTGCCGGTCGATACGGCACGGGGGGCTCTCCCTCCGCAGGAGCGGGCCCGGCCTGCCCAGCAGAGAGAAGTTTGTGGTGGGAGACACCCAGGCACCATCTCTGCCCACACCGCAGCCCCCAGCCCCACACAGGCTGGGATTCCGGAGCCCACCCGAGCCCTGCTGCAGCGCACCTCGGCAGGCGGGGGACGAGGCTGGGCTGGTTTGGACATTCCCAGCCTTCGGTGGGCACCTCGGAGCAGCGCAGAGGTGGCTGGATCCAGCTGTGGAGAAGGAGGTGCGTTCACCGCCCCGGGGTGCATCCATCCTCCGGAGAACCCACGTCCTCCCCCCGAGGAACGCCTGCATCCGCCCCGGGGTGCATCCGTCTCGCCCAGGAATGCCCGCACCGCCCCGGGGGTGCATCCGTGCTCCAAACAGTGCCCGCAGCCCCTCCCGGGGTGCCTCCATCTCCCCGAGAAGTGCCCGCATCCCGCCCCGGAGCCCCGGGTACCAGCCGCCCCCCGAGCACGGCGCAGCAGCCCCTGGCGCATCCCCCGGCGCATCCCCCTGCGCATCCCGAGCTCCCGCGGCGGCCCGGGGCAGGATGCGGCTCCATCCTCTCCTCCCATGGAGGAAACCCCGCTCCCACAGCCCCTCCAGATGGCTGCGAGGAGCCTAACGCGAGCTGACAGGCTCGGCGCTCCCGGCCAGATGGGGCTGGCTCCTGCCGCCTCTTCCCCCCTCCTTTTCCCATCGCTTTTTGCTCTTTTTTTTTTTGCCTTGCACAGCCCCCCCGCTCCCCTCCAAGCACCATCCCCCGGGTGGGGGGAGGCAGCCGTGCTTATCCGGGACAGACTGGAGAAGGACTTCCCAACTCCCAGCCCGGCGGGAACGGGGCTGCACCGAGGCTGCACCGAGTTTTTCGGACGACCTTGCTGGAAAAGCAAAGGCGTGGGGGGAGCACAGAGGAACCCCGGCCCCCACTGGCCCCCAGCCTGTTGGATCATTGATCCTGCCAGAATTATGCTGGGATGGCAGAGTCCTTCCGCACCCGCAAAAATAATCAGGACGCCGCCAGGGGAGAAGTGTCCCCCCCCCGCCAGCCCCGGTGCACCGGGAATTCCTGCGCCGTACCCGCATCCGCACCCCCCGCAACTTCACAGCGGGCTGGGGGACCCTTTCCCAGCTCTGTCCCCGCTCCGGAGGGATCCTCGTCCCCACTCTGGGGGAGATTCTCACCCCCCAGCCCCCTTGGAGGGTGCTGCCGTGGGACCGCGCATCCTCCGCCCGCCCGGGCTGCGTACCCCGCGGCATTCCCTACCTTGGGAGAGGAGGAGCGCGGCCATCCCGGCGAAGATCACCCAAGAGACGGGGTGGTGCATTTTGGCCTGGGCCATGTTTTCCTCCTCCTTCCCCACTCACTGCCGGGCGGGGAAAGGTTTAAAATCCAGCGTTTCCCGGAGCAAAGCGCAGGAAGGGGGGCGGGA
>VXAZ01008308.1:501345-562961 GCA_013399875.1 Gymnorhina tibicen | reverse complement strand
CCTCACTGTCGGCACCCGCAGCCCCCAAACTTCCCCCCGGCATCCGCACCCTCCCCTCGCCTCAATCTGCATCTGCATCCCCCCACCTCCGGCATCCCACCAAACTCCCGGGCATCCGCATCCCCCTAAATTCCCCTGGCGTCCACACACCCCTGCATTTCCCCTTTAGCATCCGCACACCCCTACAGCACCCTTACAACCCCCCCAAAGCTCTTCCCCACTGGGAAAGGGGGTGAATCCCTCCTGGAGTGACTGCAGCGATGCCGTGACTCAGTTTCCCCACCTGCACGATGGTGGGAGGGATTCACACCCCCCCCCACCGTGTCCCACCTGCCTGGCCCAAAAGGAAGCGGGGCACCTGCTTCTGGGGGGCTGATGTCTGCAGGACAGCCCCAACAAGCTGCTTCCCCTTTTACACCTAATCCCATGCGGAAATGGCTCTAAAAGCAAATTTAATCAGGAAAAACTCTTCAGTTTGGAGCAGAAATCTCCTTTTAGTCCAGATCAAGGGGTTTTTCCCATGCTGCAACCACGCTCATCTGATTCCTCACACCAAGCCCACCTCCTGCTCTGAGCAGCATCTGGGCCCCTTGGACCCAGTTTAGGATTGAACACGCTCCTGTTACCTCAGCTCCTTGCACATGCCAACTACTGGTCCCTATTTCACATCACCAGAAATAAAATAGACTTTTCTCCACTTCAGGATTCCCAAACCAAACACATCTGTCCAACATCAAGAGCATGACACTCACATGCTTACACAGAAAAGGTCCTTGAGACCAAAACCTTAAATTATTTCCACCCTTTGTCCAATAAAAAGAATATCTGAGGCTCTGAACCCCAAGACACCCCTTTAAAACAACCTAAATAAAAAATATCACATTAAATATTATTTTCATAAGTGGTAAGGATGTCTTATTTCGTTGCTCAAAGTGACTCACAGCTCCTTCAAACAACATTATAGCCAGAAAAAAATGACAGAGGAAAAAAAAAATTAAAGATATCCTGCCTTTTTGTATTTATGCCTCCTCAGAGGCTTCCAAAAATCTGAGCTGTTCGCTTTGCAATTCAGAAGAAGACTTGGCTGCGAACTCTTGGAAACCCAGCTGTGTTTCTGCCTCTACCGCCCAGAGAGGCTCTCCGAGTCAGATCCAGGCCAGTCGCTCTGCTGCAGGAAGGTGACAAAGCACGGGTCCCTCTGCTCCAGCCCCATCAACAGCTCTGACAGTGCCTCAAATGTCAGACGTTGGGAGGGATTGGCAGCTCGGGCTGGATGTTCCCACCAGCCCCGTTTGATGCCTGCCACCAGCCGGCCCAAGGGTCACGCTGTCCCCAGCCGCGGAGAAGATGCACTTCACCCATCCCTGGGTGTTCCCCAGCACCTCCCCTGCTGTGATCCATCAGCTTCCATGGGGGCTTGCCAAAACCGTGGCTGCTGTAAAGCTGCAGACTGATGCGGAGGGCTCTCGGCTCTCCTTCCTTTCCCACTCCCAAGGCTTGGTTCAATCCACAGAGCTCGAGGAGGTCCGGTGGATCCCGAGCTCTCCACCAGCACGTCCTGGTACCACCAGGAGCATCCCACACCCTGCCAGCGCCTCCACCACCTCCCAGCTCGTTAGGACAAGCAGAGCTAACGAGCACAGCAGCACCAATGACCCAGTCCCGGGCTGCACTCGTGGTGCAGCAGGACACTTCTCCAGAAGCAAACACAGGCTATGGGGCGTTTAATCCTGTCCTATCCACCTCACCACGTCAGGGCTTGGAGCGTTCCTCCAGCACAGACCCATCGCTGCCCCAGCGACCTCCAGCTGGTGGAAAACCCTTGGAGAGGGTGAAGGACTCCTAACCCCATCCCAACCTCTCCGCTGCTTCCCCACCCTTCCAGCAGCATAAATTGCCTACAATAAGATGCCACACAGCGATTTTTACCACCCTTGGCAGCGCTCCTGCCTTTGACCCCAGCTTGCCGAGCCAGCGACTGCGCTCGGAGCAGCTGGAAGTGGTCGATTAGGTTAGTTTGGTTTATCACCAACACATTATGCTTTAAAAAACACAACTTCCCTGCCTATTTGCCTAAGCAGGGAGAGCAGTTTCTAAGTCAGCCCTACGCAGTCGCTGCTCTTCCTACAGATTTGCTCCATGCATTATTAATCCACACAGCGCTCGTTCCGAGCACGGATATTTACCCGATGCACCAGAACAGCTCTTAAGGAGCCTTTGGCTTGTGGCTTTGTGGAACATCAACTTTTCATGTTGAACAGCAGGTGATGTTCAACAGAATGCCTTGCAATAAGTGCCTAATATCTCCATTACACTCGTCCGTATCTGTGTGCTGGGCTGATAGGAACATGCAGATAGCAGGGCTGCACTCCTGAGATAGAGATGGGGGGGACAAGTTATTCATTGGAAATCATATATAAATATATATTTATACCTGGTGTTAACCAGGGACACCATCCCTCGTGCACATTGAGATGCAGAAGGCCCCTTTCGGCAGGAATTCCCGCAAAATTTATATGAAATTCAATTTTTTTCTGCCCCTAAATCTGAATAAAAGCCCAAAACACAACACCTTGGCTAAAAGTCTGCAGGAAAAAAAAAAAAAAAAAAGATGTGCTGCTTTGCAAGGAAACCTCTAACTGGCTCTAAAAGGAGCGCTGTGACCTTGCTGAACAGCACTGCATAATTTTTAATAGACATTTTTTGCTGGAACCGACATACTCCCAGGCGTGGTTTTATCCTGCTAACATTTTTTCCAGAGGGAAATGCCATGTTTCACCGGGTTTTTTTCATCATCCCTCCATATACATCCCTATAATTACTGTATGCATTACAATAGCATTGGCATGCCTTTGATAAGATCCCGGCTCCATTATGCTCGACTCTGTGTGTACACCCGGTAAAAACAGTCCCTCCCTTGAGCTCGTCAAGTCAAAATAGAGAAAGCAGAGGAAGGTGTTGAGACAAGAGCAAATTACTTCTCGTTTTAGGGCTGGAAAAAATAAGACTTGGGAAGGCTAAGCCACCACGTGAGGCCCGGGAGGGATTTTCCAGCTGTGTCACGAACGGAACCAAAATCTCCCAGATCTGAAGGGTTGCGCCTGCCTCGCCTTGCAGCGCTTCCCCGCCCGAAATCGCTTCTGCCCGTGGCTCGCCAGCGCGAGGGGAGAGTTAAGGCAACGCTTCCACCGCTCCGCCGAAAATACCAGGGATGGATTCCGTGCAAAATGACCCCTTTTTCTCGACAAGGGGGAGAACTCGCAAAGCTCGACACACGGCCCAGCCCACGTGTCCGCACAAAGGCATTCCAGCACCCCCGTGCCCTGGCGGGCAGGGGACACACGGAGCCAGACAGAGGCGTGCCCGCGGGTGCCCGGCTTTGCTCCTTTAATTACACCTCCTACGGGTGAGAAAGATAAGCCCAACCGGAGCAGCTGCATGAAGGGAGGAAGCCTATAAGTTATTCATAAGTTCAGGCTCAAGCTCCTCTCTTGCTTTCACTCCATGACACCTTCAAAACATATTATTCATCTATTTTTTCCTCCTCTGGGAAGAGAGATGGTAATTGTAGTAAATATATCACTGCCAAGTCATCCTCGCAGCCTCCGAGCCTGCACGGCGCGAGGGGTAGGGATCTGAGGCAGCAGATTTGGGACGCCTGGGATCCGTGAAGGACATCCTCGGGCTGCCGTGGGGAGCAAAGCCCTGGGGGAGAGCCTCCATCCACCCCATCACCGCCACCATCCCAGCCTTCGGGATCAAAGCCCCGCAGCGACCACTGAGCACCTGCAAACAGCGAGTTGTTCGTGAGACTTTCCCACGTCCAGCCCAGCAGGGCTCAGACTGGGACACCAACTCCCTCAGGATGCTGCACCCCATTTTCATCGCATCCCAGTGGCATTTGGGTCAATTTTGGGCTCCGTTTCCGGCTCACAAATTAAAAAAAGCCACTCTCACGAGCATCCCTGCCTGCAGAGAGCCTTTGGAAACAAGAGCCACAGCTCAGAGGTTTTGTTTGCCCTCTCAAGGCTGTTCCAGACAGAATAATGCTCCTGCCAACTGAAGCAGCTCTCCTTGAGCTCGAGAGGTTAGTTTTTCTGAATGCAGCGACACGGATCCTCGTCTCAGCCCCATAGCACAGAGGATTTGTTGTATTCCAGTGCAAAAATAGCCCTGAAAGCAACATCTATGGCCACACCAGGGAGGGGAGAGGGCTCCGGCATCGGCGCAAGGCGCCTGGGAGGAGAGAGAGACGTGGGGCATGGATTTTATTTGTCCTCGATTCCCGGGGAGGTCATTTACTGCAGTGCCCCTGGCACTTCCCCAGCCCTTTCTAGCACATTTGATTCTTGTGAGTTTTCTTAATCTCATCTCCTTCATTGGTTATTGCTCTTTCAGTGCTGAACTCAGCAAGATCGCCGGTGTTTAGAGAAAGATTAGCGCTGAGTACATTAAACACGGGAATGCCATGTACGGCAGGGCACCGGGTCAGCGCCCCGGCCCCCAGCGCCCACAGCACCTTCCCAAACCCCGGGCCTTCGGCTGAGGATGCTTTTAGCTACGTCTGCAATGCCTCTCGCATCCCAGCACCTTGCGAGGAGCCCTCTGGAGACTGAAATCCCAGCAGCTCCAGCACTGAGCGTACCTTGTTTCCCCTTCAAATTGAACCCAGAGCTGGGCTTGATGGGATCACCCCACACATCTTGGGATGTTCTGTGGCTCTACTGATGCCTCGAGTGGCTCCCTAGAAACAGAGACTAGACAGGAGTATGGGAATAAAGGCAGGTGTTTGTGCCGTGATTCTCTTCCCGTCCAGCTCGCGACAGCAACAGGTATTTATTTGAAAGGTGCACCCTGGGGAGCCAGAGGCTGCTTCCAAAGAGCCCAAGATAGGTGACAAGTCATGAGTTCTTCACCCTTATATAGGTTTGGTTCATCTGGACATCAGCATAAATTCGCCAATTAAAACTTTAGCTAATGATGTAATTTCTTCAAGTTCTCCACCTCTCTCGCGGCCTCAGTTTACACCTTTGGGCCTGGGACAGTCTGAGTGTCCTTGAACAGCAAGCTGGGAGAGGCTTTGTTGTGTCTGTCTGGCCTAAGAGAGCAGCTCACAAGCTACAAGGAACTTCAGAGTTACACACTGGGCGACACAGGATTTGAAAAATATAAAAGTTAAAACCTAAGACATCGCTATGATGGCAAAATAAGTGCTGAGGGACAGCGTGATTTTCACAGCAGAAGCAGCAGAAAGAAAGGGTGGCTGGAGAAGGGTCTGGATCGGGCAGGCAAAGTGCCCACCTGGACACAAGGCAGCACCGTGCAAGAGCCACCCAGAACCTTCCCAGGCTGAGCGCTCCCAAACACCCCAAATCTGCCGGCTCAGGGGGAGCAGGGACCCGCAGCCCTGCAGGAAGGCGATGCCCACGGCGCCGAGCCCTCACCCAGCGCACGAGGACGGGGCGTCTGTGTTACCGGGGGAAAGGTTCTTCTCTAGGAAATCTTGTTCTCTACGTAAAATTCCCGATTTCAAGCAACGCAGAAGCAAACCAAGGAGGCAGGAGCCTCTGGAGAGGTGCTCGATGGCCATGCTCTGCTGGGTCCCACTGTTCCCTTAACTCATTCCCTTCCCCCAAACAAACCATTCTCGGTATCCTGCACCCAGAGACAGTGCAGGGATGCTTTCCAGCACCCAGCCGCCAGAGCACGTGCTGCCATCAGTCCCCATCCCAACTGGGGATCTTATCGTGGCTCACCGCCTCCCGTCCCTGCTTTCCAGCTGATTAAATGTCTGTTTACCTACGGATTACAAGGAGGCAACAAGTCCATGTGGGAAGAGGCACCGTGCATGGGCAAAGGCTCTGCAAACAGATGGCTCGAGGAGATAGCGGCTGTTTGCTGCCTTGTGTGTGCTGCTGGGCTTGAGGGTGACACAGCCCTGGCACATCCCTACCTTCCCTTCCTTTTTTTTCCCTCCTCAAGCTCCCCCTCTGACTTGGGGAATGACCACAAAGACTCAGCCAGCTGCCCAAGTCTGTCCCGGAAGGTGTTGGAAGACATACACTCGCCCTCAGATTTTTGCATTTCTAACCATCTCTTCCAAACTGATCATGGGATATTAAATTTTCTGGGGGAAAACTCTTGCACAGCTCTTTTCCAGCTCCTCTGAAGCTCGAGGTCACAGTGAGGTGGCTCAGCAGTGACCCACCACACCAGCTGGACTTGTGGCAATAAAGAAACCTGCAGCCACCTCGATGTCCCAGACAATCCCACCTTGAGAGAGCTCTTCGGGAGCTGGGAACAGACAGAACCCCGCCAGGTGTTATTTATGGATGAATATTCTCCATTCTGGAAGGTGCAGCAGCGGCAACACCTTTGCTGCAGTGCTCAAAGCCACCCAGCCCCTGCTCTGCTCCCGAGAGCCGGAGCGACACCTCCGGATCCAGCCCAGCCTCCCGCCAGCAGCCGGCCCCTGGCAGGTCTCAAACACCGGATCCTTTGTACTCCAGATGAAGGGAAAAATAAATGCGCACGTTACAAAACACTGGCTGTGATGAAAGCGCCATTGGAGACCCTGCAGACTGTCTAGGGATTTTTTCCCATCTAATTCGCATCTCCCACTCTCCATCTGCCGAAAGAGAAAGCCAGGTAAACCAGCCCCGGGAGGAACGGGATTCGCATTCCCCAAATAACCCTCATTTGCAATTTCAGCTTCTCCCGCTCATCCTGCCACCCCAAACTAATTGCATTCCCCACATCCTCCTCCTCCTTCTCCCCCATCCCGAGCTTTAAAAGCCCGTGGTGTTACACAGCAGCCTCAAAGCACGCTCAAGATTAGTCCTGCAACCTGCCTGGCGGAGTCAGAAAATTGAACGTGGAAGGAAAAAAAAGGGAGAAGGGGAGAAAAAAAAGGGAAAAAAAAAAAAAAAACAGAAAAAAGAAAGAGTCAGCTCTTGTCAGGAGTGTGGTAGTACAAGGAAGTAATTTTTCTCTCCCCATTTCAGCTGGACGTTGCTGTTTATGTCCACTGCATCCTTTCTTCTCCGCCGTGCAGCTGTAGCATTGGAAAATTGGAGAGGGGAGGCACGGGGGGAAGGCAATAGCAATTGAAATTGGATCCTATTGAATTTTCAATAGGACACCAAAATATATACATATTCCAGCGTGCGATTGCATGGACGTGTAAGTCAACAGTGGAATCTGTGAATGGCCGTTTGGAATAATTACAGTGGGGGGAAATCATCGGAATAATGAGCAGTTGCTCCCGGAATATTCGGGGAAATGAAATGCCAACTGCTGTTTATTAAACAGGGCTTTATTTCCAGTTTAGGGTGTTTGGGATGGAATTAGATGGCAAACACACAGCGTCCCTGAATGGCTGGAAAACCTGGGATCAGTGATGCTGCTCAAACCGCCGTATCCATTCACCTCCATTCTTTCCCTCTTCCCTCCTTTCCCTGTGGTTTCCTTATCCTTCCACTCCCTTTCAACCACAGCAGCCTCTGGAAGGGGCTGTCAGGCAGCTCTGATGCCACAGGAGGAAGAAGGATGGTCCCTGCCCTCCAGGCTCCCCATGGACACCAAGGGATGCCAGCGCTGGGCTGGAGCAGCCGGCAGGAACAAAAGAGAGTGAGGTGGGACGGCACCGAGAGAGGCAGGAACCAGAGGGTCACCCCTCAGCAGCTGAAATTTCCAAAAGCTTTGAAGTTTTGGGTTGGTTTTTTTTTTCCCACCAATATCCTCGGGAAGATGCTGCACAGCCCACCCGCACCCCCAGCACTGCCTGGCACTCACGTAACTTAGTGTTTTCTTTAACAAGACCGTAAAAAAAGGCTCTGCAGCACAGGAGAGAGCCCGAGCACGACTATCAGGTTTGAAATACCCACTTGAAAAATTAGCAGGAAGAGCACACAACCCTTATATGAAAACCGGGTAGGTTCCGAAAACCTGCATTTAGGGAGAAACACGAACGTGCCACCTGACAGGCATTTTGTGACACGGGTCTCAGCTTGGCAAAAGAGAAGATAAAAGATCAGAAAGCCGTGGAAGCCTCAGAAACGCAGGACCCACAGCGTGCTGCGGGTTGTTCCCACATCCCAGAGCGGATTCGCACGAGGACGTCGCATTTGGATCCCGATGGAGAGCAGAGGGAAGCCAAAAGAGGGGCAGGAGGCCACTGGGGAAGGGAGGTGGGCAGCACTGAGTCCTCATCATTCCCGCCCTCCTCCCAACTCTTCCCCAGCTGCTCGTGCATCCTCCCAGCAGCTGGATCAACTGAGGAAGGAGAGATGAAGCTTTAAGGAGATGGAAGTGCCTGTGTGTATATGCACATGATTTAGATATCTCAAAAGATTTCAACACTGTATTTCACATAATTCACATTTCTAAGCTTCTCCCTCCGCAGTGCAGAAGGTGAGCATAAATGAGACAGGTCAAAAGCCTTATAAGCTTTGAAACATCTCCAGGTTTTCAAAATCATATTTAAAATCTTCCAGTTCTGCATGGAACAGGGCTGCCTAATGCCAGCCAGATGAAACCACGCTCCCAAAACCTCCCTGTGCGGGCCCTTGGCACCTCACAGACGCAGGATAAACCACCCTCAGTGCTTTGACAAGTGCTCTGTGCCCTTCAGGCACGCATCACCTCGCAATCAGAAAACCTCAAACCTGGAGAAAACCAAGAGCAAAAATAAGGTACCTCAGAGACCTCTTCTCCTCGAGGTGATGCAGCATCCAGCACGGCCGGAGAGTTGGTGTGGCTTCAAATCAGCCTGGTCCCACCTGCAATGAGAAGAGACGGATGCTGATCCCACACAAAATGCAGAGAGTTTTACTGTTTCTTGCTATTTTAGTCACTGGGGGAACCAGTAAAACCATTTTGAACCATTTTTAATGAGCATCGCAAGGCGGCCCAAGGATTCACACAGAAACCTTCCCTGCTGCACAGAACCCAGAGCTGCAAAACGCAAGAAGCTCCACAGCAATTTTGGGGCCTGCCTGCTTTTGGGGGTGACACTGTCCTCAAGCACCGAGCACCCTCGGCTCCCACCAGGACTCGTGCACAGGGATGCAGGAGAAGTGCCTGGCTTAAGGCGTGAACAGGGCAGGGAATCCTGACTGTGCCCCAGGGAAAACGGGGCCCCAAAACATTCGGACCCACTGGGAGAAAATACAGGCTGACTATTAAATGTGCAGACTGTAAAATAACACCACAGGTCATGGAGAGCTCTGCCACGTCCCTCCATCCTAACTCACAGCATCTCTTCACACCCTGCAATTCGCTGGCCTCTCTTTCTCTGCACCACCTCTGCTCTGCAGCAAAGCCAACTTCTGGCACTGGGAGAAAAAACAAAAAACCCAAAAAACCCCACAACAAAGCAAGGATCCAACACAATTAGAATAAATTAAAACCCCTAGAGGACACTGAGGAGAGTTGTGGCGTCTTTTACTGCGTTTTCCAAGGTGCTGTTTAAACACAGACAGGGGAAGGTGCATAAATACATCAGCTCAGCCCTCTGGCCCGCAGAAGCGTTGGCAGAGCACAGACAGCACCGGGAGCTGGGATAATTACACCTCTGTCTCCCTCCAGCCGCAGCCCTGCCTGGGATCTGCTCCCAGACAGCTCCTCCAGCCCCACACAACGGGATCTCAGCACGTCTGTGCTGGAGCGGGAGGGATGAGAAATAACTGGGCAAGATGATATCAAATTGCCTTCCCAAATCACCCACTCCTGTGCAGAAAGGGTCAAAATTGAGTCAGCCTGGCCCTCCCGGCTCCAAGGTGTGGGTTTGCATCCCATTCCGAGCCCCTGCCATGGGCAGGGACACCTTGCACTATATCAGCTTGCTCAGAGCCACATCCGACCTTGAGCTCTTCCAGGGATGGGGCAGCCTCAGCTTCTCAGCTGTGCCAGGGCCTCCCCACCCTCACAGGGAACAATTCCTTCCCAATATCCCATCTAACCCTGCCCTCTGCAATGGGAAGCCATTCCCCCTTGTCCTGGCACTCCAGGCCCGTGTCCAAAGTTCCTCTCCAGCTTTTCTGAAGCCCCTTTAGGCCCTGGAAGGAGCAACATAGAATCCCAGAAAGGTTTGGGTTGGAAAAGACCTTAAAGCCCATCCATCCCACCCCCTGCCATGGGCAGGGACACCTTCCACTATCCCAGGCTGCTCCAAGCCCCATCCAGCCTGGCCTTGGACACTGCCAGGGATGGGGCAGCCACAGCTGCTCTGGGCACCCTGTGCCAGGGCCTCCCCACCCTCACAGGGAAGAATTTATTCCCAATATCCCATCTAACCCCATCGCCTGTCAGTCCAAAGACATTCTCCTTTGTCCAATCTCCCCAGCTGGATGGGCCTGGATGGGGAATCAGCCCACCCACAGCACGAGGAGTTCGGGCAAAGCCTGCCCCTGTCCTCCAGACCAGCCTGGTGGAAAGGGATGGTTGGAGATTCCTGGCACAGCCTCCGGCAGCGCCGGGGGAGGATAACCCAGGGCTGCCCCGATGCTGCCCGTGACCGCAGCCTCCCTCCTTCCCTCATCCCTCCTAATGCGATAACACTCAGCATAATAAATATTGTTAAAAGCAAAAGCCTCTCTGGAGACTTCGGGTCTCGGGCGCAGGTGTTCGGGCCGTGGTAATTGGGTGAGTCATTCATTAAAGGAAATGCAATTTAAAATCTATTACGTTCTCTAAAACACAAAGCTTTTGATTTGTCCCACCCATTTCTGGCCCAAGCCCAGCAGTATCCAGGGCTCTCCTGTGCTTAGCAGGACTATTTCTGCAGTGGAGCAGCACGACACAGACCTCGCCCTCTCCCATTCCCTGAATCCTGCTGGCTTGTAAAATCTCCCCTCCGCTTTGCAAAGCCCTTTTAATTTCTTTTATAGTTTTCATCAAATAACCAAGGAGGGGAAGTTGGAGAAACCCGGAAGGTAAAGGAGGATACATCACCCCAATCTATGAGGATAAATTGGATGATAAAACACAGCCCAGCTGAAGGACACAGAGAAACTCTTTAGTCTGGGGGGGGGGAGAGAAAGGAGTTTGATCAAAGAAAATGCCAGGTGATTTCTCCCAGCAGGGAAAGACACCTCAATAACCAACAACCAAAAAATTAAAGACAGACAAATTAAATACAGCACAAATGTTTAGCAGCGAAGGTGATTAACCTTTAAAAGCCACCACCAATGGCAGCCCTGGGTTCAGCATCTCCCGAGATCCTTAAATCAACCCTGAACACCTTTTCAGAAGATTTATGTTCGACAAACACCAAATCCAAGGCTCAGGAAAGAGGTATCTAATGACTTTCCAGGGCTTGTTTATGTGATCTAAAAGTCCCTTCTGGCCCCAAATTCATTGCAGCGCTGCAGCTGATCCTCAGTTGATCTTGGGAAGCAAAATCCTGCCTGGCCAACCCTGAAATCAAGACCCAAAGTTGGCCATTGAAGTTACCACAGTCTCCTGAAATTCAAATGGGAGAAAGGTTCAATCAAACCTTCTCCCTCTGCCACATCCTCCTATGCAGTTGCAGGGGACTTTTTGGGGAGAATAAAGCACAAAAGGGTGGCTGGAGAGATCATCCTTGAGAATAACTGAGAACATAAATGTTGAGAATAATCTTAAGAAGAAGAAGACCAGAAAGAGCTTCTAGGTCCAGTTTTTCAATCCAGACAAGAAATAAGTTGACCCAAGCAGCTGCCCTGGCTTTGCAGGTACCCAAACACTGTTGACAAGGAGTGGCTCGGTGCCATCGGTGAGGACAGGTACCAGGAGAGGTTGTGCTGCTCCTTGGGCAGAACAAGCAGTGACACAAAAGCCACTTCAGAGCGGTGCAAGCGCGGCGGCGCTGGAAGTTTTGTGTACACAGACCTACTGGCAGAGGGAGAACTCACACTTCCAGCCAGCAATACTAGAGTGGCAAACACTCCCGGCGCCAAGGTCTGCTGTGGCTCCTTCCCTCTGCCTTCTCTTTCCAAGAGGATGCCCTTCATTTGCTCTTGCCCCGAGCTCAGCGATCCCCAGGAGTCACTGGGGCTCTCTGGAGCTCAGCTTGTGGTTACTGTGCACCATCCCCAAATCCCCCAGGGCTCTTGCACAGCCCAAAGACACCACTGGGGAGGGGGAGGATGGCACCCAAGACACTTCCATGGTCACAGCACTGGGTGAGGCGAGTTCCAAACACCCAAATTCAGCACAAACACGGCACGTGGGTCTCACCTGAGTGTTAAACTGGCACACAGGGAGCCCAGCCCAGCACCACCCTCCTGTTCAGGTCCCCCTTCACTGCTGATTTATGTCAGCAGCCACTTCCAGCACAGACCTGGTCACAGCCCCCATCCTCCCTTTCTGATCTTGGAATGGTTTGGGTTGGGACGGACCCTAAAACCCATCTCGATGCAACCCCTGCCATGGGCAGGGACACCTTCCACGGGACCAGGTTGCTCCAAGTTGGTTTGAGAGTCCCAAACCTCTGTAGCAGAGAAGCAGCCAGACTCAGAACCCGGTGCCAGGGCCTCTCCACCCTCACAGAGAAGAATTTCTTCCCAATATCCCACCTAACCCTGCCCTCTGGCAGTGGGAAGCCATTTGCCCTTGTCCTGGTACTACACGCTCCCATGAAAAGTCACGCTGTGTTTGTTCTGGGATCACAACTGTGAGTGTGATCAAACCGTTCTTTTGCTTTTCCAGCTAAAGGTTTCCCTGCAACACCAGGATTCCTGTCTTCTCCTGAGCTGGGCTCTCTCCAGGAAGTTTCACCTCTCTGAGCCTCTGCTCTGCTGACCCAGATGTGGAGATGCACGAGCTCAGGGCGTGCAGCCAGTGGGAACACGGACATTTTACGGACAAGGCTTGATGGAGGACCTGGCAGTGCTGGTTAATGGCTGGACTCGCTGATCTTAGAGGTTTTTCCAACCTTAATCATTGGATGATTATAGGATTTAGCCTTTGCCTGGCTGCCTGTGTGGCACAAGCAATAACCTGGAATTCAGTGGCTCCTTCACCACACACCAGGGCTGAAACCTCAACGACAGCATCTTCCTCCTCCACCAGCCCCCTCGTTCCCAGCTGGTGAGTGCTTTTCCCTTCCTCGAGCACACTTCTGCCTGCAGTGCCACGACAGAAGCTCCACTCACACCCTCGGCATTCCCACAGCATGTTTAATAGGATCCCACCGCTCCAGTTTCCGAGAGACAAACTCTCCTGACTTGTTCCTGGAGGCACTGGTGGAAACCAGTGATGTCCTCTCCATCACAAGCTGGGAGGGGGCTGCATTTGCCCATGGAAGAGCTGAGCCTGGAGCCAGCAGCAGCATCCCTCTGATCCAAGCAAGATCAGAAGCGGTGCTTTTGGAGAGCTACCAGCGGATCCGACACGCCTCGTCCCGAGCCGAGCGCTGTTTATCCGCAGCTCGACTTCCAGCACAGCCGCAGGATGCCCACGGCGGCACGGAAACACTCTGGCCTGTGTGGGAGCCCCGTGGCACCCAGCAGGGCTCCGAGCCCCAGCCTGCACCCCCCTGGCTGCCAATTCATCCCTTGCCCAGGGACGCAGCCTCCCTTCCCGAGGATCCGCAGGCCAAGGCAATCTGGAAGCAGCACCTGACTCCGGCCTGCTCGGAGCAGCTTCCAAGCATTTTTCTGGCTCTAAAATAAAACCCGGCGAGGACTTGGCTGCTACAACACACTATGAGGGAGCAGGGAGGAAACCCACACGTCTCCTTGTCCTCTTTTTTCCCTGTCCAGCCCTAGGGCAAGGGGACGAGATGCCCCTGGGAAGAAACAAAATCCCAGCATGGAAAACCCCCCGGGAAATTTGGCGGGGCTTTCCCAGGAGGAGGCAGGGAGCCGAGAGCTGGAGCTGCTCACCAGCCGCCTGCCGAACGTTCCGAAGGGGTAAATTAAATTCATTCATCTCATCCCAACTCACAATGGCAGCGTTTTCACCCAACACACACGTTTCTGACAATCAGCTTAATTTACTTCAATAATAAATGAAAAAGGGAAGTTTTCCTTTATAACAGAAATCAGGACCAAGTGCCACGGCGCTTTTTGTGTGGATTTTTCTGTGGTTTTTTTTTTTAAAGCAAACTATTCAACTCGTTCTCTTTAAATAAAATGATTCCTTTATCTATTATTCATTTGAAATACAGAAGGAGGACACAAGAGACTTGAAGCGCATGGTTTGTTTCTGACACCTCTGGAATAGTTTTTCGGAAGACAAAATGCACAGAGCTTAGGGGTTTGGTAGTTAGGAGCCCAAAACTTCTATTTCCTCTGGTTTATGATTTTATAATGTTGCCCATCACTCTGCTGCCTCCACGCAAATCTTTGCTGGTTGAACCTGCGGTATTTGCTTGCTGGGACTGCTCGAGACCAGCAGGTTTTGTCCTGTGCCCACACGTGTGAGATGGAGCTACACAGATTTACACCAAACCCTGGCACAGGTGACTAACAGCCAAAAAACCTCCAGCTTCAGTCAGGATGTCCCGTGGGGGAACACTCCTCGGGGTGCAGCTCCTGGAATGTTGGTTATCCCCCTTTTTTTGGCGCAGCCTTGCACCAGGCACCCAGAGCAGCTGCAGCCCTGTCTCCTTCCCACCCCGGCACGCAGGATTCACCTTCATCCCTCTCCGTATACTTTTAATGTAAATACATAAAAGGTACTCAGGGCTCCCTTTGTCAACGGAGAGAGAGACCAGCACCTCCAGAGGGCAATCCATCCAGCCAGCCTGTCTGGGAGGAGATAAATGGCCTCTGGAGATGCCCATTTCTCTCCACCGACCAGGAGGGAGCCCAAGGCGACAAACCCCAAGCGTTGACATCCAACTTTCAGACGGTCAAGTCAGAGCAGATTAATCCAACCCATTACTGGGGCCTTTAATTTTTGCTGGCTTGATTTACAAGTGCTTGCTCAGCACGTTGAGTCCCAATGTCACAACAGAGAGGGGGGCCCTAAAGAGTTCTTTGTCCTCTTCCCACCTTGGATGTGACCATTTGTACTCTGCCACACGCCTCACAGTATGAAATGCAGATAAAATAAGAATTATTCTTGCTGCAAAGTTTCGCTTGGAACTCGAAAAAGTGAAAATGTTCAATTAAGGTACATTGTTACCAGAGTTTGTAACACACTTGGAGACGACAAGCTCTTTCTAAAGGAAGAATGTGTCATTATCCTCATCTTGTAGGTGGGGAAATGGCTGAGTCATGAATAAAACACAGGTCTGGAGCCACAGCCCCCTGTTCCATCCCTGTGAAAGCCAATCCTGGGCAGGAGGGATTGAACACTGAGGGAGGGGATTCTGCCCCTCTGCTCTGCTGAGACCCCACTGCAGAGCTGAGTCCAGCCCTGGGGGCCCAGCGCAGGAAGGACGTGGGGCTGCTGGACAGAGTCCAGAGAGGCCATGGAGATGCTCCAAGGGCTGGAGCCCCTCTGCTCTGGAGCCAGGCTGGGAGAGCTGGGGGTGCTCACCTGGAGAAGGCTCCAGGGAGAGCTCAGAGCCCTTCCAGTGCCTCAAGGGGCTCCAGGGGAGCTGGAGAGGGACTGGGGACAAGGGCTGGAGGGACAGGACAGGGGCAGACAGGGCAAGGTTAGATGGGATATTGGGAAGGAATTCCTGGCTGTTGAGGGTGGGGAGGCCCTGGCACAGGGTGCCCAGAGAAGCTGTGGCTGCCCCATCCCTGGAAGTGTCCAAGGCCGGGCTGATCAAGGCTTGGAGCAGCCTGGGACAGTGAGAGGTGTCCCTGACATGGCAGGGGGGGGAGCGAGATGATTTTTAAGTTCCCTTTCAACTCAGGACTCTGCTGGGTTTTTCTGACTCCAGCAGCAGTTGGATGGGGGTGGCTTTGCCCAGCACGGCAGAGGCTCTGGCACTGCCCACGTGCCCTCTGGGCTGTAGCTGCAGGGTGACAGCACCCCAAGGACAGCTCCCAGCCCTTCCTCGCAGCAGCTCACTGCGCTCCTGCGTGGGACAGACCTGCCTGGAGCCCGCACTGCATCCATCTTGCATCCTAACTGGATGCCTCCCGGGGACTAATTAGGCTCGAGACCCCGATCGGTGCTCGTGGGTACATTTCGAGCCGTCTCCCACCGCGTCTGTGAGATGAATCCAGCCCTTGGCTATTCAGATTTTGTTAATTGCAGCTATTCCGGAGGCACAATGGAGCATTTCTCATTCCTGCAGCATTGTGTGCTAGCAGGTGGATCCCATTACTGCCGGCTGACACCACCACGTCCCTGCTCTCCCAACACCACGGCTCCCACAGGTGGGAGCCTCCAGCTGCAAGGAGGAGCGGGCTCCTGAAGGAGTTGTCTTCTACAACAAGCAAGAGCCTGGACATCTCCTGCTTAACACAGGAGCTCTTGCTGACACCCTGCTCGACCTGCTCACTCAGCTGAAAATTGCAGACTCACCTCTCTCCAGCTGGGAATGCACTTCCCTGCTCTCGGGGTAATGAAGTCCAGGTCCATAAAGCAACGCACGCAGAGCTGGCCCTAAGTGTACCCTTAGATCACCTTCCCAGGGTCTTTGTCCATCTACCCACAGGCTACTCAATTAAAAGTTAATTTTTCCCTCAGCAGTCCTTGCTCAGCCAGGGCAGAGGGGAGAGCAGAGCAGGGGCTCCTGCAGGGCTGCCTGGGGCAGGGCTTGCTTTTGGCCATGGTTCCCCTGGGCTGGATGCTTGAAGTGGCTCCTGGATGAAGCTAGGAGGGTTATTTTGGTTTTCTTTTGCCGTGTAGAGCCATTCTTGTGGAAGAAATTTTTACCAGTTCCCAAGGATTTGTGCTCATTCCTACTTCCGTGAGAGCACTGCAGCAACAGAGCTCTGCTGGCAGTCCAGAGCCTGGACAGGCAATGATTTACCCCTGGCAGGGATGGAAAAGTGAAGGACAATGCACTGGAGAGCCGAACAAAGCAGAAATAACAAAACCCGCCCCCTCTCTTCACTTATCCCATCTCACACCCGTTCCACCACTTCTCCTCTGTCCTTCCCCTGCCCCAGCGCTCCCAGCTCCATCCTCCAGCTGGGCTGCCCCGTCACGGCCCACGGGAGCTCCAGCCGGGCTGTTGGTCAGCGCTGGCGGGCTCTCGGCAACCTTTGGCTGTAGAGGTTTTGTTAGGCTGCCCCGTGGCCGTGGCATCAAGGACTGGAACACATCCGTCTCCTCCCGCTCCCGCGCGGCAGCCGATGGGACTCGGGCCGAGGAGCGTTCACCGAGCCGCGAAAATCACGGGCACCTCACCAAGAGAAAGCCCGGGGGTGAAGAGGGACCCTGCGGGGTGTGTGGCAGGGCTGGGGGGCGGCAGGGGCGGCTTTCTCGGAGGAGATGCCAGAACCTTCATCTCTGTCCGCGCCGGCAGCAGCTCCTCCGGGACGGTTTCAGAAGGGAGAGCCCTGGACCTTCCCCAGAGCCCGAACCTCCCCTTTGTGCCTCGCAGATGTTTTGCAGCCAAAGGAACAGGGGAAGGGATTCAGTACTCAGGGGGGTGTGGAGCTTCTGAAGCCAACGTTCCATGTTTAATCAAGGCTAAACAATCCCTGCCACTCTTTGGAGAGTGGCAGCAAACATCCCCAGCCTCACAGGTGAGCAGTAATCTCAATAAAGTCACGCTCCAGTACCTTCTCCTTAGCCCTGCTGAAGAAACATCCCTTATTACAGAGCTCACACACAGGATATCAGATCCCTCCCTCTCCTAAGCCTCAATATTGCCCCAGAAATTAATATTTTCTACAGAGATTAAGTCCAGGTACTCGCAAGAGCGCTTCAAATAAAGACAACAGCAAAACAACCCCCCCCAAAAAAAATTTTTAAAAACAGTATTCCCACAAAGATGATAAAAAATTAAAAATAATCAATATTCCCACAGCAAGAAGCCAACTACTTCTGAGAATAATTTTTGAGACTTCGTCCAACAGCACCGCTATGGATCCTCATCTCCCAGCTCAAGGCTGCATTTCCCAAGGATCTATCAACTCCTTGGACACAAGGAGCCACCAACCCAATCCAAGCTCAACCAAACATGGAGAAATTCAAACATTTTGCCTCATACGAGGTTGGAAGTTTTTAGGGAGGAGCAGATCTGAGACTCAAGAGCAGCCTCTAGTTTCAGAGGCCAGTACTGTGCTCGGCCCTGGACCCTGCCCAGCTCCAGGAGGTTTGCTGACCCCAAAAGGTGCTGTTGCCGCTCTCCTGGAAGCAAAGCTCCTTTTTTGTAGCAGTCCTTCCATGTTATTTTAGCAGCTGCTGTCTTCCAGGCTGCCGGAGTAAGAGATTAATGCTTTAATTATCCCATCTGAAAGCTGGGAGGCTGAGCTTGTGGATGGTATACGGCACTGACTCCTGGCACTTGTGGATCTAGAGGGAGTACACACTAAAATCAAGCTGGAATCCAAGTGAGGAATAAAAGTGGAAAAAGAAGTAAGACAGCAATCAGAATAATGTGCTTTTAATGCCCAATATCTCACAACCAGCTGGGGCTAGAAATTAAAGCTTCCTGCTTGTTGCGAGTGGGGGTTCCTGTCTTGCAAAGAGTTTATCTCTCCCATCTCCACCCCTGGTGGTGCAGGAGGTACTGGATGCTGAAGTTCCCTGCCCTTGCTCCACACTCTGGAACACACCCAGAAGCACCTGATCATCCTCCTTCCTCGCCCAGACAGCTCAGGGCTGCTTCCAGCCACTCCTGCATCCCCTTCCTTGGACACAGCCAGCAGCATCGCAGGGGGCTGCTGCATCCCCAGCGTGGACAGGGATCCAGGAGAGGACAACCAAGCTGGATTCCTTCATCTCCCAGCAGTAATGCCTCCATCGCCCGTGGCAGCTCTGGGGCTGGCTGATGGCACAGCTGGGGCATCATCACGGCTGGTTCTGCATCCCTGCCACCTCTGCATCCCTGCCAGTTTCCTCTTTTCCTCCTCTCCTCTGCCGCTCCTCATTTTTCTCCCTCTGCCTTCATTCTCTCACCACCTCAACCTATTTTTCTCTCCTCTCCCTGCTCCCCACCATCCCTCTCTCTGCTCCCCCTCCCTCCTACTTAGGAGGAGATCAATATACTGGGAATGCTGACTGGGGAATTAAATCCAGCCAGCCTGTCTCTTTGAGAGACCTCTCACTAATCAGCTTGGATGGATTCCTATTCCCCCCTCCACTCACGAGAGAACCTGCGATGAATTCCTCCCTCCCTGGTTCTTGTCAGCCTGCACACAAGGAGGCAAATGTCTCTCTCATCTGCTCTACACTCGGCTTTTCTTCTCCATGTCTGGATCAAGCAGGTTGGAGGCAATAGCAGCACTACCTTGCCTGCTTCTATTTTCTCTCTGAGCTGTGATCCCGACTGGAACGCTGTCCGTGAGTGAGTAATTCTGTCCTCTCAGCTGTGGGCTCCGTCTGTAGCACGTGGGGCTTCTGTGTTTTGGCACGTCTCTTCTCAGAGCACAGCTGAGAAGGAGAATGGTGCAGATCAGGCTTTTCAGGGGCACGTTTATCGTCCTCCGTGTCTTTCAAACGAGGAGTTTCACAGGAGTTATGCTCATGGATGTGCTGCCGTGCCTGCCTCGCTCGGGGCCGTCCTCTGCCTCGCTCTGTTAGAGGGGACGTGCAGGCAGAGGCTCCCCAAAAACCAAGGGCAGGGCAGAGGATGGAAACCAGGCAGCCCAGCTCACAGAGAGCTCTCCAAACCCAGCCTCACACTGCAAAGGTTCTGCCATAGTGGCTAAATCCTGCCTGGATTTCCATCCTGCGGTGACTTCTGCTGCTCTGAAATCTGCTTGTTTGACCCCAGACCACAGCTGACACATCCCACTGCCTTTTCCAGCTGTTTTTTATCAGAGAGTTCCGAAAAGGTTCGGTCGGGAAATGTCGAAATGTTTCTTTTTGTCATTTCTGCTGCCTGGCATTCCTGAACTGCAGTGTTTAACTTGGGCTTTTTGGGCTCAATCAACGCATCAGGTCGGGATTCGGGTCCTGCAACGCAGGAGAAACATGGATACACAACAAGGGACAGGGTGCCCGAGACGGAAACCTGGCCCGTGAGGCCCATGATCCAAAATGCGATCCTGGGCACAGCAGAGGGATTCACACATCAGTACCCAACTAAAGGAAAACTTTGGCTTGCTTTGATGAAAAAAGATGTACCAATTTCAGCTGCCCAAAGCTGATCTCGCTAGAGCCCTCAGAGCAAAATAACATGGAAGAGGGGGAACACCGAGTCCTCATAAACATAATTAAAAACAAAAGTCAATTTTGTAGCCTCTCCGTGTTCCTCAAGCAGGCGGTCCCACGAGCAGCCCGGCTAATGAAGCCTGCCTGCCTATGGATCGGTGTCTCACGGCTCAATTCTCTGATGTCTAATGAGGTGCAAGCGCTGATCAAAGTTTTCCCCCACCGCCGGGGAATTCGTAACAATGCACTCATCTGGGAGCACACTCATCCTCCGAGGCTCCCCGGGATGAGCCGCCGCCTCTCCTCCCACAGCCGCTCTCGCTGGGTGGTTTCTCAGCCCCTCCCCAAGCTGCCTACACCAAACCCACAACCTGGGGGTGCAGTTTGGTTGAAAAGACTGAAAAACGTCACAGCCACTCACACAGAGCCCCGGGGAACCTGCTTCCCCAAAACTCCAGCTCTGAAGAGTTTGCCAGAGACTTCCCAAGCCATGATGCTGCAAGGTGGGCACTTGAGCCATTCACACGAGAAGGGAGTGGGCAAATAGCGATGGGCAGTTCGTGATAGGACAGGGGGAATGGTTTTAAACTAAAAGAGGACAGATTTGGATTAGATGTTAGGAGGGAATTGTTCCCTGTGAGGGTGGGGAGGCCCTGGCACAGGGTGCCCAGGGAAGCTGTGGCTGTCCCCTCACTGGAAGTGTCCAAGGCCAGGCTGGACGGGGCCTGGAGCAACCTGGGATAGTGGAAGGCGTTCCTGACCATGGCAGGGGGTAGAACTGGATGAGCTTTAAGGTCCCTTCCAACGCGAATCCTTCTGGGATCGTGTGTTCCCACAGCAGGACGGAGCCCCTCTAATCAGAACCCGGTGTCTCACCACCATGGACCCAGCATTTGCATCACCCCCTTCTCTCCTAGAGCCACGGGCAGCAGGAAGGCTGCAGAGTAGGACACCAAGAAAGATTTGAGGTGTGTGGGCAGAGAGGAGATGCTGTTTGGTCCGAGGGGAGGCAGGCAAGGAGCTGTAGGAGCTCACCAGCTGCTGGTCCTTTATTATAACAGAGGATCACGACTGATGCAGAAGTAATTTCCGTGCATGGCTGCCTACGCAGGATGCAAGTGAAGTGAACCAAACTCTGCGCCGACATGTGTACGACTACGCCTGTGCGCTTAAACATGCATGCAAACAAGCTCTGCTCCTCCAAACCCTCCCATAGGCTCATCTCTGCATCCAAATGAAGCAAAATCAGTGTTTACCAGCATTTCTGGAGCTCAATGACAGCCAAAATACAAGATTTCAGCTGTTGAGGCCCTCCAAGGATTATCGTGTTTGTAGTGCTGGGTTTTTCATCAGCCTTTTCAGTCGCTGGCAACGAAGGCAGGGACGAGCGGGACTGAGCAGGGCAGGAGGCGCCGTGCCTTGATGTGTGCCCGCCGTGCCCAGGACAGATGGGTTCACACAGAGCAGCGGAGCCTGCGCAAGCCCCAGCAGCACAGGCGGAACCTCAGCAGGCCGAGGGGAACACGAAGGGAGTGGAACCAGAGCTTTTTCCCAGCCACAGCCCCAGATCTGTTTCACGAGCGAGGAGACGCACGAGGCAGCGGGAAGATGCAATTCCCTGCCTCACCGCTCCCTCCAAACCCCGCTCACAGGGACACTGCCCTGGTATCATTTAAAGAATCCCAGGGGATGGTTCAGGTTGGAAAGAACCTTAAGGACCATCTCCTTCTACCCCCCTGTTGTGGGCAGGGACACTTTCCACAAGACCAGGTTGCTCCAAGCCCTGTCCAACCTGGCCTTGACCAGTTCCAGGGATGGGGCAGCCTCAAGCCAACCACTCTGGGATTGTTTGATGATAAAGCCCTGGTGAGATGCCTTGAGCAGGAGCTCAGGAGCTCACTGCTGCAGGGGGCTGGGTTCCTTTGGCTCAGTACAAAACAAACTCAATGCCCCAGCCTGCGGCATCAGGGCAGGCTGAGAGGTGGGGGGAAGCTGTCCCTGCCAAGGCACTGGTGTGGGATGAAGGGATGTGCCAGCCATTCCTGCTCCAGCCAGGGCCGTGGATTGCTCTGCCCTGGTAGGGGGTGGCTGCACTCCTGCTCTGAGTTGGCAGCCTCTGCTCGTTTCCATCGCTGCAGCTCTGAGCTGAGCCCCAGAGCCCAGCCAGCACTCGGTGCCCCCCCCTCAGTGCCCTCACAGACCCCTCCTTGCAGCCCGGGACGCTCCCCATGCCGAGGAGTGGCGAAGGAGGCATCAGTGCTGCCACCCCATCTGCCAGGCTGGGGACACCTCTGAAACAGGCATCGCACTTGACCCTCATCCTCTTCTTAATTACCAGCGCGGGTATTAAATCACAGCCTTTTATTCATGGACAGGTGTGTGTCTTTGTCAGAGGTCCCCGCTTAAATCATCCACCTCGTCTCCAATAACAATGTTAATGATGCTCAGAGCCAGTGCTGGACTGTAAAACATATTTCCCTGATGTTTGTTCAATAATTCTCCGAGAATTAAAAACATCTATTACCGGCTGCAGGATGCTAAGAGGCCCCCGGAGCAGAGACCAGGCTGTAACTCACTGGAGGGGCTCAGCTGATGCTGCAGATGCCGTTATCCGAGTCCCAGGCTCTGGCACTCCGGGGCATTTGACTCAGTACCAACGTGTGGGCACTGCAGCACAGTCACAGCACAGGACTGAGGGTTATCAGCCACGTCCACATCCCTGATGCGCTCCAGGAGTGCTCGTGGGACACAGCATCTCCAGCTGCCCTTTAGCATCCCGCTGCCATCGCTGGCACTGCTGTCATCCCAAAGCACCGGGGCCGTATCAAGGCTCCGTTACCCAAAACACCCCAAACCCAGTGCTCCTGCTCTGCACCGCTCACAAACTCCATGGAAAAAAAGGAGGGAGGAAAGCTGCCGAGGGAAGGCAAGCACGGAGGGAGGGAGGATGACACTGTGCCACTCGGTGGCACTGCGGGAACGGAGCCCAGGTGTCCCCAGCCACATCACCGCGCTGCTAAAAATACCCTTTCAGCACCCAAGCCTTCAGCCACCGAGCGTGTGAAAAAGCTGCCTCGACAGACACCGTGCCACAGAATAGTCCCATGCCTGTCATGACTTCTGGCAGCTCGGAAATGTTGTTTCTGGAAAAATATTTATCCTGTTAATGAAGCCGAGGCAGCAGCGGGGGCCCCAGAAGGTCAGAGCAGCACTCGCTGCAATCAACTCCCTTCACGGCGCCCGCTGAATGGGGCTCTGATTGCAGATGCCAATCAGAGCACTCAATTTTCCCTGCCTATTTGGGAATTAAAACATAAAGGCCCTTTCCCAGACACTGCATTTAGGGGTGGTTTATATAACATAATCTTGTGGGCAGAAAGCCAGATGGGTTCGGAGGGTGGGATGCTGGAGTTGAGTGACTCGATGGAGATAGAAAATACATCTTAAGACGTGAGCTCCAGGGAGAGTTCGAAAAGGGGTTGGCTGCTGCTATCCGTGGAAATCCCCCTGGCATCACCCAGAACCTCCAGGACACAGGGTTTTCCTGCAGCTGCCTCAGGACTGAGCTGCTTCCAGTGGCCACCAGCCAAGATGCAGGCTGCCTGTTTGGTTCTGCTGCCTGTTATTTTTAATTATTATTGGTATTTCTGAGCATCTTTGCGTCTCACCCAAACAATGAGACAGTTGGATGATCAGCAGGCAAGAGGAGAAAGGAAAACAAACTAATCCAGTCCTGAAAAAAAAAACCTGCTTCCGATCGTAAAACGCAGAGCGCTCGGCGGCTGCGGAGCGCCCGGACTCGTCCCGCAGTAGGCGCTCACGATTTCCATTTAAATCATCGGAATTAAAGAGCAGTACGAGTTAGAGCATCTGTCTCAAGATTTCCGTGCCTCCCCGCGCCCCTGCGAGCACAGCTGTTTGGGTCAGAGACGGAGGAGGGAGCTACGAATTCGCCAAAGACTGATGGAAATCAGACGTGAGCTGGAAATCATCTGCCTGCACATTCCCAAGTGCAGGGGGCTGAGATGTCATCACACCGAGCTGTGTCACAAGGGGAGACTTAGGGGACAGGGAAGTCACCTTTTGCCCAGGGAAGCAGAGGAATCACCACCCTTGGAAGTGTGCACAAAGGAATGTGGATGTGGCACTTGGGGACATGGGCTGGCAGCACTGGAGGAATGGTTGGGCCTGCTCTTAAAGGGATTTTCCAACCCCACTGAGTCCATGACAGCGCATGGAGGAGCAGACTTCCACCTTTTCCAGGTTTTTGCAGAGTTCGAGGAAGAGCTGAGCAGGAAAACGTGTGTGGTCACTGCCCGCTCAGATGGGACCCGAGAGATCGAAAGGAGACATTCCAGAGGTGGAAAGCCAACTTCAGCAGGACACTGGACTCACCCCCTCGGCATCCTGGGCTGGGATCCCAGGGCAGTGCGTGTCACCCCCCTCCCGAGGCTGTCCCTGTTCCTTGCACGCTCAGAGGATGCATTGGTAAGCGGGCACTGATCAAATCACTTGGGGTCTTTTCCCTTTGGCTCAGGTATGGAGCTTTACCTCACTTTACTCTTAAATCAGCAAACTCCTCCAGCCCTTGTCACCCTGGGGAAGTGAGGAGCTGAATGCAAAGCCTTTCCAGGGTGGGCAAAGCCACCCAGGTAGCTCTGTCCATCCCTGGGGTGGCTCTGATGTGGGATATGGGATGATCCAGCCGAGAGCCAGTGTTGGTACAAGAGCCACCTTGTCAGGACGAGAAGGAACAGTGAGTGCCCCAGGCAGTTCTTGGTCTGGGGACACCACGGGGCTGCCTCAGCAAGCCCCAAATCCCAGCTGGAACGTGGGAATGCGGCAGCCTCCTGTGCGTGCAACCCTCAGGGGCACACCCAACCCACCCATCATTTCCATCCTCTGCTTCACAGACACAGGGAGGACAGAGAGGATGCAAGGAGGGAAAGAAAAAGGAAAAATCCCAAGGAAATAATCCTGCTTCCTCCAGGTCAGACCCTTTTCCCCATAAATCCTCCCTGCTCGTGTCAGCACACGGGTTATGCACCTCGGAGCTGCTCTTTACAACTCTGCTTTGGTGACACGGACATTTCAAACCCCCCCACGGACCATCCTGATGGGTTTCTGCTCGTTCACTCCCTTCCCTCACAACCCGCCGGAGAACACATCTGCTCCCTGATCCTGCCACCGCATGGAAACGCTGCTCTCAAGTGCCTCTACTCCAAAACAAGGCTTTAATTACAGGAGAAGAGAGCCCATCAGATCTCTTAATTTAGCCTCTCTTCTTATTAATTAAACCACAAGACATTTAAAGTAGGAAAGTGTTGGTGGGCAGCTGAAATCAGCCCCCCGGTGGTGTTTTGGGAAGGTAAAGGATCCCCGTGGTGCTCAATTTCTGCCCCAGGGGTTGGAATGAGCAAAGTTTTAGCTCCAGCTATTTTTGTGCAAATAAATGTCACCAATATGTGGCTGCCAGTAGGGAGCAGCACGGCAGCTCTTTAAAATACTCCAGGGAGCATGGAACAGCACTGGAGAAGTGCCCCTCTGGATCCATCCTGGATCCCCCGGATATCCAGCACACCCTGCCAGCAGCCCCAGAGCCCTCCACATCAAGCGAGGCCAGGAGAGCTGCAGCCCCCTGAGCCCCAGGAAGGCACCTCACGCCACAGCTCGGCGCCCTCCTTGGAGCTGGGGTGGCTGCTGAAGGACGGCTCCGAAGGTGCCGCGACAGCCGCGGGCGCCGACACAATTCCCAGCCTGGCCCGCGCCGCGTGGGACTCGGGGTCTCCGAGCCGCTCTTTGTGTGTGGGCACGGGAGCGTTTCTATCTGTGCTGGGTACTCATCCAGCGAGCAAACATCCCCTGCCCGAAGCAGCCTCTGTGTGTGCAGATACCAGCGAGACCCACCAGAAGAAGGATAAAAAAAAAAAAAAATTAAAAAAAAAAAATTAAAAAACCCAACCCGAAACCCAAAGCCTTCCTCCGGCATTCATCATTTTAATTAGCGGAGCTGTGCCTGGAATCTCAATGGGAGATTACACCACAAAGAGAGCCGGGCGGAATAGCACAAGTGGCTCCTCTCACTTCAGAAATGAACGGAGCTGCCTGTGAAATTATTAGGAATATTATGTGTCCCATTTCCAGCCCAACACGCGCATCCTGGGGGCTCACCCGCCAGCAGCCAGGATGGTTCCAAGCCGGACGACATTTCCAGCACAGGTGTCCTGCCAAATCATCCACCCTCAGGGCTTGGTCCTTCATCCCCATCCCCCTCTTCACCTGCCCAGACTTCCCTCACCGTGCCCCTGGCACGGGAATATAAACATTGGGAAGCGAAGGAGGCTCCAAGCACAGTCAGCCCCATGGCACTGGGTTGCCCACACATCACACACACAGCAGGCGTCATCCGTATGGATACACCGAGGAGATTATTAAACACACAGACACCAATCTTCCGTGCCCCAAATGTCCTCAGATAATCATAAAAATCATGGGAGTACATCAAAACTTGCTCCCTTCTCCTTGCAGTTGCCTTGTTCTCTCTTATAAGGGTTAAAAACTTCCCCTGTGGAGATTAAAGCCATGATTTCACATTAAATACGCCACGAGCTGGGAATGCACAGCCCTGACTGTATTTGTGCATCTGCTCCGAGCACAGGCAATCCTAAGGGACCACTTCTGCTGGCCATGAGGGAGAGATAACGGGATGGCAGCACAACCCCACATCCAGCATTCCCTGTAAATTGTTATGACCCATCCAATTGCCTGAATAACTAGGTAGTGAGCAGGAAGCTAAAGAATCACCCCAATTTGTCTCCCCTAAAAGCCTCCTTGCTGTAATCTCATTTCTTTATTCAGGGCGCCTTGGCTTGTTGTACAGACACTGCTCTGCCTCCGTGACCGGCTCTGGAGCTCTTTCCCTATCACTGAGTGGAAGCTGCAGGGGTAAGGAGCGTTCCGGGCACGCGGCGTTATCGCTCTGTGCTGAATTGGAGGCTACCAACGCGATCGCATCCGCTCAGTGTTCCGATGATGAAACAGAAACGAGGCAGCACTGGCTGGAAACGGAGCCAAAAGCCCCTTCCCGAGGTTAAGAATTCCAAGGGTGGTACGGGAAGGAGTTAAAGCTGCTCTGCGAGTTTTCGCACACTCGTGCGGGGTTTTCGGGAGCTTGGCTGGCGCCTCCGAGGCAAGCGCCAACGCGCCTCGAGGCAGCCTGGTGCTCCAGTAACATCCCAGGGCTCCGGCAGCATCCCCAGGCTCCGGCAGCACCCTGGGCAGCCTGGTGCTCCAACAGCATCCTGGGGGCCCAGCAGCATCCCGGGCAGCCTGGTGCTCCGGTAACATCCCAGGGCAGCTCCCACAGCATCCCGGACAGTCGGCTTCACCGGCAGGATCCCAGGCACTGCTCTGGCAGTGCCTCCATCCCCTCTTCGCAAGGCAATGGGGGAAGCCACCTACTCCCTAAAAAACCTCCAAACCTAATGGTGGAAATGCAAATCAGAGCTAGTTCTGCTTATTAAAGCAATTCCCTGGCAGAGAGGACATTCCAGGAAAATACGCTCTCGGAGATGATGAGGGCAATTTGTAGATCGTTATCGCTCGGGTAAAATCAGAGAACTTTAAAACAATTGGAAATGTTGAGTTTAGACCCTCCCCCCTTGGGATATAATGTACGCTTTAATGCTGCGGTGTGTGAGTAACGCTGGAATCGCCCGCAGTGATACATTCCCACCGCGGAGAACGGAGCCGGGCTCTGCGGCTGTGGAAACAAACCCTCCCAAACCAAAGGAAAGGCATCATTAGCCAGCGCAGCGGCGCTTTCATCCTCCCCTTGGGCGGAGAAAAGCCACCTCTGTCCCCTGCAGCCACTCTTTGGCAGCACCTAAGTGGCGTTCCAAGACTTTAAAAGACTCAGGGGAGGAACTGGAGCTGGGGAAAGCCTCGGAGACCACCCACAGGGAAGGCAGGGGCTAAGTAAGGTAAGAGGAAGAGTTTGACCCTAAACTGAGAATTTATTCAGAGGCAGAAAAAGCTTCTCAGCACAGGACCTTGTCTCGCTCCAACTCTTCCCACCCAGCGCCTGCCACGATCCCCCATCCTCTGCATATCCACAAAAATCCTATCGCTGGGCTGAGGCCAGGCTGGAGCAGTTCAGACGACTCAAAACCCGCATCCCTCCGGCTCCACGCGCGGCCCCTCGCCCCGAGCAAATCCGTAATGCCCGATACTCATCCCCTGAAAACGCGATCGGCGAGGGCAGGTCGAGGCTTGGCGAGCCCGGGGCTGCTCAGGGATAATAACGGGAAGGCTGCCCACCCGCCCGTCCAAAAGCGGGGCCATTAAACCGCGGGGAGAAGGGATGCTCACGGACGACGGCGGCTCTTGCATCGTCTCATAAATATTTAACGGGAAGCGCTTTGGAAAGAGGAATGTTATTAAGGCTGGTGTCGTCTGCGGCTCCAAATGTGGCCATACATCAGATGTTGCCAGTCTGGTGTGTAAAACCCTCTCAGAGCAGCCGCTGGCAAAGCGGTTTCTTCAGGGTGGGGAAAAAAAAAAAAAAAACTTAGGAAAAACGGGGGAAAAAAAAAATAAGGAAAATAAAGTAAAATCACGAGTCGTGGAGCCCTGGGGAGCTGCGCGTGAAGGTTTGAGCGATACCCTGCCCATAGATCAGACCCTCACAATCACCTGCAGCCACACAGGCAGCTCCAAGAGGGGGGAAAAGGGGAGGGGGAAAGGCAAATCCCAGTCAAACAGAATGCACTGGCTGGGAAGCAATCCTTGGCAGCAGTTTTGAGCATAAACACATCGTTGGGTGTTATTTTTTCCCCTCCTGCAATGGCAAATTAATACTTTTATTGCTGCCAAAGATGCTCTAATAACATTTATTCCAGCACTTTAGGCTTTATTAAGATGCTTTTGACTTCTTTTGGGGTCTGGTTTTATTTTTCTTTGGGCTATTGATATAATTTCTTTCCTCACCACCTTGACAACCCCAGAGGGATGGAAAAAGCCTGCTCCAGCTGAGAGCAAATCCATCTAAGGCCCTGTCCTGCAGGTTAAGAGCCAGACCGGGCTCCCACTCACCTTTTGGAGCACCCAGGAGTCACGGAGCAAACCAAGCTCCTGCTTGTCGAGGCCAGCTTTTTCCAAAATTGGGGATCAATCCCCAGGGCCCAGAGCAGCATCCTGCCTCAAAATATGAATTTGAGTTCATATCTTTGGAGCTCTCACGCTCCTCCCTGTTTGCTGCTGGGTTCCCTGGTGCACCCACGCTGCCAGCAGGGATACAAGGATTAAAAACGAGTGATCCAAGGACACGCAGCCTGGAGGAGCGCGCTTCTGCTTGCACCCTGATGCTGAAATATCACCTCATCCCCGAAATACCCTTCTGAACTACACAGAACTTGCCAGGTGTTCCTTTCCGTTCCAAAACACCGATAATTCCTTGCATTAGGCTTCCACAACCTGGTCCCTCGCTCTCACTGCAAAATCAGGGGTAGTTACAGAGGCTGTTGCTCATTGACCATCTGAGCAATGACTTATGAAGTGTATTTGAATAGGAAATAGGACTATTAAGACACTTGGCAATATGGCAGGAGCAAAAGCAGCTCATCAGTTCATCATTTGGTTTAAAAAATATTGAAAATTATTTTTACTCCCTAATTATCATAATGAAAGCCCGGGGAAGGGCTGCGTGTGTGGAAAGGACAGAGGGCTGCCGGGATGGGCAGGGAAAGGGATTTATAAATTCTCCCGAAAAAGTGGCGAGACAACCCCGAGTGCAAAGGCCGGGGGGATGGATCCTGCATCTTCCTACCCTAAACACCCCCAGCACCTGCAGCAGGCAGCTGGGGAGTCCCTGTGTCACATGGAAACCTCTGGAACATCCAAGAAGCCCCAGGAAGCGTCACTGAATGACGAGGATGGGGTGAGCCAGGGCTTGCTCCCTCCTCACCCATTTTCCGTGCTTGCACCCCAAAACTCCACTGCTGCCCTCGTGATCCCCGGCCAGGCTCAGGCAGTCCCAGTCCTGCTTGTCAGTGCCGGGTTCATTTAATCCGTGCATGTGTTTAATTCCCCGCGCTCTGGCATTTCCCTCCTCTATCACTTTTCACAGCCTGTCAGTCCCGAAATCCTTCTCCGAGCAGCCACATGCCACAGCTACTTAGGAATTACGCCAGCTCCAGCAGTCATTAGGCACTTCCCATGTCCTACATGCAGCTGTGAACGCTCCCGCTGCCGAGACGCACTCAGACAGCGGATCAGCCGCGAGCCGAGCGGGAAGGTGAGCAGGGATGGCACCCGCCACGCTCCTGCCTTCAAAGCTTTCAGGTTGTTAATGCCGTGGGGCTCTTCCCTAAAGTTTCAGAAGTTCCATTTGTTTTCTCTGCTTGAGGAGTTTCAGCACCCGAGCAGAGAGCCCTCATTGCCCGTTTACCCCACCAAGGCCCCCGCTGAAGGTGATTCATGCCTTATCCTGACCTTGGCTCCTGCTCCAGGGAAAACACTCCTTCCAGCTTTCCCTGGGCATCCAGAGGCGCTGGCAGCTGCCTCCTGGGCTGGACACAGCATCGCTCTGATCCCCTCTGCCAGGCCTGCAGAGGGCTTCAGATACCTGCAGATGTGGATCCAGAGCCTGGTGGGATTCCAGCACGCACCAGCTGGAGAGGGGCTCATTCCCTGTGGAAACCCACAGCACGTAAATGCATCACCTGCTCAAGCACTGCCGCAAGTCCTGGTGCCTCCACGTCCCCCTCAGTGCTACATCAGCTGTTCTAAGTGTTTTGCTGCTAAGTCTGGGGCTGCTCCTGTGTTCACAAATCACCCGTTTGACTTTGGATGGCACCACAAGAGAAAACCATCTTTCCTTCCTTCGGCCCAACACGTGTTGCCAGTATATCTCTGCATTTTATCTTGGTTTTTTAAACAAAGAATCATAGAATAGTTGGAAAGGACCTCAAAGCTCACCTTGTTCCAAGGGATACCTCCCACTAGACTGGTTCAATAGAGGGAAACTGAGGCACTCCAAGAAAACAGGACCTGCCCACCCATCACTCCGCAAAGAGCCACATCCCTGGCAGGGAATGTAACAATGAGAACCCAGCAGAGGGGGTGGTGGGAAGGCTTCCCTGTGCTGGAGCACAGCTCAGACCCTCACCTCCCCAACAAACCCAATCCCATGGCAATTCCCATCCTGACAAGCTCTGTTTTTCCCTCTGGAGCCATCAGAAAAACCCGCGAGGGCAGCGAGGGGAAGCCAGCGCTCGCCCTTCGCAAGGTCAACAAAAATCCCTCAAAATGTCATAGAGTTTTGTGAGTCCTAAATGAAGAAATTGCTTAATCTACCTGGGGGATTGCAGCTATTATATCCACTGCCGTAAACAAGCCTCAGCTCCGGCTCCGAAGGATTGCACCGGCGGAGAGGAGCCGAGGCTAAATTGACAAGTTGTCTCTGCTGCCCTTGAAACTCAATTTGCCATCGCTCACCTCATTTCAAATTAGCACAGAGAGAAACCTCGTCGGCCGAGCTGCTCTTTTGGGGCTCTTACACAAGATCCCTGCTCCACACGCTGGTGGTTCGGGGGCTTATCCTGCTGCAACAGGAATAGGGAAAAACTGGAGATTGAATGCAGACCCTCGAACGTGGGTCAAAGCTGCCTACAGTGTTCCAGGCTGGACGGGGCTTGGACAACGTGGGATAACGGGAGGTGTGCCTGACCATGGCAGGGGGTGGAACAAGATGAGCTTTAAGGTCCCTTGCAGCCCAAACTGTTCTGTGATTCTGTGAAATTAGGGGGCAATTCAGCCTTTTACCAACAAACCCACAGAAGGTGTGTACATCCCCGAAATCCTTTCCCGAAGACTTAAAAGGGGTGAGTACAGGAGCAGAGCTCTGACAGAGGTGGAGTTTGCAGCTGCTCCAAGGCAGCATCTGGGACTGTGCCGAACGCTCACAGCAGGCCGGGATGGCTCGAGGAAGAAGAGATCCTCCACATTCGTGTGCAACTTTTTTGAAAAGGGCCCTGAATAGAAACAGGCTCAAACCACATTTGCAACAAACGTGTTCAGCATCCAGGGAATTCGCTTTGTATTTTCAAAAGGGGAGTTTTCAATAGCTGTGATTTCAGGTGGAAGTTTCATATCAATGCTGGATAGATGGTATGAAAAAAAATAAATCAAAAGCAGTATTATTAACCTGGAGCCTGAAATGGTCTTGTTTTCATACCTCAACCTGGGTCTGGTAGAAGCTGCTGCTGCCACTTGTACACTTGTGCCAGGACTTAATGCCAACAGCCCCCTGCCTTCAGAGGGATGGGGCTCGTTCACACGTGCTGGAACAGAGCTGGTGCTCTGGGGACGCCCTCAGCAGTGGGATGGGGAATGCAGCAGAGTTAACTCGGACCAGAGTTAACACCAGAGGGGCTGCAATTGCCTTGCCAGCGCAGCCCCAGCCACCTGTGACCTGCCCCAGCGCCTCTCCCGCTGCCACTCGCACGGGCTGGCACTTATTCATCAACCCCCCATTCCTCAAGGAGGGCTTAAAACCTTGCTGTGATCTCCCATGCTGCTCTCAGGAGAAGCAGAACCTTCTCTCAGCTCCAGGAAGCTCCTGAGATGCCCAAACCTGGCTCTGCAGCCCTCGGAAAGGGAAACATCCACAGACTCTCCTGAGCTGCAAAGGGAAGACTGAGCAGCCAAGCAAAGGAGGAGAAACGCGTTACTGGGGAGACCTGGAGGGTGAGGATGCTGCTCCCTGCCCTTCCCGGCTTTGCTCAGCTCCGAGCACAACCAGGGCTGGGGGCACTCGGTGCGACCGAACCCCTGCAGACCCCGCGCTGCAGCGGGACAAAGCCACACCACGTCTGGTCACCCACAGCGCTCAGGGGGACAGCGCGCCCGGCGTGGCAGCCACCTGCCCCCGCTGCCTGCACAAAGGGCCCCTTGACAGCCGGGCTAGCCACGGCCTTCGGCATCCTCCGGCAGCGCCGCCGTGCGCAGCACAAGAGGCCTTGTGTTCCTCGTGATCCCTTGTGTTCCTCGTGATCCCTTGTGTCCCTTGTGTCCCTCGCGTCCCTCGCGTTCCCGGGGCGGGAGCGGATAAAGAGCCAGTGTTGCTGTCGCCGGCATTCCCGGCTGACCCGTGCCCGCCAACAACCGCCTGCCTTTGCCGCCCCCGCATCTGAGACTGCCCCGACCCCCAACACCCCGCTGGCAGGGGACACCCAGGGGCACTCGGATGCTGGAAGGAGGCAGGTACCAAGCTCAGGTCCCTGATCCACGCTCTCCGGGATACCGGGGCAGCAGCACAAGCACTTCCCTCGAGCATCACGGCTTTGATGCTTGTCCTGACCTCAACACCTGCAAAAGCTCGCGGGTGTAAGAGCATCAGGTGTTGAAACAGCACGTGTTAAGAAATTTCTGGTTGGTTTTAGTTTCTCAGCACCAAATCTTTCACAAAACTAGTGTTTTCTTTCCGAAATAAACAGCAGAGCATGGAAAAAGAGGGAAAGCAAAAATGGAACTAAGAGCTCCCAGTCAATCCCAAGCAATTTGGAGGCAGGTAGCAGCATCCGGATGGGATTCAGTCTGGGGGCAAGGCACAAAGCTGAGGCCGGTTGGTATCACCTCGTGTTTCGCCCATCTCGAGTTAAACCAGCAGAGCCTCTGTGCTGCTTCAACTCAAATCCCTTGTTCTCAGCCCCATGTTCTTGCTCCAGCTCCCAATTTTCCGACGCATGGCGCGCACTGCTTCCTTTGGATGAGCTGTGACTGCAGCACAGCCCAGCTCTTCGGCATAAAAGCTTTTCCCCTCCACTCACCGTCTCTTAATTTATCCCCCGTGCCTGGCACGGACCTGCCTTCACCCTGCAGCTTCTGGTGTGCCAGTGGCCTTTGCTCCCAGCCCGCAGGGTGTTATCAGTGTTATCTACACCAGTGCCTGCAGGGGAAGGCAAAACTGTGCCTGCTCTCATGGATGACACTCCTCACCTTCTGCCGCCGCATCTACTGACAAAATTCAAACCAAGTGAGCAGATGGAGAAGTGAGAGTGAAGTTTTTCCCCCCACTGCTCCCATTTGAATCAGCCACAGGTGATTCCCGTGCCCTGCCAGGCTCAGGAGATGCCGAGCTCGTGGGGCAGTGGGAACAAGCAGGGGGGGTGTTATGTCCTGGCGTAGTGGACGCCCAAGAAACAACGGAGCCATCCACCGCAGAGCAGCGAGCACACAGCTCAGAATATTCTGGGATCAGCTGGAGAACACTGGCATTAGGAGAAGCGTTTGCCCGAGCAAATTCCCTTGAACAGTCATGATCCGAGCGCTGCCGGCGTAGGCAGCAGCTTGGCCGGGCAGGGAGGTTACAGCAGGGCACCGACACTCAGAGAAAACCTGGGCTCTGCCAAAATACATTGCTCCCTGACCCTCTGCTTCCTCCCAGGGCTTCTGGCCCTGATCCCACAGCAAAACCACCAAAATCCTACCTGGAAAAGGCTTGGGAGCTCTGTGCTCTCACACCCCATGGCAGCCTCACTGCTGCCTCTCCCCTATTGCAAAAAATACAAGGCCGGATCCATAAGCAGCATCCCAACCCCCCACTGAAACTCCTGCTGATTTATGTCACTGAAGATCCTCCTACAGTGCAATCCCGAATCAAAGCATCCCTGGGAGAAGCCCTGCGCCTCCCCACCAGCAGAAAGAGCTTTTGACCACAGTGTGTGGTGTAGAATTTGACTTTGAGTGACTACCATAAAGTGTTTTTATTTTTAAGCTGTTTTATGCCGTTTCCCCAGCTCACAAGGAGTGCACCTTGGTGTCAACAGGACTCTTTTGTCTTTGTAAGCTATTTTGAGGCAAAATATCTGTAAATTACTTCCCCAAACCTCCGCACAAGCAGATCATGCAGAGAAAATAGGCTTTGCAGGAATGCAGTAAATTGTTTCTGTCACACAAGGAAATATAACCAATGGAAATCGTTATGGATGAGTCATTATGAGAGGGACCGAAAAAATTAACCTTCATCCATTTCCTTCATCTCGGAGCGTGTGCGAGGGTGTGCACAGGAGAAGGAAGGTGGAGAGCACCTGCTAAGTGAGGGCACAGAGCTGGGGGAAAGGTGGGATGTGCAAGCAGCTACAGACAGGGAAAACCTGACTGCTCGGGAGAGGGTGCCAGGATTGGGGTGCTGCAAAAGGAGAGGTGCATCAGCCCACCCCTGAGACGGAAAGGGATGCTCCAGGGTGGGAGAAATTTCGGCTCAATCCCATTACACAGGAGGGGGATGCTCTTTTCCAGCTATTATTATGCATTGGTTTTGTCTATCCCTGTCCTCAAATCCCACGAAGACCTCAGGGGGTGAGCGTGTTTAAGGAGGAAGGTGAAGCCAAAGCTCGGTGAGCACGGGCTGTCTCCCACCTACTGCCACCACAGCACATCCCAACACACCTTTTCTTGCCAGATCCTCTGTGACTCCAGAGTAAACACGCAGTTTTCTATTTGCCAGAGGGGTTTTTTTTGTTAAATGCAGAGAAAATAGCGAAGGACTGCAGCAGTGTGGGCCAACGAGCGCTGCTTGCGTGGGAGAGGAGGCTCCGGGAGACAGAAGCATCAGCTAGAGGAGTATGTGTGAACGCAGCAGAGGAAAACATTTATTCCCACACATTTGGGATAAAACCCATCAGCAGCAACTCCAGCTCAGCACCATCCAGCTCTGCTCCAGCCCCTCGCCGTTAACCAGGCGCTGTGCACGCGTTTCGCTCCGTACCTGTGCACGTCCCCTGCAGAGGCTACAAAAAATAAGAAGCAAATCCATTTCCAGAGTGCCAGATAACAATTCCTCCGGCCGCGGCGCGCAAACAAGGCGGCAGAAAAGGCTCGAGTGTTAAATGTTCCCTAATGTGCAGTAATTGATTTCCATGTGTGCAGTAATGGATTTGGTCACATCACGCAACAATGGATTTGACATGGGCTCTCGCTGATATTATAAACATAGTTAAGTCGTTAGCGCGGTGCCCGGGAATTAGGCCTTTAATAGCGCTGACCCCGTGCCCTGAGCCAGCTGGCCGGCACCGGCGGCCACCAAAATCTTCAGGGCTGGTTCATGCTCAAGGATGCAGCCGGCAATTTAACAGCTAAAAGCCGCTCGGAGCTGAGAAAAACGCATCCCAAGTTCTCCTCCATCCATTTGCTCACACAAACACGATTCCTGTCCAGTTCGTCTCCTTCCCTGGCTTTTTGCACGGTGGTTGCACACCCCAAGGTGTTGTGCTCCCACCCCAGGGATGGGCGGGGGGAGAGGCATAGAAACTCAGGCTAGTTTGGGTTGGAAGGGAACTTGAAATGCATCTAGCTCCAGCCCTCCAGGTTGCTCCAAGCCCCATCCAAAACAGCCAGCAAAAGGTGTTCAGCATCATCTCAGTCCCAATAAGACTTGGTTGCAAAACTTGGTTCTGCTTCCCATCACAGGCAGTGACTCAAACCTGCAAAGCTTCGCATTCAGCCCTCTGAGCCCAACTTGTCTCATCTTGGAATGTTAGGATGGTTTGGTTGGGAAANTCTCCATGGGCTCCTCTGGACTTGCTCCAGCAGCTCCACATTCTTCCAGGTCTTTGCCTCCACTAAAAATCACCTCCCACATCCCACAGCCATTTGCAGGTTCCTGCACCCGTTACAAGCACTGGTGGGAGAAGTCATAGAACTTCACAGATTCATGGAGCCGTGGAATGGTTTGGGTTTGCAAGCAACCTTAAAGATATCTCATTCCAACGCCCGTCACCACCACCGTGTCTCCAGCTGGAGCCCAACACCACCTCCTGTCAGCAGGGCTCCTCGGCAGCACCACGAGGCAGCCGCAGAGGGTTGGAGCTGGTTCCCATTGGGTGTTTACAAGCCTTGCAGCAGTGTTAAAAATCTATTATTTTCACTCGGGCACCGCAGCAGCGCTCGCCTTCTGTCGAGAAGTGATTGGGCTGCTGTCCGTCAGGGACACTGAGCGATTGCACGGAGAAAATTGCATTCAGCAGTGGGGGATTTAAGAGGGTGCTTGTTCTCAAACAGGGCTCCAATTAATTAACTCAGAGGAAGGGGCTGCTCGGAGTTTGCTTAGCGTTTTCTGTGTTTTCCTTGGTGCATTAAATTTATTGGTGAGTGCCTTGGTTTGTTTCTTTCTTGCTTTTCTGTTTGTCTTTAAGACTCTTTGCGGGGTGATAAAGCGTAGGGAATGTGTTTACCCGGCAGGGGATTAATTGGCCAGCAGGCAGGAGAAATGGATGGGCCAGGCCCCAAATTCCAGCCCTCACGCTGCACCTGCCAACACCAGGAATGGAAAAGCCTCCTGGCCAGCCCAGTGCTCGTGGGATTTTGTAGCACGAGGGTGTCAAGATCCAGCAGAAGCTGTAGCAGGAAAGGATCTCAGGGATGGGGCTTTTGCTTCGAATCTTCCAACCCCGCAACGTGCAAAAAATGGGGGGAATTAGCAAACATCATTGCCACGGGCACGAGAAATGCACCAGAACTGCGCGTGCAACAAGTGGGAGCAACGTTGAGCTCTGCAGAAACCAGAAAGCCCTTTACTGGGATTGTGGCTTCTGCCTGGGCCGGCTCAGTGCTGTTTCACAGGATATGGTAAGGGCTGCAACACCCTCCACTCCTCCCTCCAGGCTTTGGTCACCTACTAAGGCAAGAAAACCCTCAAGATACGGATAATTTCTTCATTTTTCCGACGACAAACGCAGGAGGATTTGACCTCAGGTGGAGCCCCACTATGCAGACCATACCCCAGGAGAGAATATTCTGTGTTTAAGGAGAATTAGGGATTGGCTAATCCGGAGAGGCTGTGGTGCACAGCTGGTGGAACAACAGGGATGGGTTTCAGTCACTTGGAGGACACTTGGAGAAGCACCACTGGGATGTCTGTGACTGTTGAGGAGAGCAGGTGCCCCCCATGGGGATGGGATGTGGAGGACCACATCCTCCAGCTTGTAATTCCCAAATTTCCAATGGAATCACGTTCCTCAAGAGCAGATGGAGATCAGGAAGCCAGAGATTCATGGCCTACGGTGACCCAGAACACGGCACCACCTCTTCTTTTTGGAGACCTGGGGCCCCACCGCTCCAGGGGAGCCCTCCCCAAACACAACCACAGCCACGTCCCCGACCACCCAGCCCTGACTTTTCCTTCAGACCGAGACATTTCACAGCCCCGCTGCCATTTCCAGGGGTGAGAAAGGTCCCCTCCTTGCCCTCAGCCCCAATCTTTCGAAGGAATTAATCTTCAAAGCAATCTCGCCCCAGCAGAGCAAGTTTTGATTTATGAGTTGCGGCGACAGCTGAGCTCCTCTGACGGGGGAGGTGGGGACGTTGGCTGGATGGGGTCAGCGCCAGGAGGAACTTCCACAGAAACAGGCACCCAGCCCACAGCTGGGGCAACCACCACCTCTTCGTCCTTGGCAAACTCCAACCTGCCTTATTTTCCTCTTTAACCAGGGAAAGCGAGTTTCCCACCCCCAATAAATTTTTTTAACCAAGAGTTGACCTCAGCAATAGCACAAGAGCCTCATCAAAGGCTTTGTTTTCCTCTCGTAACACCGCTCCCTACCACCAACTGCAGCACAACCTACACGCAAAACTGAACCAAGGGGATTTGGCTTCATTGAAATAAAACATTTTGATGAAATTTTAAATGAGAAAATGGTGATGGCCTCCACAAAATGATTTGATTTCGGTGAATCTGTGTTTTCATTTTGAAAACTGATTCATTAGAAATTTTTTTTCCAACCAGCTCTAATCAAAGTGCTTTAGGCGTTTTTGAAAATTTCAGTCCCGAGCTTCAAAACAATTTAATTTGTGTTATAAAGCAGTGAAGTTTATGACACAGACATACAGCGAATGGAAGCAGTTTTTGACTTTGCAAACACTTCAACTTTAAGAAATTAAATTAATGGTAATGTGGGAGAGTAATTTCAAAAGTTTCTTTCCCAAAGTACAGAAAGTATTTTCCAACTCATCTGAAGGCAGACTTTATAAATATAATATAAGGTTGTCATCTCCACGCTTACAGCTTGCTTTTCACTACCACCAGCTCCATTTAAAGTTTCTTCGGGTCGTGAGCAAATGAAATAAAAGAACTCATTTCTGTTCGTGAAAACTCCAGTGACGGGATCATTACAGAGAGCATCTCCAAGGGGAAAAGGGAAAAGGGGAGAGAAAGCAGAGGATATATAGCAAAAATGGAAAGAGAATGAGAACAGCACGGGAAGTGCTCACTCCAACAAGGGCCCCATTCACCCGCTCTTGTCTTTCCTTCAGGGTTAGTTCGTGTTTCATTACGGATTAACACAGCATCTCCTCTCTCGAGCCTCGCGCTGGAGATCGCTCCATCCATTTAAATAGATTTCAAAAGCCAGGGTTGATCTATGCCAAGCTGTAATTTTGGACGGTAGCGTGGCAGTTAATGCACTCCAGCCTCTGCAGAGAGAAGGAGGTGTGTGAATTGCTTCCTCGATGTGATAAATTCATTAGATAAAGGAACCCGATAACAGGAACAGCACTTGGAAAGCATCTGGTGGCACGGATGTGCAGGGAAGGGGGTCACAGCATGACTCTCGTGGTTTGCATTAGAGCACGGAACTGAACAAAAGAGACTTGTACAGGGGACTGGAAGGGACCTTTGGGTCAAGCACTGCTACTTTTCCCCTCTGAGATAACCACGTAATAATCCAACAGCTTCTTGAACCTGTGAATGCCATCCCTTGGAAAGCATCTCAAAGCACCAACCAGGAAGACCACGGGAAAAATGAAATATCATGCCCCTAAGTAGGGGGGAACCACGGATCTTGTCTGAAATGCTGCTGGTAGAGATGCAAAAACCAATACCAGAAACCCACTGTGCTGTCCAGGCTGGATGCAGAGGACGGGGCAGTAGGGGGTGACACAGCCACAGGCTGTGTAATCCCTGCTATCCCACCGGCTCCTGGCACTTGCACCTGCAAGCAGCAGGGTCTGGGAGCTCGCTGAGCCAGCCCTCTCCAGCCTGTTTAAATTCAGCTCCACTGCCACAGGGAAAGGAGCGCGGCAGGCTCCGAGGAGCTGCTCTGATGGTTTGGCTCACAGAGAACCAGGACAAAGAAATGGGAGGATGCTTTGGCAGCCACATAAAGGAGACCAATAAACACCGGAGATGGGAGCAAAGCCATGGAGATCAGCAGGGCATCACAAAGCACGAGAGTGAAACATGGGAGGAATGCTCTCACGGAGAAGAAGGGGAAGAAGCACAGAAAGCCAGCAAGAGATTAGGGATGCTACAAATGGGAGGGTTTAGAAGGTCCAGCACCATCTCCAAGGGCATTGCAGGAAGCCCACAGGAAAGAGAAGCCTCAGAGCAGGGTCTCACAGCCGAGTCAGGCTCAGTGATCAGAGAGGAGCAGGTCAAGCTCAAGCTTTTCCAGAACCCCCTGCCAGGATGACAACCAGGAACGCCTCCATCCTCCCGGCTCTCTGCCATCCACCAGGTTACCTGATCTAAACCAAACCTAATCAATACAGGGAGGAGGAATTCAGCACGAGGAAATTACCACGGCAGGAGAGCCGCTCGCAGCCACGGTGCTGGCAAAGCCTTCCCACAACAGCAAGTGAGCTGCCAGATGGAGTTTGATCTCATTAATCCGTTTCGGGGCCAGCCGGCAGCGCGGGGCTGCCGTGGGCACAGTGGCACGCGACACCTTCCTCCGAACCCTTGGGAAAAGGGAAAGGTTTCACATGGAAATGTTCTTCCACTCAGAGCACTTCAGGCACCCAAGTGCTGGAAATGTGGGTCATATCTGCCCAGAGAAGCTGTGGCTGCCCCATCCCTGGAAGTGTTCAAGGTCAGGTTGGACAGGACTTGCAGCAACTCAGTCTGCTGGAAGGTGTCCCTGCCCATGGCAAGGGAGTGGAACGAGATGAGCTTTAAGGTCACTTCCAACCCAAATCATTCCTGACTGCACAATTCTATATCTGAGCTATTAATTCATTTATCAGTTCTGCAGCTCAGAGCTTATTTGGCTTTCACGTAAGGTAATGAGGATACTGCAATCTCTATCCAGGGAACAGTCTTTCCTATACTCACCTGAGGCTGTGTAAATGAAACACCCTCTTTGGTGCTGTCCAACGGATAATGTACCAGCCTGGGACCTGGGGTCCCCACTCTGGTGCTGGTTCAGTAGATAACCCTGAGGATTTTAAACCCCCCACTGCATCCTCTCTGCTTTCTCCTGACTAAAATAGGGATACCAACAGGAATTGAGGTCTCCCAGTGAAAAGCATTCCATGATCATTATTTTAGGGACTGAGGAAAATATAGAAGGGTCTACAGCAAAGCCTGAGATATCACAAGGGAGGGGATAACAAACCTGGAACTACAGGCATCAATAAATCAGCTACAGTGCAGGAGCAGTCTCAGCTTAGGGTAGAATCATAGAATGGTTTGGGCTGGAAGGGACTTAAAGCTCACCTCAGTCCAACCGCCCTGCCATGGGCAGGGACATCTCCCACTATCCCAGGTTAAGACCTGGCATTAAACACTTTCAGGGATGGGGCAGCCACCATGCCACAGCTTCTCTGGGCAGCCTGTGCCAGGGCCTCACCACCCTCACAGGGAACACTTTTTTCCTAATATCCAATCTAAACCTACCCCCTGTCAGTTTGAAGCCATTCCCTGTTGTTCTTTGCAACTGGACCGAGCCAAGAGTGAAGCTGGGAGCGCCACAGCCCAGAGAGGCCGCTTCCAGCTGCCACCAGCCGGAGAAGGACCCGTTGTTTTCTCTCACTGAGGGTCCTCCTGCTCCTTCCACCCCTGCGCCGCACTTATCGACCACCCAGCGCTGCACACCGGCCTCTGCCGAGCACGAGCTCAGCTTCAAAGCAATGCAAATCCATGGATGCGAGGGGCCGCTCGCACCCAGAGTACGCCGAGTTCAGGGCGGTTTGGTCCGTGTCAATTAGGGCTAAATTTAAGCTAATGAGAACTAAGTGTCCAGGCAGGGCTTTGCATCGATTTGGTTAAACCAATGTAAGAGAGCAAGTGCACGTGTGGGCCTGGGGATGCGTGCACGTGGATGGCTGCGTTGCTCCTTGGCAGTTTGCCCCCGAACCTCCCTTGGTTCATTCTGAAGGTTTTTCAGACGAAAGCCCCAAATTTGCAGTGTTTTGTTTTGTTTTCAACTAACGACGCTCACCCGGCGCTTCCAAACCCTCTGTGAAACAGAGCCACTGTTTTCTTTTGTACAGAAAAGTTGGGAGATAAATTGCAGATGATTCAGTAAATAACTCAGCCTATGACCTTGATGCTTATTGATTCCTCAAGCTGTTTATCTTTCTTGTGTGCTCCCCAGCAAAAACAATTATCACTTAATTATAAAGCAGCTTGGCTTGAGGGAACCACCAATTGGCTGGCACAGGATGAGTTCATCCCTGCACACCACAGAGCCCCGACCAGAGCGACTGCTTAGGATTCAGAGCCACAAACTTCATTATTTTCTTCCCAGCTCATGTTTTTCCCCTCGTTTTAAAATCACTTAAGGATGTTTAGCCAGTCCTAGTGTTTGACTGCCCGAATATTCGCGATGGATGGGATCGAAGCGGCAAGTGCCAGCACTGGAAAAGGGAAAAAAGAGAACTAGAATGATAAAAAGAAGCACAAGGAAAGGTTGTTGGTCCTGGAAATAAAACACCTGGGCTGTTCTCCCCTTCAGTGACCTTGGGTGAAGAATTTTCTCTGTTGCCTCCCCTTCTCTCTGTGCAGAGCTGTGCCAGCCGTGTGCAGAATCCGGCACAAAGGATTCTTCCTGCTCTTGACCAAAGTTTCCCAATGCCGCTGGGATGGGAAAAATGACAGCTTGGCACTGCTGCAGCCATGCATGCATTTGGAAAGCACTTAGAGACATCCATTAGCACGGGAAAGGGAATTATCATCTCCACCCCAAGGCAGGAGGAGGGAAAGGAACCTCCTCCTTCACTAGAAACGGAGGATTTGTAATTTTTCATGCACTTTTGAGCTGTGCCATCCTCCAGTGGACGGGGGTGAGGGGATGAGGGATCTGGACAGGCTGGATACTGGAGCAGGTCCAGGGAAGGGAGTGGAGTTGGGAAGGGTCTGGAGCCCCAGGAGCGGCTGAGGGAGCTGGGAAAGGGGCTCAGCCTGGAGAAAAGGAGGCTCAGGGGGGCCCTGGTGGCTCTGCACAACTCCCTGACAGGAGGGGCCAGCCAGGGGGGTTCAGGATCTGCTCCCAGGGAACAGGGACAGGAGGAGAGGGAACGGCCTCTCAAGCTGTGCCAAGAGAGGTTTAGGTTGGATATTGGGGAATGTTTCTTCATGGAAAGGGTTGCCCAGCCCTGCCACAGGCCGCCCAGGGCAGTGCTGGACTCACCATCCCTGGAGGGATCTAAAACCCACACGGATGTGGCACTTGGGGACAGGGTTCAGGGAAGGGCTTGGCAGTGCTGGCTTAACAGTTGGGCTCAACGATCTTGGAAGTTTTTCCAGCCCGAACGATCCCATGGTTCGCACTCCAGGCTCCCTAACCGTGCCTCTGCCCTGCAGAAGCACACAGCCCGCAGCGGAGACGCTTCATTTCCCAGCACTTGATGCTCTTTAGCTGCCAGCTCCCCCAAACCCGCCCTCCTCCTCTTCCACACGTCCTCAGCAGCAGCAAACTCCGTTAGGGAGCCGCGGGACCCTGATGTGATCAGACGGAGGGATCCGACGCAGTGCAGAGCAGCAGCAGCCGAAACCGCTAAGCAGACAAACATCGTTACACGGCCTAAAGAGATCAGGGACAGCGAGCGCGTCCCGGGGAGCTGCGTGCGGACACCGAGCCCCGGCCCCCGCCGTGCGAGCGGGGACCAGGCGCAAAGCCACACGATGGCACTGTGTTTTTCCACAGCTCTCCCAATTCCGGCAGGTTTTGCAGCAGTGCCCGGCCCTGCCGGACCCAGTGCAGCATTTCCCTGTGCGAAACAGCTCCGGTTTTTCGGGTAAAGGCCTCGCCAGCTACCGCCGGCTCAGCACAGAGGGCTCGGGAAAGGCTTTACAGAGCATCCGTGCCCGAGCGCCGGGGTCACCGCTCGGCAGCTCTGATGGTCCAGGCTCCAGCCCCGTCCCTAAGTGCACCATTTAAATTCCATTTCAGCCCAGGGCAGAGGGGCTCCATCACACGGCCGGCAGGACACAGAACCACAGAGTCCCAGAATGGGTTTGGTTGAAAGAGACCTTAAAGCCCATCTTGTTCCAACCCCTGCCATGGGCAGGGACACCTCCCACTGTCCCAGGTCACTCCAAGCCCCGTCCAGCCTGGCCTTGGACACTGCCAGGGATCCAGGGGCAGCCCCAGCTGCTCTGGAGAACCAGCTCCAGTGTCTAACCAAGCACTCGGCATAGTTGCAATAGCATTTTCTACCTGGGAGCAAAATCTCCTTTTATTCATCTGTGGCTACTCCAAGAGCTTTTATGCCATTAAGGAGCTCCCAGTATAACCCAGCACACAGATCCAGCTTGTCTGCAGTGCCCAGGGTATCGGTCTTAATTAATTCCTGCCTTATAATTGGAGTAGCAAGGATTGCAAACAGATCAGACCTCAGGCTGACATCCCTACTGATAACAAGCAGAGCTGCCCACAGTGACCCCTATTCCTTACATTCTCCAGCCAGGTACCACAAAAAACGTTCCTACACACTTTGTGGTGACTTTTTAAAATCTTTTAAAGCCATTTAAGGAGTGGAAGTAAGCAACACCTCCCCTCCAGCTCCTCTTTCCTCCCCATCCCAGCTGCATGCAGCACATCCCTGTTACGCCCATCACAGTCTGGACACAGGTGTGCACCTTTCCAAAGGTACAAATACCCTCTGCATCTGCTCATCAGCTCTTCAGCCACGTGGCAGGAGGATATTCCACATCCTCGTGTTCCTGCAGACAGAAGTTTTATGGCCCCGTGTTGCCCAGGGAGCAGCCAGGAGCAATCCAGGATATACTGTACCCTTGCAGGAGGGGATTGTCACATTAAAACACCTCTAAATGCTTAAAAGGGTTTTCGTTTAGAGTCTCCTGCCGTGAAGTGTCTTCAAGGGCCCCAGATTTATTATTTCATCAGAAGATCAGAGGGGGGAAGTTTGTAGGAGATCAAACAAATAGGAATACATTAGGAGAGACAGTAGGAGAGGCTGGAGAAACGGTTGGATTAAATAAAGTGGGGCAGAATTCCTGCTGGCCAGGGGGGTGGTTCTCCCTCACAGCCCCCACCCCACGGACCCCCATCCCTGCCCAGGCACCACCAACCGTGGAGATGCCAGTAGGGTCCTGGGGTGGGGAACAAAGCCCCTGCAGCCAGCAGGACCCACTTCCCATCCCCTGATTCCTAAAGCAAAGGGGAGCATATTTCCTACCGGATTTCATTAGAGAGCGCAGATTTGGAAAACATGCCAAACGAGATGGTGCAAGGGGAAAAGATGGATCTTCTGGGAAAAAAAATGCCTTAAGATGGGCCTGGATTTGCTCCCTGGCTCTGCTGCAGAGTCCATGGGTTCATTCTGTCTCTGTGCCTCAGTTTCCCCATTCCAAGAGCAAGCCTCATAACCTTCTTTTCCCACACGCAGAATCACAAAGGTTGGAACTGAGCTCTTAGACCACCGAGCCATTAACCCAGCCCTGCCAAGGCACCGCTGACCCGTGTCCCATCCACACATTTAATCAACACTTCCGGGGAGGGCGATTCCCCCATTTCCCTGGACTTGACAACCCTTTCAGTGAACAAATTTCTCCCAGTTTCCAGCGTACTCCACGGGATGCAGATGGTGTTGTTTGAAGCTGGGAGGAGTGGCCAGAGCAGCCCTCCAGAAGGACCTTGACAGGCTGGAGAGGTGGGCAGGGAAGAACTGCCTGGAGCTCAACAAGGACAAATGCAGGTCCTGCTCCTGGGGAGGATAATCCTGGGCACCAGCACAGGCTGGGGGTGACCTGGAGAGCAGCTCTGGGCTCCTCAGCACAGCAGGGACAGGGAGCTCCTGGAGTGGGGCCAGCAGAGGCTGAGGGGATGAGGAAGGGCCTGGAGCATCTCCGTGTCCAGGAAGGGCTGAGGGAGCTGGGGCTGCTCAGCCTTGAGAGGAGCCCTGGCTGAGAGGGGCCCTCAGCCCTGGGTGTCCCTGGCTGCAGGGAGGGCTCCGAGCAGGGCCCAGGCTCTGCTCCGGGGTCCCAGCAATGGCACCAGAGGGCAGAGCCCAGGAATTCGCCCTGCACAGGAGGCAGAACTTCTGCCCTGGGCAGTGACTGAGCACTGGAACAAATTGTCCAGGGAGGGTGTGGAGTCTCCCTCCCTGGAGATGTTCCAGAACCGTCTGGACACGATCCTGTGCCCTGTGTTCTGGGATGACCCTGTTGGAGCAGGGAGGTGGCACCAGATGAGCTCTGTGGTCCCTTCCCCGACCCGTTCTGGGATTCTGCAATATCAGCTGGTGCTTTTGGCCCATTAGGAACGGGGGGTTTGCTGCAGAAAACAGCAATTATCCCCACACCGCTCCGGAGACTCGGCTCAGGCCCGTGCTGCTGGGAGCTGCTATTTGGTGCCACGCTTCCTCCAACATTTGTGAGTTGAAACACGTCAGCCTTTCTGTTTCTTTGCCCCCCTCCCCAGCCCGTGGCAGCTGAACAGGCTTCGGAGCCTTCTGTTCCCATCCCACCCCCAGCACCTCTCGGCTCCTCGGCAGCTGTCAGCTCGCGCGGCTTCATCTCGGGAGATCAGTGGGCGGACATGAATACACACCAAATATATATAGAAACGTGCACAGGAGGGCTTTGCTTCTGCTCGCACGTCTCGTGGGAGCAGGTCGGGAAATGGGCTGCCAGCACGTCTCCTCCCTTAAATCCTCATTCACAAGAGGAACGTCACACCTCCGAGGTCAAGCCACGCTTGAGTTTTAATTCATTAAGCTAACTTCTGTGCTGGCTGAGTCTGCAGTCTTGAGGAAATTGCTATTTTATTGGGGTGGAAATGGGAAAGCTTGGCTTGCTGCTACCCAGTCACCGGAATTTGGGTTCCCACCAGCACCTCCTGTGCCAGTCTGGGCTTGGGTGCTTCACCCGGGGGTCACAACCCAGACTGCCACGAAATCTCTGCAATGGCAGTGCACCCACAGGACCAGCTCTGCCAAAAATCACCCCTTGAACCAGCAGCCGTAGCCCCATCCCGAGTGATCTGGGGGGATGGACAGTGATGCTGACCCCCAAAACAAGCCAGGGGCCTCCCCCTCTTGCAGAAGCTTTCAATGGCGTGGGACAGGCTGTGACATCCCAGGGCAGGGCAGGGAGACACAGGGATGCTCCGGAACATTCAAAGGAGGGGAGACAGGCAGCACCATCCCTGGGAAGGGCTGGGAGACACAGGGATGCCCCACAGGGTGATGGAGAGCAGCAGGGCAGGAGGCAGGGAGGTGCTGTCACCGAAACACCAAACACAGCATCTCTGAGTGACCTCGACCTCCAGCTGCCACGCAGAAAAGGTAGGGAAAAAGGAGGAAAAATAATGTTTTCACTCCTGGCAGCTCAACAGAGACAACACCTGCTTCTGCCCGCTCCAGACTCAGCAAAACTCGGCTTCCATCACCTGATCGTGTACACGGCGAGCCCACGCAGACACACAAAAATCAATGCACATCGATCCCTAAGCCAGGAATTCATAAACTCCTTTAAAGGTCAAGGATTGATTTTTCACTTTCTGTAAAAAGAAGAGACTCCTGCCATCAGCCTCCTGCCCCCATCAACCCACTCGTCCCGTGCTTCCCTCTCCGGCAGCTCCGCGCCAAGGCACGGACACCTTCCCCATGTGCACCGTCATCGTGGAAAACATAAGTGGCACATATAGAAAAATATGTTGCACTCGTAGCTGGCATTTTGCAGTAACGATGTGCTTGTAGTAGGCATCTTGTGTTCGTTTAACTCCTGGCTTGCTGGAGATGCTGCTTTTAAGGGTCTTGAAGAGAGAGGAGCCCTTGCAGGCAGGAGCACCATCCTCCCCCTCACTGATGGCCGGGATCTCACCAAGCAGGCTCTGATTTATTAATTTAAGGGCCCCCCTCCCTGGCTAATGCACCTCTGTAGGCCCTCAGAGACCTCAGATCATCTCCTCCAGCATCCTACGGCAGCTCCTCCCTTTGGAGGACAGCAACAGCCTCCTCCTCTCCAAAGGCTGCGTACACTGAGCCTCGTGCCACAAGGACGCCTTCAGCTGATGGACATTCCCAGCTGATGGACATTCCCAACATTCCCAACATGCCAGCAGGGGGTTCAAGCAGCCCACCCCACACCAAGCCAGGCACTCTCCTCGCCTGCCCCTGAATTTGCCCTCCAAAGCCACAGTGGGCAGCGACACCTGATTGCTGTCACATAGCTGGGCTCCATTTCAGGCTCCTGCTGTCCTTTGCTAGAAGCTGGCAAATCGATCCTTCAGGGAATTATAACCACCCTGCCCTGGCCCTGTTCCCTGGGTTTCTGGCCCCTTTCCCTGGCACACCTCCTCGCCAGGCTGGGAGTCCCTCTGCCCAAAGTCCCTTCTCCCTCCTCACACCATCACCTCCACAGTCAGCACTCCGCACACAAATCCCTCATTCCTCTAGGTCCCGAGTAGATAATTCCAGGAGTAACTATGTTTTAGGAGCCTTTCCATCATCCCTGTCCCTGCATAACCCTGGTCCATCTCCACAACACCCTCCAGCCACAGCCTGCTGCTCTCCACAATTCCCACTCCATCCAGACGCGGGAGGCAAAGCTTCAAAATGCAAAGAGCTTTCCCCAGCCATGCCACGACTTATTGCTCTTTGGAGGAACAAGAAAACAAATTTAAACAGTGCTGGATTTAATTGATTTCTCCACGTTTCCTCGATGGAAGCTCAGCGGGGAAAGTCGGAAGCACAATGGATGCAGAGGAGCAGCTGGGGGGGGCTGTCCCACACCTTGGCACACAGGCAAGGCTTTACATTTACTCTAGCAAGCATTAAGACAGTCTCAGAAACCATAAAAGTGTTTCTGGAGGAAGTTTCCCTCCTTGCAAAGCTTAGAGAACCACTAAAAAAGCAGAATTTAAATGATCTTCTGCAGAAATAAAGGGCTCAGCATCACAGGTCTGGAGTTTCCCAAAAACTTCCTACTGAAACTTTCCTCCCCAAAGGGGAGTTTGTGGCAAAACCTCAAGAAAACTCACAAATTAATCTGTTGTATGGCAAAAAAGCCCTAAAATCCCTGTTTGAATAAAAACCACAAGTGCTTCTTTCTGGCCAGTGCCAGCAGGCTCTGCCAGTGCTTGGCTGCTGCTCCCAGTCCCGGCTTGGCTCCACATATCCCTCCAAACATGCCCAGTGCCACAGCATCACATCCGTGCCCAGGAGATGATTATGTTACAGGGAATGAAAAGGACCATCAGCTCTCCCCACCTGCTTTGTGAGGGATTTTTAATGCAGAAGGATGCTCGGAAATCGAGGGGAGCATAAACACCCCTAATGAGCGCAATTAGAATTCCGCGCCCGCTGCTGCTGAACAAAGCGCTCCCGCGAGGTGAAGGGGCCAGGGTTTGATGTGCTGCTCCGTGCCCAGTGCGGACACGGACCCACATCCCAAACACGGACGGAGCTGGGGGGGAAGATGGCAGGAGGGTGCTCGGGGCTGGTGCACGGAAGGCAGGTTCAGATCGAGCGCAAGCCCCGCAGCAGCTGCTCGATGACATTCCCAGTGCCACTGGAAAGAGAGAACGAAAGAACAGCAAGACATTTGAGCCGAGCCACAGGAGATCATGTTAAAAAAGCCTTTCTGAGCACCACGATGCTGACAGAGCAGCAGAGTTGATGGGGACAGTCATAGAGTCCCAGAAGGGTTTGTGTTGGAAGGGACATTAAAGAACCTCCAGTCCAACCCCCTGCCATGGGCAGGGATACCTTCCACTGTCCCAGGCTGCTCCAAGCCCCGTCCAGCCTGGCCTTGGACACTTCCAGGGATCCAGGGGCAGCCACAGCTGCTCTGGGCACCCTGTGCCAGGGCCTCACCTCCCTCCCAGGGAACAATTCCTTCCCAATATCCCATCTATCCCTGCCCTTCTTCAGCTTGAGGCCATCCCCCCTTGTCCCTGGAAGTAAGGGATGCTGCAGAGGAAGGACAGCCCCAGGAAAACCCAGCTCGGTTCCCAACTCTGGCACGTCTTCCCACATGACCTTGGGCAAGGCATTGAATCTTTCTCTGCCTCATTTTCTTGGTGCTTTGCCTCGGAGGACTTCGGGCCTGGACTTTGCCTTACAAGGGGTTTGGCTACGCTTGAATGCTTACTTCAAATTCAGTAATTGCCAATTAAGTCAACATGCTTAGCATACTTTCATGGACCGTGCTTTTTTTTTTTCCCCAGCTAAACATGTTCACCTTAATTAAAGGAGTCTGCAAGCCATTGCAAAGCCATCATGTCCTGCCAGTTCAGTCTCAGCACTGAGGCATTTGTATGCCCACGAAACCAATTTTGTATGATTGGCACTAAGGGATGGGACCTTCTGTTCATTAGGGGCTTCTAAGTGCCACTAGGCAAGAAAATTAAATCTGATTCAGATGGGAGGAGAAAGATGGATGACAAAGACAAGTATTTTCAGGAAAGGGAATCGACTGTTTTACACTGCATTTTGAGAAGGTAAAACATACGGGACCTGTTCTGAGGCAAAAGGGCGAGGTCTGAGCAAAGCTGGCCACAGAAGTCACATTTGCAGGTCTATTTATAGCTTTTCTGCTTCTTAGCAAGGGGATGAGATCGCTCTGTTTATGGTTTATAAGGCATTTGCTGCATTTGGGATGTGATTCTCAACCCCTGCTCCCCAAATGCAGGAGGGACCCACGGAGGAGGTCACTGACACTTAAACTGATTTCAGCTCAGGGTCTGCTGTCACAGCGAAGGGCTGAAATCCGGCAGCAGGAGAGGATAAAGGTGATGAAGCAAACAAGGAGTTGGCCTGTTTTTCCAAGAAGAACAGCTCAGCAGCCCCTCAGAGCTCTGGGCAAGGCTCACACCTGCACGAGGTTCCTGCCGTGGGAGTTTGGATCCCAACGTGCCCCTTGCTCTAAATGGTGCAGCCCCTTGCTTTCTGTCTGTGCTTGGAAATCGCTGCAAGAAGTGTCCAGTGGGGAGCTGGGCTGGGCAAAGGCCAGACCCCAGGCAGCCGGAGCAGGGATGCAGATGCACGGAGAGGAGGGCAGCGAGGGGTGGGGAAAGGGGCTCCGGCTGCACGGGGGGGATGATGGGTTGTTACCCAGGGGCTTTTAGGGGAGGAGAGAAGCAGAAATCAAACATCCTGCAAGGGACCCGGCTGGGATACAGGGACACACCCGGCACAGGCACCTCCATCCCAACCCCTCCAGCCTCTCCCGCCAGGAACTCGCACAAGCACCAAGCAGAATCCCATTAACAGCACCAGCGACGAGCCACAGGCACGAGGCTCCACGGCACCCACGGGAGCAGCCCAAAGCTGCCCCGAAATCCTGCTGGGATCACTTTCACCATAGGGCTGCTGGAGTCTTTCAAGGTAAAAACCACCAAAACTTTGCAGTGAAGCAAAGACTTTTTTTTTGGGGGGATTTTTTTTTTTTTTTTAAGATTTGTTTCAGAAAAGCTGTCAAAAATGTTTAATTGATGAAAAGCTGGATTTCCAAGGAAAGACATGCTTGAGAAGTGACACTGATAGCCATGTGAGTAGAGAGTCTGGGGTTGAGAGTGAGGAGTGGGTGGGAGCGCAGGGGAAGAGCACATTAGAGTTGCAAATGCAGAATGGAACAAAGCCCTCCATCATCTTAAAATCTTTCCTAAAAGGGAGTTTTACTTTTTGACCTGATCAAGAGTTCACAGAGAGCTGAAATGCCAGGCTAGTTGAGAGCAGCAGAGAGGTGTTTTGTCCCTTAAACACTCATTTTGAGCTCACAGGCAGGGATGATCTGACATTCCCAACAGGAATCAGGACTGGAAAATCAACCTCTGTCCCAGTGCTGGCTGAGACCTGGATTTCAGCTACCCCACTCTCTGAGCACTGCAAAGCTCGTGCCGCTCACTGCCAAGGAGCTCAAAGACGGACTCCTTGCTCCTGCACCATCTCTTTTGAACAGGAGGTGCTCATTTACAGAATTCCAGAGGGATGTGGGATGTGTTTCTGCCGTACAACTGGTGAGAGCCAGCAGCCAGACGTGGTAGGATACTGAATCCTGCAAACGGGTACCAGGAGAGCTCAACTTCAGCTTTGATGTTGTAAAACTGAAGTTTAAATGAGCAAGGGAACGCAACAAGGATAGAAATATTCCCTGGTATTTTCAGAGAAAAACTTCTTTTTTACCCCCGTGGCTTATAAATCATGCAACAAAACTACAAAGCTGGAGATTGCTGTGTTTGACTAATGGGGCTGTGCTTTCCTCGGAGAGGAACGGTTTGACCTCAGGATGTCAGCATTAAATAAGACAAAACCATCAGCCACGCTCTCCTTTTTTAATCAGAACCGTTGTCGCCGTGTTTCACCCATTTCAAAGCGCCTCATCCCCGCAGCTGGATCTCCCCAGGGAGCCTGTTTGCTGTAGGACACCCACAGAATTTCAGGAGCAGCTGGCAGTGCTGCCCAGTCCGTGCTGAGGTGCGTCCCCCAAAGCTCAGATTCCCACGGATAAATTCATGGAGCAGTGTGAGAAGCTGAAGCGTGGCCCCAGGATGGAGAGCAATGCCCAGGAGCAGGGATCGCAGCCCTTGGCATGGAAAGGGCCTCCCCTGCCAGCTGTGGGATGTGGCACCGGTCTGAGCAGCCCTTCTTGGAGGAAACATCAGGTTCGTTTAGTAAGAAGTTGCAAAAGACTTCCAGAGCTGCCCATAAATAATCAGGGTCAGCACAAAACCAGGCCCAGACACTGCCATACAGCACAGTCCCAGCGCTCCCCGTTTCCAGGTCCCTTCCCATCAGGATCTGCCAGTTCCCCACCTCCCAAGCAGCCCAGCGGGTGTGCTCTGAGCCTGAAGGGCTTTGGGGAGAAGACAGAGATGTCCTCCAGCTTTACGTGGCAAAACACCCACCCAAGGGTGGCTCCTGGGGAGGCCAAGCGTTCAGTGCCACCCCCGTGGTGACCTTGTGACAGTCGAGGCTGGTTCTGGTCTGGCAAACAGCTGGAAAACAGCTGGGGAAGGAATGAACCTCAGTGTTTGCAGCTGAAGGACAAGGTTAAGCTATTCCTTGGGTCTCCACACGGGAAGAAAAAGCATCAAGGTGATGCCTGGAGACCTGCAACACCCAGGTCTAAATCTAAACTGGGTCTCAGGAGTTCTCCGATGGCGCAAAATAAGATAGTTCCTGTTTCAAATCTTCCCCCTCAATTTTCCCTTGCAGGGAAGACATCCGGGATGTTTGGCCTCCTGATAAAACTCAGAAGAACGAGCAAGCAGCACAGCAGGTCGGTTAAAAACACGCACCTGTGTTCCCAGAGCTGAAAACACGAGCAGAACGGTCGAACCAGCCGAAACACCTCGCTTTCAGATGGCTTTTTCCTTCCACCATCCCTTCGAAAACATCCTGTATAGCTGCCTTTATAGAAAACACGCACCATTTGGAAACAATTTGCCTCTTTTTTTTTTAAATTTCTTTTTTCCTGGCTGAAAACATGTGCTGAGTCGACCGCTTGGGTCAGCACAAAACCACGTTTGGGGATGAATAAAGTAGTTGCTGGGAGCAATTTGCCCAGTGCCGCTGCAGGCCAAATTGGAGAGTTAAACTCGCCGGCGCTGCAAGCTGGCCCAAAATTACTCCATGGACTCCGAGGCCATTCTCTTCCGAGTGAAAAACTGAACATTATTTACCAGGAATAATCCAAGAGGATGGTTGTGTAGCCCAGGCAACCTGGCTGCTGCTCCAGCGCAGGCTCTGCAAGGTGAGGTTGGAAGGAGGGAAAATTCCTGCCTGATTTTGGTGGGTGTTTGGAGCTCAGGGATGGAGCCCGTGCTCAGGCTGAGTTTGGATGGTGTGTAGTGGAGGCAGCACCCTTGAAGCCACTTCCCCTGATCCCTGCTCCTTGCTCAGCCACGAGCATCCAGAGCAGGACTCAGTGGGACCTGCTCCAGCCCTGCTCCTCCTACAAAACCTCCTCTGAGGCCACAACTTGCCCATTTTTAAAGCAAATATAAGCGTTCAAAGTGCATCAAACCTCAGGCAGGGCAGCAGGGATGGAGAGGAAAGGTCTCCTAGGAACTTCAAGGAGAAGGGATGGGTTTCTCCCCAACTTTTAAGAGCTGGACCCAAATTCAGGAGGAGAGCAAGAACACCCCTGCTGTCCAGGTGATGCTCAGCCCTTATTAGGAGGTACAAAACACCCAAACAGGACATGCTGAATCACAGGGGACTGGGAAGAAGATACCATTTTAAAGCAAAAAGCAGTGAACACAAGCACAGCTCCAACCGCCGGCCACAGGTTACTCAGTTTAAGTCTTTTTCCCCCACTTGTGTAAATTATGGAGGGAAAAAAAAATTACAGAAAACAGTTTGCTCGAGACAAAGCTGCTGGTGGAATAATCGAATGCTTAGCAAACCTGCAGCCAAAAGCGATGGGCAATTTTCAAATAGTCTCTTACAAGGATCAATCTTCAATCAGGGCCCTTCTGAAAACTGGGCCCACTCATAGGTACCTTAAATAAAATTTTGAGGAAAAAAGTCACTGACGCAATTTGAGATTCTCAGCCTCTTGCCAATTGTGATTCTTTATGTGTGAGCTCGCCGTGGTCATCTGGAGGCATTTGGGATTGACTCTGCTTCCTGATTTTCAGATAGCCAGCGAGAACAATTTCCAGTACAGACACGGAGGCGGCAGTGTCCCAGCTGCTGGCCCTTTGGAGAGGAGCCAGACACGGGGCAACGAGGAGGAAAAGCCAAACCCTGCGCTGGGTTTGGTGACTTGTAACGCAGCAAAGGAGCTGGATGCTTTAATCGAGATCGAGCCAGCCAGATTGGGGAGGAGGGAGCGAAACCCCCCGAAAATGAATTCTCTGCGAGACGCAGCTTGCCAGTATATCTGCTCGGTGACACCTCCTGTAAACTCCAGAAATGCAAATTGCAGCCGCGCGGTCCCACCTCTGCGGGGAGAGCGAAAGGCGACGAGCGGGATGGCACCGAGCAGCCGCCCGGAATCCCAATGAGGCTCCACAGGCACCGTTCCCGCAGCGCTGGCTGCCGGCCGGGACGGACGGACGGACGGCTCGCACGGCGCGATGCTCCGCGGGGTGCTAAAGGATGCTGTGGGCTAATGCCTGGCTGAGGCATCCAAAATCCTGCGGCGCGGGAGGGACGGGTGTGCAGATCACCTGCGAGGGGCTGCCTGGCACCTCCTAAGGCCGGCAGGTTGTGAGAACAGCAGTTCAGGACCTCCGCAAGGCCCTTCCCATCTCCGAGCCTCAGCTTCCCGCTGAAGCAAGGGTAATGCTCGCCCACAGAGGAATCCCTGGGCTTGGCTGTGTGCACCCAGCAAGCTCCTGGGAAGCCCAGTGCGCAGGAATACCTGGGGATGTGTCCTCCAGCTTCTGAGGGCACAGCTCAAGCTAGTTACACAGCTCGCCACCCTGGCACCCGTCTCCTTCTAGTGCCACCCAACAACATCCAGACCCAGCAGATCTCTGGCACCTGGGGACACGGTTTAGTGAATATGGCAGGGTTGGGTTAATGGTTGGACTTGATCTTAGACGTCTTTTCCAACAACAGTTAATAATTCTATGATCTCCTAAGTCCCTCCACCATCCACACAATGGGAGAACCAGGCTGCGGTGCTGCCCCCCACCAAAACTCCAACAGCTCCTGCCTGGCACAGCGAATCCTTTCACTGCCTCTCCAAAACCATCCCCATCACTGGCCCCAGCTGGATTCCCACACCATCGTGTGCCCACCAGGCACAGGAGGCCAAGAAAGCGTTAAATATTGCAGCAGCACAGAGCCAGGTGGGAACCCAGCCACAGACCCTCCATCGCTCCCGCACCGGCCCCAAGGAGACCAAAAACTGACTGAATGACTCCAGCAATTAACTTCCTGAGTCTCTAACCCAGTTCCTTTTAAGGTAAATTTGCTCACGTTAATGGAAAAGGGTATTTTGGTTTTCCATCACCTGCCAAGTCATTTAAAAAATTGTTTTCCCCCTTCTCCCCTCTGCATTCACGACTTAATTGCAACAGCTCTTTGACAGCAGATAGGTTCCAGTGGGCTGCCACTCCAGATGTCAGGAACATGTTAGCAGGAAGGGGCCCTGTAGGATATTTATGGCTTTAATTCCTCGGTAGAGGGTTTTGTTCTGTCATGCGGTGACACACGAATTGCTACTCATTTGATCCTGTATTTCCACATCAGTGACACTTCATGAAGGGCTCCTGGTTCTCCGCACTGTCTCCAAAGTTACTGGTGCCTCTTCTGCCAGCGCTGGCCTGGACAAGCTGGGTGGCTGGAACTGCCAAAAGGGCTGTTCAGCAGCAGGTCTTCCTCCTGTGCAGCATTGGCAGAGGATGAGAGAACTGAGAACTCAGAAAAAAAAGACCAAAAAGTGGCTGAAAAGCAGCAGCAGAGGTCATTTACCTCCTCCTCTCCATCCCCTTATCCACAAAGCTGAGGCATTCGCAGTGACCCCCTTGCTCAAGTGCCTGCAAGGCTTTCCCAGAGTAGATCCCTCCTCTCATCCTGCAGCCAGGAGTTTCCAGTCTGGGTCTACGCCCTGTGGTGCCTTTTCCCTGGTCCTAGAATCAAGAGCCAGACACGGTTAAGGGATGAAAGGGTTTTTGCCTCGCTATTTAACAAGGATCCCTTTGGTGCAACAATGCCTCAAGGTGGAACACGCCGAAACGCGCACACACACCGCGTGTACAATTTACAGACCTCGCAAATCAGCACCTCTGACAGAGCTGCCCCAGTGAGAGGCTCAATGAATGGTGTGACATCTCTCTATCCTAAAGCATCCCCCCCAGATGGGCCTAATCCTCATTTTCAGGATATGCTCTAGAGGGGCCTTGGTTTCTGGAGACAGGGTAAGGCTCTCTGGCCCCCAGCTCTGAGGCCTTGAGGAGGTTTGGTCTTCTGGCCTAGCAGAATACCAGGACTACGCTAAGACACCAGGCTTCAAGAAGTCCAAATATGTGTGCTGAGGGTACTGAGAATACACAAAAGGTGTATGAAAAGAAAAGGCAAGAAACCATCATGGCATCACCTGAATGAGCCGGAGACACCAGGCCCTTCCTTATGGAGCCACACCTGCAGCTCTGGTAACAAATATCAAGTGATGCACAGCCCTAAACAGACCATAAATAGATGCAGGATCAAGCCTCAGCTCCAAACTGCCGGAATATTGGCAGCTTGATCCCAGGTGTGGGATCAGCAAGCACGTTAAACAATTACTCTTCAGCAGCACCGCTCTCCATCATCTCACTCACGCGTGAGCATGTGATGAACCACTCCATAAAACAGGGGAAGCTGAAGGGAAGGGATTCCAGAGAAGCTGTGGCTGCTGCGTCCCTGGAAGTGTTCAAGGGTTGGATGGGCCTGGTGGAAGGTGTCCCTGCCCATGGCAGGGGGTGGAATGACACGAGCGTTAAGGTCCCCTCCGACCCAAACCAGTCTGGGATCCTATGATTTCAATTTGGACTGGAAATGGGTTAAAGGAGCAGATTTGCCAAAAAGAAGAAAAAAACACATAAAAAAATCCCACTGCAGTACGGGCTCAGCAGCGGTGGCCAGGTTTTCTGACAGACGGAAGGAGCACAGCTGCTGGAGGGGAACCGTGCGTTTTGGGATGAAGTTTCCTGCAGCTCTGCTGGAAACCAGCCCCATGCTCACACAGATCCCACGGGCTCAGCCACGCCGGGACTGCCTGGGTGCCAACACATCCCCCAGCTCGTGCTCCTTAGTCAAAAGCCACCCTTCAAACTCAGGAGCATCCCGGGAGACAACAGATGGTGTGCGAGTTGTGCCTCTGTCGGCGGCACAGGCAGGACTAAACCCCATCCCTCCCTCCCGGGGCACCGAGGGCAGGAGTAGGGTGGGACACAAAGCCAGACTGACCTGCCCGTGCACTGAGTTCCCGTCATTCCCCAGCCCTGAGCTGCCTGAGAGCAGCAGCACCGAGAAAGATAATCCTGTGCATTTCTATTTGCTGCAGTTTATACACAACAAGAACAAGTGCATACAAATACTTTCATTATTTTGTCAATACAATTAGCTCGGGAAGCACCAATCTGAGCCACCACTTCCCTCGCCCTGTTCCTGGAGGAAATTGGCTTTGCTAAACGCCGCGGTTTGATTTTCCCCTCTCCAACATGCACATTTGCAGGCAGATTGGGCTCTCCCCCCTTTCCCCGGAAAAGCAATCTCGCCGGAGCACTGAGATTTCTCTGGCTGATGGAGACACCCTCCTGGGAAGCACACCGGGGGTCCTTCCCTCCATCAGCGCAGCATCCCTGCTATTTGCTTCCACCAGGCAGCTTGCCAGCAAGCAGAGGAAAATGGGAAGGGGAGCAAGGAAAAAGGCCAGAGAGGATGGGGGATGACAGCACAAGCCAGGCTCGCTCTAGGGCTCCTCGCAGCACATCAAAAATCCTGCAGTTACAGCATAAAAGCCAGGAAGGAGCAGTAAAGTCACTCTGCCATCGAGGAATAAAGTCACTGTGCCATCACAAATTCGCAAGGAATAAAGGCCCTCTGCTGCTGAGGAATAAAGTCACTCTGCCATCGCAAATGTGCTCGGCAGTTTCTGACACATCAGCTCGGTCGCAGCCCGGATCAAACGGGGTCCGTGCGTGTGGCTGCAAAGGGAGGGACATCTCACCCTCTTCCCCAGGGGCAGCGTCCTCACAGGGCTCGGCCCCCTGCGGGCATCAAGGATGTTGAATGGATCTGGGAAAAACAGCTACAAGAGGACATCACCCCCCCTTGCAGGGGAGAAGTGGTGATGGCAAAGCCATATCGATTCCAACAGGGGTTTTGCAAAGAGCCCCAAGCCCCTGACTCAGGTGCAAGGAGCTTTTGGGCTCTCACGGGCATTTCTCGTGCCAGGGAGCTGTGATTGCTGCTCAGTCCGTGGGGAAGTGGCACCAGGATCGGACAAGGGGGAATGGCTTTAAGCTGAAGAAGGGTAGATTTGAATAGATACCTGGAAAAAATTCCTCCCTGTGAGGGTGGTGAGGCCCTGGCACAGGGTGCCCAGAGAAGCTGTGGGTGCCCCTGGATCCCTGGCAGTGCCCAAGGCCAGGCTGGACGGGGCTTGGAGCAGCCTGGGACAGTGGAAGGTGTCCCTGCCCATGGCAGGGGGGGGAACAAGATGGGCTTTAATGTCCCTTCCAACCCAAACCAGTCTGGGGTTCCACGACAGCACAGCAGTCCCACTGCTCCCCCCAGTACAGACTGGCCCCACACACCCCCTTCACCACTCGACCCCTCCAGACACGGAGCCCTTCCAGGGCTCACTGACTTCCTTTTCCCAGTCTTGTCCCATCCGCACACACGGTCACGCAGCCATTCCTCTTGCACAGGACATAGAAAAGCCATTCATGCTTGGGCTATTAATTAAAACCCAGTAATGCTAATTTTACTGCCAAGTTGGAAGATCCTTCCTGCATTTTATTAGGTAATTGCCACTTGTAAGGGGTTTAAATTGATGTCTTTATTAGACGATGCAATACAGGATAGTTATGATAATAGTTGAAATCATATCCTATAAATGTTCAGACGTTGCTCCAGCCTGTTCATCCCAGCTGAATGAGGAATTGCTTTGCCCTCAGAGGCCCCAGTCCCAGGGCAGAGATAACCCAAACCAGACAAATCCTGTAAAAATGATACCTTTCTGGCACGTGTCTAAGTGGGGAGAAAGGGAAAACCACAGGGCAGCCAGGACTAGCCTCCGATCACCCCAAAATGTTGCATTTCCACCACCTTTTTGTGTTCCCTTTTGATCTGTTCTCCAGCAGGGAAAATCCAGGCACCTGCACTGCTGAGTCATTTCAAACCTAAGCTATAAAGCCAATGCATTTTGTCTTTTGAGAAGCTTTTTGCTCATTCAGGGAGCTAATTAGTGTCAATCTGCATCTCCTGGGTTTCCTGTTGTAGGGGTACCTTATTTCCCAGCAGACCTCGTACACCCTCCCCTTCACAGTCTCCTGGAACACGCTCATCCCTGACACCAAGCACCTCTCAGCCATGCCTTGGACACATGCGACATCCAACAGGAATGTTGGACTTCCCGTCCTTTCCCCGGGGAGAGGCACTTGGGAACGGTGCTCGTGTGTAAGCAGGCGCTGCTTTTCCTTGCACACCAGCTCTGTGGAAGAAGGGACCAGAGGGACCAGCTCTCCAGGAGCACCCTGAGGGCTGATGGCAATGCAAGATGTTCCCACCACAGGGAGAAGCACAAACTTCCAGTCTTCCCGGCAGTAATCCCAGGGTATCAATTTCCCCACTCCTTCCTTCGGCTCTACCAGGGAATATGAAATAAATAACTCCAGCTCTAAGCCAGGGATTTTAGGAATTACATCCTATGGACAGCTTGAGAATGGGTCTGGGAGTCACCAGAACTCAGAGGTCAGTGCCCACAACCACAGGGTTTGGATCCTGTCGGTGCTGGGAAGGAGCCAGAGGAGGTGACGCCCGTGTGGGTGGGATGGAGCTCCCCCAAAATGAGAGATCCCGGGAGGCTCCTGCTTGAAGCTTTGCTTCCCCACACACCACCAGTCTCTGCCTTGAGCCCTTTGTCCTCTTCCTCACATCCCTGCCCGCAAAAGCTGCCTCTTCCATCTGATCTCTCCGCACACCTTCTCGTCCACCCTTTTCTTTCCTTGCTTTCCCCATTTCTTTGTTCCCTCACCTTCTCTCCCTTCACAAAGATTAAAGCTGAGGATTTTTTTCCCCCCTCTCTTTGGCAGGCTGGAATTGCTGGCCTGCACTTCTTGGGAGGAAAAAGCCCGTAGCAAATGCAAATGGCATTGGAAATCCCCTCTGCACGCATGGAAAGGGGAGAGGGTGGCTTCAGACAGAAGGGGGACCAGCATCGCCCCAACCTCAGAGCAAAACGAGGCAGTGAAAGAGCCCGGGGAGAATTGTTTGGTATTTAAATGAGGGAACTTTCGTTCCCAGCTAAAAGGCAGGAGAAGGAGATTTACTGGTAAATGTAGGGATTGGGGGGATGCCTTGGTGTGCCAGACACCCTCAGCCAAGGGATCTCACCTGCCAGGCACAGAGAGGAGAGAGCGGGGTGCTCGGGAGCAGGAGAGCGGGGATGCCAGGGAGCAGGGATTCCAGGGAGCACGGATTCCAGGGAGCAGGAGAGCAGGGATTCCAGGGAGCAGGGATGCCAAGGAGCAGGGATTCCAGGGAGCAGGGATTCCAGGGAGCAGGGGAGCAGGGATTCCAGGGAGCAGGGATGCCAAGGAGCAGGG
>VXAZ01008308.1:426487-501325 GCA_013399875.1 Gymnorhina tibicen | reverse complement strand
GAGAGCAGGGATGCCAGGGAGCAGGGATGCCAGGGAGCAGGGGAGCAGGGATTCCAGGGAGCAGGGGAGCAGGGATGCCAGGGAGCAGGAGAGCAGGGATTCCAGGGAGCAGGGGAGCAGGGATGCCAAGGAGCAGAAGTGCCCACGGTCACCAGGCAGCGATGACTAAGTTTAAAAAGCAAACTCAAATTAACCCAGGAGGTTTGAAACCAGGGAAATTACAGGTTCCCTGCACTAACAAGGACCCAGGGCTCTCGTTTCCCATCAGGCTCCTCACAGCTTGCAGCAGACTCGACCCCGACTGATAAATTTACAGCGAAGGAAAAAATAAACGCTGGAAATAAGAGGATTCACCTTCTTAGAAGTTTAAAGCCTATTACCAAAACAGGTGCACGGTGTTGCCATTATGAATGTCACTCCTAACACCTCCTGATTTCCCCCTTCCCGCCTCCTCCACTTTCACACCGAATTGTTCAAACTATTAGGGAACAAAAGGAAGCTGCCTTTTAAATCTCATTCACTCGGGCTCCTTGCCTGATAGATGGCTTCCCCTCTGAAGCTCTGTTTCACATAAAAGCATCTCAGCACGGTGCTGTAAATCTGGTCTGCACCAGGTTTTATGGGAGGCTGGGTTGGGTCCGCGACTAAATTACCATTTATTTATTTGCTTGCTTCAAATATTTTTATGAAACGCCACTGCCGCTCAGATTGGAGGGCCGGCATCCCTAAATGTGCATTGGAAAGGGGGCTGGATGGAGCCCACGGGTCCCACCTCTGTCAGGAGGAGGCCGAGCTGGGCTGATCCATCAGTGGGATCCGCCCTCCCCGCCCGGTGCCCGTGAGGGATGAGCGGCATGTGCAGCCAGGAGCTCCATCCCTGCAGCTCCAGAGCACCCATCCAGCTGCTCTGCCCGCTCTGTGCTCCCACACTCTGAATAATTACACACGAAATAATTGCCACCGGTCTCGGAATAATTACGAGTTCAGTAACGACCTCCAAGGCGGGGAAACTGAGGCACGGAGGGGTCTCACTCACCAAGAGCCACACAGTAAGGGAGGAGCAGCTCTGCCCTTATCTCTACCCCACCCCTTTGAGGCAGCACATTCACATCCGTTGCGAGAAGAGAGGAGTCAGGTTTGGGATTCTACCAAGTGTTTTGCTTCCCTTTCAAGCTTTTATCCTTGCCGTTTGCTGGAAAAAGGAATAGCAATGTTTCAAACGAAAGGAGTTCAACCAAAGACTGCTTCCATTAATCATGGAGATTTTTATGCATTTTTAAACTGATTTTTTCCCAGACAAACCACGACAAACAGCCAAACGTTTGAGATTTCCCCATGAAAACCCTCACCCGATTCCTGTCTCCACCCAACGGTTAACGCTGCCACATCCCACGGGAGAAGTGGGGATATCCCAAACCCACTGTGAACCTCCTGGATCAAACACAGCCCCTCCTTCTCCTCACTTCCATCCCTTACAGGTTCCTGCACCACGGCAAAGATCCCAACGAAGAGCCGAGCCCTGTGTCCCCTGGGAGGAGCCTTCACTCACCCCGCCCGCCCTCCTCACTCACCCAGCCGGCTCTCCACAAAAACCTTCCCTTTGCCTCACAGTGAGTTTTACAGCCTCCTGCCCCCTCTTCTAATAATCAATATTGATTTTACTGCCTGTGCTATTATCCCGGTTTAAAGATTTATTTCCTTGTTTTGCAGCCTGTGGAGACGGGCGGTTTGCAGCACGAGCCCTTCTTTTCCTCCTCCTCGGGATCATTATCCTGCCCCTCCGAGGAGCCAGGGCGCTTATTCCACATCGGAAAATAATCATCAGCTCTTAGGCGGAGGCGTCGGGGTTACGGTCGGGGCACGCCGGGGGGACACGAGTGCACGAGCTCATGGCGAGCCCTCGGACTCGCTCTTCTTCCACTTATTTCCATCAGCTCCTGCAAGATAGGCTTTTCCTCTGGTGCCGGTGCCAGCTGACCCCACGGCACCACGGGTCCGCCAACCCCTGCACCCAATTAGCAGAACAGACCATGTGAAACACGCACTTGACGTTGATATGATTCAACATTAATAACCAGGTTTCAAATATTTATTACAATGGCTGTTTTTAATAAATATTTCATGAACGCCAGGTTTTTTTTCCTTTTTTTTTTTTTTTCCCACCTCTCTCCCCATCCATTGCCAGCTTTGTGGGCTTAATTTGCCTTAATGAGAATAAAAATCGCTCTGATAAATTGCTCCTCTGCAAATGCACGCGACGTGAGAGCAGCGCTTGGCTGAAATATTTGTCGCGGGGAGCTGAGTGCTGCAAACAGACTCTGGGAGTGAGGAGCCCTGGGGTATCCCCCCCCTGGGATGGGGCTTGGAGCACCCCGGGCTCGTGGAAGGTGTCCCTGCCCACGGCAGGGGTGGAAAGAGAACTTTAAGGTCCCCTCCAACCCAAACCATTCTGGGATGATGCCGTTTTTTCGGGGACCATAAGAGGTGCCAGACGCAAGCTGGAGCAAAGAGGCGGCTTCACCACACAATGCACAGAAGAAGAAATGGGATCTCCCACTTTTATCACGTATTGATGGGAGCATCCAAGATTTTCCTTGCGGGAAGAGCTCCTGTGTGTTTATGCCCCGATCCCAGGGAAGTCTTGAGTTAATACACTGAGGCTCAGCATTAAGAGGTATTGAACTAAAAGCTTTATTGAGCACATGCAGCTAAAGCTGAGGCTTTTCCCAAAACCAACCCAAGCACAAATCCTTTCCCTGCAGGCACCAGGCTGGGAGGATCCTCAGCATCACCCCCCAGCCCGGGGCTGTGCTCAGCCCATCCTCCATCCCAGTGGGAAGCACCTGTGGCTCCCGGTACCCGGCTCTTCCCTCCCACATCCAGCAGGGGTTTATTTTAGGAGCTTGGCTGCCTTGGCCAGCTCAGCAAACAGTATCTGGGTTTCTCCCTGCTCCGGTATTCCAGGCATGGGAGACAATTAGAGCTGTCTAATCAGCAGTGCCAGGGGCAGGGCTTTCATGTGGGGACTCTCAGGAGGGGTTATTACCATACGAAGCATCCTTGGCTCAGCTTTGCTCAGCCACAGCTTTCTGCCCCCTCCTCCAGCCCCAAACCAAGAGGAAATCCAAGCGGGATGTGCAAGGAGAGCCACAAAAGGTGCTTAAGAAGCAGAGCTTCACTTTGTCTTTTGCTGTCGTTTCATTTCTTTTGATGTTTCATTTTCCTTCTCTCCTTAGCTTTATTTATTCTTTTATATTTATTTTATAAGGCACATTTTGGTGCATGTTACAACCCTCCAGCTTTCTCTCCGTGCACATCCCCCTCCTTAGGATGCTGGGGAAAGCATCCCTGATGCAGAAAGTGGGGACACAAACCCCACCCCACAGCCAAGAGTCCACAGCAGGGGCAACGAGGACAAAATCCCAACAAATCCAGGTTGGAAAGGGCTCGGAGCAACCTGGTCTAGGGGAAGGTGTCCCTGCCTCACCTGCAGCAGCTACTCCCAGCAAGAACAGCAACTTTATTATCCAAACCGAATTGTGTGGAACCAAAAATAAATATACCAAGCTTTCTCCTAGAAATCCCCCTCTCAGCAAGCCCGGAAGGAGACAATATTTCCTGGTACCAGCTGGAAAAAAAATTAAAAAATATATATATATATATTGGAACCATCTCATGAAACCTCCCCTCCTCGGGAGCTCATTTCAATAATTTCAATAATCCTGAAGTTTTGGGTGGAATGGAACAAAAAGCACCCTGTTCAAGAAAGCTCTCTGCAATGGGTTGGAGATGCAAAACACAGGGGGATCTTTGCCACGCTAAGTGCAAATAACCCCCCAAAAAACAAGGTAGTGGGCACTTGGGGTCATAAATATGAACAGATGAAGCAGGAGCTGAACACATTGGTTTTAATGAGAATTATCCAGGAAAAGGTGGTTTTTTACCCCTTCAGCAATTCAGTATTTTAATGCCTTGAACTTTCCCCCCCCCCAATCTCACTTTTACCAGGTGTGCAGAAAGTTACCAAAAACATCAATTGGGAGATGTCAGAATGAAAAATCTCAGCATTTCACTTCAAAGCAAAGCGTTCTGCTTCAAAATGTCGGCGGTTTATAATTCAATAAGCCGATTTGAAGCATCTTATCTGGCAGGCCTCTGTCAAAAATGGGAAAATCGACTTTTTCTTCCAACAGTTTTGGTAAAACCCTGTATTTCTTAGGCCCATTTTCAGTCACATTCAATCACCTTTTGTTTTTGTGTTATCTCTGCCGAGACTCCTTATAGAAAATCTTTTCCTGCTTAGGAAATAGGAGCTTGTCTCCAGTCAAATCCTACAACACTCTGACCTAAAACACTAATAAACAAGATTCCTGGAAAAACACAGCCACTGTAGGAATATCACTTATTGCTTGGGCAGGTTGATGCCACGCAGGAAATATCAGCCACGTATTCAGGGCAAAGTTTATGTCTTGTGTTCATTGTTCAGCAGAACAATTGGATTCTTGGCCAACCCCAAGGCACTGGGGGATTAAACACCACCAGTAAAACCAGTTTCATGGTTTCTAACAACAAGACACCGCTTCCCGCTGGAAAAAGGAACACTCAGAGACACAAACTTGCGGCAGGAATTAACGCCAGGGATGATCGTTATGAAACTCAGCCCCTTCACGGAGGGAAAATCACTTTAAAAAGCCTTTACAAAGCCCAGCTTGAAATCTAGCAGCCAAAATCTTCCCTGGACGGGATAACGCGTACAGAAAACACGGGAATGAGAGCAGCCAGGATTCACATCCCTGACCAGCTCCCCGTGGGCAGCAGCATCCCAGTGCCAGGGGACCTCTCTCCACGTATCGATGCCGAGCAAAGTGACCACAATGGATATTTTTTGCGGCTGCAGAGCACGACTCCATTTTTTTTCCCCCGGCAGATAATCATCTTCCCGGGGTGTTTTCTGCATATGCACGCACGCGGAGACACGAGGAAAATCTGTGCTCTATTTCATAAGCTCATCGAGATTCTAATCTTACAGCAAATAAGGCATGGCATCTAGATGGACGGCGTTACAGGAAAATCAATATTGATTATTAGGAGCAAAGATGCGGGATAGAGCTGACAGTTCAAAATCCTTTTAAGGGCTCGGGAGAAAAATGACAGCTCGACACAACAAATACGGCAGCGCTGATTCAACAGCTTCATCACCCGGGGGATCAGTGGGGACGTGGGGCGAGGTCTGGGCAGCTGCAGGAGCCCCAGGCCGGGGGAAGGCAGGGCCAAGGTTCCTCATTTCACACAGGGGCAGCACCACGGAAGCGTCAAAGCTGGGAAAGATCGGGTCCAGCCATTCCCCCAGCACTGCCGAGCCCACCACCAAACCGTGTCACATCCACGTGGCTTTTAAATCCCTCCAGGTGTGGGGACACCACCGCTGCCCCGGGCAGCCTTTTCCACTGTTCAACAACTCCTTCCACGAAGAAGTTTTCCTAATATCCAAACTAAACCTCCCCTGGTGCAACTTGAGGCCATTTTCTTTCATCCTGCCGCTGCTCCCTGGGAGCAAAGCCTGACCCCCACCTGATTCCGGCCTCTTCCAGGGAGTTGTAGAGAGGGAGGAGGTCCCTCTGAGCCCCCTCTTCTCCAGAATGAGCCCCCCCAGCTCCCTCAGCCGCTCCTCATCAGACCTGCACTCCAGAAGGGATGTGGGAGGTTTGGGCTTTCTGAGTATCAGCTACCTGGACAGACGAGCCTGTAGGTGCTCCGGGCTGCAGGAACACCCAGCGGGAGAAGCACCAGGCAGGTGAGGTGCAGGAGGAGTCGCTGGCACTCACATTTAGGGTCGGCTGATAGCTGTGTATCCAATAAAACACACCTGTGCAGGGAAACCCAGGGATTTCCTCTCCCCAAGCAGGTTTAAATTTGACCTGTGAGAAGAAAAGGAGTTTCCCTGCCTATTGCACGGGGAGCAGGGAGGCTTTTCCTGCCTTTGTTTTCCACTCTGGACACAGGAAAATCCAGCCTGGCCTTGGACACTGCCAGGGATCCAGGGGCAGCCACAGCTGCTCTGGGCACCCTGTGCCAGGGCCTGCCCACCCTCACAGGGAGCAATTCCTTCCCAATATCCCATCCACCCCTGCCCTCTGGCAGTGGGAAGCCATTCCCCCTGGTCCTGTCACTCCAGGCTTTGTCCAAACTCCCTCCCCAGCTCTCCTGGAGCCCCTTTAGGCCCTGGCAGGGGCTCTAAGGTCTCCCTGGAGCCCTCTCTCCTCTGGGTGAACACCCCCACACCCCAGAAAGGCTCCTCCTCAGCCCAGTTTGCTGTGCCATCCTCCCCTTGCAGGGGCGTGGAGTCTCTCAGGACCACAGAGCCCCGGTGCTGCCCACGAGGCTCTTCAGGGCTCGTAGCTCTGGTGCCAAAGGCAGCTGGGCAATAAAACCAGCAGCAGCGAGCCCCACGAGGAGCCAGCCTGGGCAAATCGAGACCCTCAGTGCTTTTGGGCATACACGGCGTCCCCGTGGGAGCCAGTCGTGTCCTGGGAAGCCCCAGGGGCTGCCAAATTCCCAAAGTCTTTATGGAAACAGGTTCCCTATCCAAGATGGCATTTTTCAAGCAGTAAAGGAACAAATCAGGGGATCTGGGGTTTTTCCTGCCTCACAGAATTCTACAGCAGGGACTCACCTTGCTCAGAGCCCTGCAGAAACAAGGACCTGCCTGCTCAGAACACTTGATCCCAGCTGATCCATCCCCACCTCGATCCCAACTCCCACAGTTACACTGAGGGTAAAGCAGCAGCTGAGCTGGGAAAACAACAGGGATCGAGCGGCTCCAAGGCACGAGGTGCTCAGGGCGCTGAGCTGATGAGGCTCCTCAGTTCAGCACTAATTGGGATGGATGTTTAAAATAAGATAATGCTGCCTAATCACCTTGAGATGCTCCCAGGCACAGCATCCTCGGGGAGACCGATACCTTAAAAGTCACCTTAAAGGGAGCAGTGCCAGGCTCATCCTCTGCCTGGTGAACATTTGGGCCTTTTAGCTGATTATTTAAAGGCAGAGAACACAGCGCGTTCCCTGCGGGCACCCAGCTCACTGCAACCACCGGTTTCCTTGGGATTGCTGGGATGCAGCCCTGCTCCCCAGCGCTGCAGCTTCACATGCCAGAGCCAGCGGTGCCTCCCCGGGATAACTGGGAAGCCGTGCTGCAGAGACACCGAGGGACGCGCTGCTCACGCCGCGGCTGCATCGATCCCGCCGATCCCTTCCAGGGACACGCTGATGGCACAGCCCAGCCCGGAGAGCAGCTGGATGGAGCAGAGCCAGACCTCAGAGGAGGACCTGCCCTCTGGGCTTTGGGTAAAGACCAAAGCAGGGATCCCTGCAAGGGATAACGTCGCTGCGCAGGGATGCCTGCCTTATCCCTAGGTCCCCCACCATGATCCCAGTGTTGCCTTTCCCTTTCTGGGGTTAGAATTAAAAGCCAAACACGGTTAGAGGGGAAAAAAGGGTTTTACCTCGGTATTTATTCAGGATGCTCTGGTGCACCACATCCAGGTAGAAAGCACCCCTGAACGCACACCAAGAATGCACCCCCAAAAGTGCCCACCAGGGTGCCCACCCCAAGAATGCACCAGGGTGCACCCCCTGAACAAGGCACACACACACACACACACAGATGCACAAAATGCACAAATGCACAAGTGCTCCCCCGATGATTCGTGTATACAATTACAGACCTTGCCAATTAGCATATCTATCAAAGACTCCCCAATGAGAGGCTCAGGAGAGGCCCCCATCCTGAGGAACCTTCCCCCTGGAGGGGCCTATCTTGGTTTACAGAATGTGTTCTGGAGAGGACCTCGGTGCCTGGGGCTTTCTGACCCAACTGCGAGGCTTCCAAGATGTTTGGTCTCTTGGCTTAAGGAACTTTGGGTCTAAGCTAAGTTATCAACCTTAGGGAATTACAGGTATGTGGGCTAAAAGCACCAAGGATACGTGCAAAGCTGTATGAAAGGGTAGATGAGAAGGGTATATGAGAGGGGTATATGAAAAAGCAAAAAATCATCATGGCATCACCAGCTACCCTTCCAGCCATCCCAGCGCCTCCAGAGCCCCTCCATCCCAGCCTTTACACAATAGCTCCACACCCCCAATGCCCTCCAGCAGCCAGGATTCCCACCCCGGCTGTATTTGCAGCAAGGCACAACCTGAACCTTAACCTTACCCGAAGGAAACCTCTCCCGAACCCCACCTTCACTGCACACCCCATCCCTAGGCAACCTCCATCTCCTAATCCCGTCTCTCACGCGCGGCCCTGCTAAAAGCAGCGCTGATGGTGGAGTTGCAGCCAACTTTTCCCGAGTTCAGCCGGAGCCAGCTGCCCTCCGCGCCGCCAGCACGATCCACCTGCGGTTGCCGGCTCAGTGGGCGTGAAGGGGCCGTGTGGAATACAAATGGACTCTTTCACTTAGCAGGAGGCAGGTAATTTCTTTTGTCCCCGCTGATGCATTATTGATTGTGATGAATGTCAGAGCAGAAGCCTGTTCCAAAAGCCATTAAACAATAATTTCATCTCCGGAGGGTAATTGATTGTCAGAGGGAGCAGCTTTGCCAGGCGCAAGGTGGTGGTGACGGGGAATGTTTGTATTTGGGTGGGGACAGAGGGAGTCTTGGGCAAACCGCATGATTTATTAATCAAACATGGAAAAAAGAGTTGGGAGAGGGAGTGCACTGGAAAGAAGGAGCCAACTTCTTCCGAGCTGCTGGGCAGGGCTGCGAGCCAGCCTGACCCCAGCCCGGCTGCGTCACGCTTTGGAGAACACCCCTAATGGCACTTTGCTGGGGCTGCTGGGCTCCAGTGACACCTCCCAGCGCTGACCTGTCACCTCCCCGTTATTCCAGCCTGTGACCCGCACATTAAAGTGCTTTTCCGACACACCTCAACTCCTTCCCTGCCTCTCCGCTAATGCGCTGCCAGCGCCGCCGGAGCGGTGAGCAACCTGCGCCCCAAAGCCCCCGGCTCTCCCTCCTCCCTGCTCTCCTCCAGCCCAGCGCGGCCCTTTCACTGATTTCAGAGAGAATCTGAGGCTGCACCACACCCCCACCAAGAGAGCATGGGAAGAAGCAGGAGAAGAAGGGTCTGGATTCGGGAACTGGGACTGGAGCTGCAGTTTGTGGCGTGGAGCTGGAACGCAACGAGGGGAGAAGGGGAAAGACCCTCCCGTCCCAGAGGAGGGGGACAAGAGCCCAAGGGCCCCAGAACTAATCCCTGCTGGTCATTTACCAGCATTTAGAGACACAGCCCCGTGAAGGGGCATGGGAACACGTCCCCAGCCATGCCCAGCCTTCCAGGAGGACATGATGCATCACCCCCGTGTCTGTCTGTCTGTCCGCACACCAGGGGTGGAGGAGGGCAGGGATGGAGCAGCACCCTCACCACATCTCCTGCAACAGTCACAGGAGAGACAAATCCCTCTGTCAGGAGAAGAGAGGGAGTTTATCCGTCTCCTCTGCGGCACATGAGAGGTGGATTTATCACAGATTTCCCTTTCTCCCATGCTTTATTTAGTAGTTCATTATCTTGTCAGCTGGAACCGGCCAGCTCCCACAGCACACTCTATCACTCCCAAATCCCTGCAGGAGCCACTCGAGGTAAAATGCCCACCTGGACCACCTGAAGGCCACATCTGATCTGGGAGAGGACAAATCAGTGGGGAATAGGTTGGAGTGCAGAATGAGACAGGAATTCCTGCCCTCTGGGTGTGAAGATACAGCACTGCGTAAGCAGCTCACCATTAAACACCGTCCCTGTGTCAGGCTGGCTTAAAAAAACCCCAAAACAATAAAAGATCAAAACGACAAGCAAGATGAAAATTAAAGTCCTTCCAAAAGCATTAGGCAATGCCCGTTGCCTTCATATCAATCACAAGGCCTGGAAATATTTCCAATAATAAAGGAGATTCTGTCCCCACCACAAAACTCTCCAAGGAGCAAGAAATAGCAGTGAAATGTCAGTTCTAGGGAAGAAGGAGTAGTGCAGCCTTCCACGGCCTTTCCATGAGCTGAGCTGGTGCAATACACAATTTTCTGGGCGTATTTGCCAGTTATCTTCATAAGAGGTGGCTGTGATCAGTACCCACAAGTAGGTGCCAGCCCAACAACGGAACCCCAGGGCGGTTTGGGTTGGAAAGGACCTTAAAGATCATCCCTATCCCACCTTCCACCGACCCAGGGTGCTCCAAGCCCCGTCCAACCTGGCCTTGGATGCTTCCAGGGATGGTGCAGCCACAGCTCATCTGGGCACCCTGTGCCAGGGCTTGACCTCCCCTCCCAGAGGAGAAATATTTGCATATTTAAACCCCTCCCACTGCCATAATCATCTTCCACCTCCACGCTACCAGAGGAGGTACGAGCTGCACCACCCTGCAGAGGACACAGACGCTTCCTCGACTTTCAGGACCAGACCTTGAAGAAGTTCAGCACAAACCTTCTGTGTTTATTTGTTTCCATTTATTTTCTCCATTACTTTTTCCACGATCAATACCATTATTTGAATAAAAATGCACTCTGTACGAGAGCAAATGCCATACAGAGAATACCAATTGAACACGCTGCCTTGAAGTGAAGCCATCGAGAGGGAACACAATTCTCCCGGGGAGCAGGAGGCCATCAAACCCTGATACCAGCACAGCACCGAGCCGCGCTCCGCACGGAGCACGGAAGGGAGCAAAGAAGAAAGGAAAGCAAAGAACCAAATCCCCGCTTCAAAAGCCTCCCTGTCTCAAAGCGTGGCACGAGCATTAACTGACTCGTGTTCCAACACCCCTTAGTGGGAGCACCGTTGTTTTCTGTGCTGCAGGAGCAGCTCGGTTCAGGCCCCGACCCGAAGCTCTGTGGGCTCTGTGGTTTGAGGTTTGCAGCAGCCAAGGAACAGGGGGGCCCCTGGGTGCCATCCTGCCCTGCCCTGGGAGCTGGTGGGCAATGCCAGGGTGGAAAAGGGGCAGTTCAAGCTCTGTCTTCCTCCATCTAAATCCTCGAGTTTTTATGCTATTTCATAGCAACTTCCCCATACTTAAAGGGGCTTCAGGAGAGCTGGAGAGGGACTTGGGACAAGGGATGGAAGGACAGGACACAGGGAATGGCTTCCCACTGCCAGAGAGCAGGGTTAGATGGGATATTGGGAAGGAATTGTTCCCTGTGAGGGTGGGCAGGCCCCGGCACAAGGTTTCCAAAGCAGCTGTGTCTGCCCCACCCCTGGAAGTGTCCAAGGCCAGGTTGGATGGGGCTTGAAGCAGCCTGGGACAGTGGAAGGGGTCATTGCCCATGGCATGGGGTGGGATGAGATGGGCTTTAATGTCCCTCCTAACCCAAACCTTTCTGGGATTAAGCTGTGGCAGACCCAGTGGGGAATCTCATGTGGAGTACCATCCATCCTCAGGGCGAGTCCCTGCCAGACAAATCTCCACGACCCGAACCAGGGCGCTGTCCTGCCTTGCAGGAGGACACGGGGGCCGAGCTGAGGAGACACAACACACCAAACCCTCCCGCTTACACTCAACACCAGCAAGAAATGCCCAGGCAGGGTCTGAGCCCTGGGCTCCTCTCCCAAGCATCCTCCACAACCCTTCCAAGCCACTGCTCGGCTTAGGAAATCAAAGCACGGCGACTCGAGGCGCTGCTTCCAGCTTAGCTTTCGCTGCTGCTCTTAACCCCAGCGACCTTTCCGGCTCTGCCCTGCCAGCACAGAGGAAAACAAGCCACTTGACAGGCTCCCTTCTGCTCCAGAGGAACATTTCCCCAGGAAAGGAAGATCAAGGAAGGCACCAGCTCTCTGTCTAAAAGATGAGGAGATAAATTCCAGCTGACATTCAGCACTATCAACATTTTATGAGCTTTGGAATCCAGTTAGTTAGCCAATATTTTACTTAACTCCAGTTTAGATTTAAAAACTTGACCTTCTCCGAGCGTGTCTGCATCGCATTTCACTGGGCCTCGCACAGCTCCCTGTGTGAAGTACCAGGTTATTTATCCCCCCTCTTTAACTGCTGCACTGTTACTGTTCATTTGTGCTACTCAAAAGTCAATAAAAAGATGGGGGTCCCTGAACAGGCACTTGGGGCACCCACACGGCTCTCCAAGGTGCTTGTCACACGTAGCAAGAGGCAAACGACCCGGGGCAGCTCTTCTCCCAGCCAGGAGGGCTGCAAATCAGGGCACAGAGCAGCCCTGATCCTGCTGCTCTTGCTGAGGGAATAGAAAATTGCTGCTTGGCTCAGAGGAGGGGAGCAGTTTGGATGTCCAGATACAGATCAGAGCCCCTTCGTGCCTGGAACAGGGAGGAAAAGTCACCGCTGCTTGGTCATGGCAAAGGCCCAAGGACAGAGTGAGGCGTCAATTCCAGCTCCGGCAGCAACAAAACACGCAGAGCAAGGAGGGAGATCTCCCAGAGGGAAAGGGAGCAGTGGGACAACCACCCAAAATATCAGAGCTGGAAGATCACCCCAGGAGCGTGGGCGATGGGTGACAACAGCAGTGACGAGACACCAACACAGTCACCTGGCTCCTTATCTCCTCTTTGCAGACAGAAACGCTGCAATCAGGAGGCTCACGAACGCCCCAGCACCCGGCTGCCTGGACACAGAACTTCCCAGAAGAAGCTCCTCACTCCACTTGCCTGTCTGGGGTCACACACCAGGCCCAGCAGTTCCCCGATCACATCTCAGCACGAGCAGCTCGTGGTAGGCAAACAACCCCATACCCCCTCCTCACGCCACCTGCCTAAAGCAATACTGGATGAAAGAAATGTGTTTTAATAAAGAAAATTGATTTAGTTTGGTTTATTCATTAACACGTCGATCAGGAATGATTTATGGCCACAATTTGCCAAATTATTTCTCTATTGATCAGCCCAGGGTTGTTTTGTTGTAGGTTCAGTCAATTAGGAGGAGTAGCACTCAGGTGGGTAAATTAATCAGTCTTAAGTAGAGCCCGCCCACGGAGAGGGGCTTGGCAAGCCCTGGCGCCAATGCAAACCCTCACCGAGCAGCCCCGCTGAGGTGAGATTTCTGCTCACAAAACAGCCAGCAGAAGGTGTTCAGCACCTCCTCCCTCCCAACAAACACAGCCTTCAGAACTCTCTTCTGCTTCCCATCACAAGCAGAGCGATTCGAACCCGCACTCAGCCCTCTGAACCCAGCTCGGCTCATCTTGGAATCCCAGAGTGGCTGGGGTTGGGAAGGCACCTTAAAGATCATCTCATTCCAACCCCCCGTCCCTTCCCCTTCACCAGGCTGCTCCAAGCCCCGTCCAGCCTGGCCTTGGACACTGCCAGGGATCCAGGGGCAGCCACAGCTTCCCTGGGCACCCTGTGCCAGGGCCTCCCCACCCTCACAGGGAACAATTCCTTCCCAATATCCCATCCATCCCTGCCCTCTGGCAGTGGGAAGCCATTCCCTGTGTCCTGTCCTTCCACCCCTTGTCCCCAGTCCCTCTCCAGCTCTCCTGGAGCCCCTTTAGGCCCTGGAAGGGGCTCTGAGCTCTCCCTGGAGCCTTCTCTTGTCCAGGTGAACCCCCCCAGCTCTCCCAGCCTGGTTCCATGGCAGAGGGGCTCCAGCCCTGGGAGCAGCTCTGGTGCCTCCTCTGGATTCTGTCCAGCAGCTCCAGGTCCTTCCTGTGCTGAACCCCTTGAGCTGGAGGCAGCTCTGCAGGTGGGGAATCACCTGAGCGGGGCAGGTTCCCCCCTCCCTGCTGCCCACGCTGGGGGGTCAGCCCAGGACACATCCCCAGGCCCCACCCAGCCTTTCACCCACCAGCACCCTCAAGTCCTTCTCAGCAGGGCTGAGCTCCATCTGTTCAGTGACCGAGTCAGCCGGGCTCAAGGGGTCCCTGGGCTCCAGACACGCAGCTCCTGGGACGGACAGACCCTCCCTGGAGGCGGCCACCAGCCAGCAGCAGAACAAAGGGCAAATCGTAGGGAAAGAGCCATCCACATGGATCAGCCCGGGCAGAGAGCAGCAAATGCAGGAAGGGCAGACGGCCACGTCCCCAGGGCAGAGCAGCCCAGCCCCTTTTTGGGAACAGGGAACAGGCACACGCCTGCCAGCAAACCCTCTGAGCGCGGCTTGATGCTCTCCTGCCTCCTGCACCCCGTCCTGTCCCCGTGGCAGCGCTGATGGACGGGGCTGTGCCCTCTCCTTATCTGCTCCAGCTCCGAGCCAGGCAGCGACGGGGCTCGGGGAAGCCCAGGCTGAGGCAGGCAGGGTGTAATCACACGGGCTCATCTCTGCTCCCAAACCCAGCTTTTAAGGACCATTTAAGGCACTTTCCTTAATCTCAGTGTTTGCGGAAGAGCCCAATAAATCACAGCGCAACTCCCCCACCGGCAGCCACAAAGCTGCTCCCTGCAAATGCTGCTCTTCCCAGATTTTTCCCCCGTGCCGGAGGGGAAGCATCCCTAGCGCTGTGCTGAACCTCACGGGAAACACCTGCTCAGGGCACAGAGTCCCTGGCCGAGCACCCCCAGCGCTGCTCAGCGTGGGCGAGGGCTCGTCTCTGTCTTTGCAAATGTCAGGGCTTATTCTTTCCTGAATGAGATATGGATGTGGCAGCGTGATATTAAATTACAAGTCAAATACTACAAAGGCTTTTAATTACACGCCAAACACAAGCTGCTGTCAGAGAGGAGACACCGGGCTCGATGGCCCATCAGGCTGTTCCGCTCTGGCAATTCCTATCTACCCGGGAAAAGTCCAGGAAATTGGATCAGTAATGGGAACGGGGGCCTTTCACCTCCAGCCCAGCCATTCACGTCCAGCCCGGGAGGGAGAAGGAAAGTCATTACCAACCTGCTGGCTGGGCAGCAGCCGGGGTGGGATGAGTCGGTGGAGCTGCAAACCACCAGGAGAGCCAGGAGTGGGTTGTGGCCCCTCCGAACAACAGCAGTTGGGTGGGACAAAGCTGTTGGAAGCGGGAGGGAGCATCCCCCCAGCAGGAAGATGTTGCAGCCCCCTGTTCCCACAGCATGGAGCCTGATCAGCCCTCCTGGATGAGTTCAGAGGCAGCTCACCCCCCGCTCTGGCTGCACCCCGAGGATATTCCCTCCTATTTACGGAAAAAACTGGAATATTTACGCTGCTCTCCCAGCGAGGGTGCTGCAGCAGCTCGGTCCCGCAGAGATGAAGGACGCGCTTTGATGCCGGCTGTTTTTAACAACCTCCCACTGCAAAACCCTCCCCTCTTCGAGGGACACGCTCGTACCCTCACAGCACCCCAGGAGGTGTGCTTTTCCAGGGGAGCTGAAAAAGCTCTGAACTCCTCAAGGACAGGAAACCACAGCAGCAAGAGAGAAGGGGCTTCACGGCCACCACGGAACTTGGTGGCAAGCAGAGAGCAGCCGCGTTTCATCCCGCTCCACGAACAACTTTCCTCCTCGTTCCAGTGCCCCAGACAGCAAAGCCAGGGATGGTGAGACAAGGAAGGGCTGAGCTGCCTTGCCAGCATGATTTAGTCGAGGTGTAAACTGCCAAAAAAAATGGGAAAAAGGCCTCTGAGAGGCCTTTCTCTTTGGCATTTTTCAGGAATCCCCGTGCTGTGGTACCCAGGCTGTCGCATCTGCAAGCTCTGCCTTCAATCTGTAAGGCTAATTTGTTCAACAGCTTTGTTCCCCCTTGGGAATGGGGGTCGCTGGTCACAGAAGATTGATTAAGCTTCTGGTGCATCAACATTAATGAAAATCAACACTAATGAGTGTTTTTTTATGGCAACCCCATAAAAAGCATTAGGACAGGTAAACACAGGAACAGCCAGGCAAATCAGCAAGGTCCTGTGTTCCTACAAGCTGTGCTCGCCTTGGCCAGGCCCTCCCATTCCTGCAGGCTTATCCACAGGATTATTGGGATCAAACTCCTAGTCAGCCCCTCATGAGAGACACTGTGGATTCAGAGTCCCGGAATGGTTTGGGTTGGAAGGATCTGAAAGATCATTCAGTTCCACATCCCAAAACGGGCAGGGACACCATCTAAAAATGGCCTTGCACACTCCCAGGGGTGGAGCAGCCACAGCTTCTCTGGGTATTATCTCTGCACGTTGAGAATTTCGAGCCTGGGAAGGGGATGTTTCATCCTTTACCTACCCCCTTTCTGCCCTCTGGGGTAAATTTGACTAAACTGGCACCGGGGGTTTTTTCCCTGAAAACTCACTCCTTGCAAAACAGGCAAAACCCAGGAATAAAAGGCTCCCCTGAGCCAAGGGTTTGGTTTCTGAGACCAGCCAGCCTCCAAGAGTGGAGACAAACATCTGTTTTAGGGCAAATAGCACCAGACCAAAAACCTTCATGGCTGCCCTCTGGGCCCCAAAATGATGCTCAGTGGGGGAAATCACAGGAAAGCAAATTGTTTTCCCCTTCCAGCCTTCCACTGTGGCATCGGGGCTGCAGGACCGGCACTGCCATAGCACGGAAATGCCCGGCAGAGGTTTTTTATTTCTTCCCAAGGTGCTTCAGCCCTTCAGGTTTTCCGAGCCATCCTTTAGAGGTTCCAGATCTAAACGGGATGATTGCAGGAGGCTCCTTGTTATAGGACATCATTAAAAATAATGTATGTGCTTGAACTGCAGTCGGCGGGGCCGTGCCAGGGATGAGCGAGGGGAAAGGAGAGTTCTCTGATCTTGGAAAGAGAGAACAACCTATTAAAAAGGAATTTAGTTCGCATGTAGAGCTATCAAACTGCTGCAAAGCCCTGCTCTCTGCCTCTGGGCTCTTGTACCTTTCAAGGACAGCAAAACTCCAGGTTTAAGCCCTTCAACTGTATTTGAATATTTAATTTTTTTTTAAAAGTCAGCTCTTGTACTGCTTTGGCACCAACTCACTTGACCAGGAGAGCTGAGGCCCTGACAGCTCCTGCAGTTTCAGCTCAGTGATAGTATCTTCCCCTTGAAGCACCTGCCCCAGTCGCTCCCGGGGAACGGAAATAATCTCTTTTGTTAAATATACGCACACCAAAAAAACCTTCTGAGGCTGAAATCCTTCCTGAGGTTTGACAGAGGAAAGATGTACGAGGCGCCCAGCTGGGAATTCCCTCCTTGTCGCAGGCACGACAGCGAGGAGGCAGCTCAGGGGTTTCTCTCTCAGCCTCCCTCCCTCGCAGCACCCCCAGCCCCAGCACGAGCAGCAGCAGCACCTCCTAGATTTGAAAGGCTCCTGCAGACACCCACTGCAGATCCCACACAGATCCCAGATCCTTGGCACTGCAGTAAGAGCTGCTGTGAATCTTTACTGACAGGAAAAGCCGATTTTTTGCTGCTCAGAGAGATTGTGGCTGCCCCATCGCTGGGAGTGCCCCAGGCCAGGCTGGACGGGGCTTGGACAGCCTGGGATGGTGGAAGGTGTCCGTGCCCATGGCGGGGGGTGGGATGACGAGAGCTTTAAGGTCTCTTCCACCCCAAACCATTTTGGGATCCTGTGATTTCTGATAGGGAGAAATGAGCTCCCGCCCCACCCTGGACCCAGCCCCTCACTGCCTCACTCCTTCTCCTCTCGTCTCACCCCAGGAGCCCACCCAGAAGCAGACCCACTCCTCATCTCCCCACTCTCCATCTCTGCACACCCCTTGCCACAGCCAAAATCCAGCAGCACCCTCCTCGGACACACAGTATTTCATGGATGCCACGAGTTCCCGCGCACACAACCCCTCATAGCTCTTTGGCCTTGGCAATATCTTTATTATTCATGGGCTCATTTGTTCCTGCACCAGCTGAGAAAAGTGGAGAAAGATTAATTCCCAAGGAGAGAAAAAAATAAAATAAAATAAACAAGCAGGATTGCTGCCTTTTTTTTTTTTTTTTTAAGGGACTCTGATCCATTCAAAGAGCTGCCTTCCCCAGGCCTCCCGTGTCACTGTTGATTGAGTTTGTTCCCTCCTCACCTCCTGGTTCTGTTGGAGTATCTTGTCTCCTCAGTATTACTGTCGCACTTCCTTTTCATATGCCTGAAATACACACTATTGTGTTCCGACTTTTAGTTTTTGTGCAGGGATCCCTTTCATGTCTCATCTTCTGTAAAGTCCTTTTTTCTTGGCAGTCAAGTGCATGAATGTTTGCTGCCAGGAGATTTTGCTTCTATTGTATTCCAGACATATTATAAGATTTTTTTTTATGATTTTTTTTTTGTTCTATATTGTCTGTGAGGTGTTCCGTGGTATTTTTTTTTCCCATGCTAGCATGACTTTTTCCGTGTGGATGCTGCCTGCCTTGCCCCTGTGCACACGGGAGCAGCATCCAAAGAAATGAGCACGAGGAGGGGTAAGAGGGCAGGAGCTGGAACAGCACTGCCCAGGGATGGGATTACCCCTCCCCACATTACACGTGGTTTGCTGCCAGCATTCCCCTCTGCAGAGCCGGGACAGGGAACAGCAGAGGGGTCTGTGCCACATCAGGACGCAGCTGTGCCCGAAAAAGCCAAGCAGGGTTTTGGTGCCAGGGTCCACAAAAGGACTTTTCCGCTAATCCTGATCTAAACGGCCACTGGATTTTCTTCTGCTAAAATTCACCTCTTCTGGCGACTTCCCCAGCAGAGTTGAGGCTTCAGAACAGCAAAGTCCAGATGAGCGACACAAAAAGGGAAGATGTGTTTTTAGGAAAGCCAAAAGGGAGCCCAGGAATCCCCCACCTGCAGGACCCCATCTGTCTCCCCAGTTAAACCGGGATCCTGAACCCGGTTTCGGCAGGAGGCTGGGTGTGACCACAGGGGCAGCAAAAGGGGGTCCTCATCACCCATCAAGAACACACATTTTGGTCGCTCAGCAGCGCCAAAACCTCACTCTTCCATCTCTCTGCCAAGCTGAAGGAGCCCTTCCTGCAGCTCAGCCTGGTTCCCCAAGCTCTGCTCTTCCTCACACCCCACCTCTCCAGGTCAAGGAAAAGCTCTGCAGCCCCTTTAATCAGCCTCCACAGCTCCACCAGTACAACCCAGTCACGCATCAAGAGCGACAGCCTCAACGCATGGGGTGTTTCTAATCCTCTAGAAGTGAAAACATCAGAAAACCCAGAGTTTATACGACTTCAAACAACTCGACTGGGGGCCTAAAGTCGGAACAGCTTCTGGAGAGATTAGTTCTCCCGTAACACGCTCGTGACCAGGCTTTCTGATCTCTATCAGCATCCCTCAAAGAGCAGCTCCTTTTTCCATCCCTTCTTTGGACCCCTCTCCTCAACTCTTTGACTAATTATAGTTTGTTGGTTGTTATGGTAACTACAGATTTCTCTCGGCATCCAACTCTCACAATTTGGCTGTAAATTGCAACACTGGACGAATACAAATAGAGTTTTAAATCCTTCTTGCTTGCCAACCTTCCTGGTAAATCCCCCCACAATGCAAGAGCTGCCCCGTTGGCTCGATCGGATTGAGGTTGCTCAGGGGGCCTGCAAAGCCAGGGCAGCCTTCAGAACCCCGTGGCAGGTGGAGAACGGCATCATTCCAGACTCCCAGCACACTCCCACCCCACAGGATCACGAGCAGGGCTCGTTACCGAGCTGACATTAACGTACAGTCTCACCCACTGCATCTCAGCCCTGCTGGGACACTTTCCCCCACAGCTGCTAAGGAATAATTTAAGCCAGACACACACCAGGAGTCAGGCTAAAGTCAATTCAGCCCACCCCAGATGAGGATGGATGCTCCAGCAGGACGGCACAGCCAAGCTTGGGATCACTTTTTCCAGCTGATGCAAAAGCAGAGCTGGAAGGCAAAACCACGGTTTTCCCCATCCCTCTCCCCATTTGTCCTCATCCCCTCGTGCACACTCAGATTTGCACAGCTCAGGACGTGAGGCTGACTCCAGCAGCAGGTACCAGGTCACCCTGCACTGCCAGGAACACAGTCCTCCTCTCTGCTCCTCAAGCATCTCACCCCGAGGGGAGATGGACGTCCCCGGGTCCTTCCACAATATTTTAATTAGAGACAGTGCAAACACTGCTGTGGACTCCATTTCTGAACAGACACGGCGCTCCTTGGCTGGGATGGACGGTGAATGTCGCGTGAGCAGCTCCCCCAGAGTCTGGACAGCTCCGCTCGTTCAGCACAGCGTCCCCCGCGTGGGGACAGAGCAGGGAAGCAGCTTTCCCACGGCCCAAGGGATCAGCTCTACAGCAAACATTGCACTCTGCTCATTTTCACCCACAGCAGCAGCACTGGGGGACCAGATGGGTAAAATGAGGGGAAAAAAAAAAATAAATAAAAAAATCACTTGTCCTGAACTTGCAGAGACAGCAGCACCCTCCTGAGCTGTGATCCAGCTCCCAAGAGCACGGCGGGTCCCAGGTAGAGGTCTGGCAAATTAACATGCCCCACACGCTGCTGGGTTCTGCGGAGTAAAACCTTTCACGCCTTACACTGCAGTACCAGCCAGGAAAAATGCAGATCTCATCCTCTCGTGACCCGCTGCTACCCATCACACGTGCCTGGTCACGTCTATCCGAACCTCAAACGTTCCAGGATGGATATTCTGCTCCCTGTCCTCAAGGACCCTGCAGCCAGGGCTTGGCAAGTGACAAATTATTTTGTCGCAGCCTGGCACACACCAAACCAAACCAACTTTCTCCTCACCAAAACTAAACACAGGATTGATGGGGATGAAATCCCGTGAGGGTAGAGCAAGCAATTTGGCTTTCAGGTTATGTGATATAACGCAAAAAAACCCCCCAAAAGATGGATCCCCCAACCTGGACCATGGATCACATCCCATTTTCCTCCTGAACTAGAGCAAGAATCTCCCACAGGGCTGGTGAGCTCTGGCACAGGCTGCCCAGGGACGTGGGGAGTCCCCAGTTCCTGGAGGGATTTAAAAGCCTCATGGATGTCACCCTTGGGGACATGTGTTAGTGGTGGCCTTGCCAGTGCTGGGTTAATGGTTCTGCTTGGGTATTTTAAACCAAAAAGAATAATTCTGGGATTCTTCCACCTCTCTGGTGGGTAGAACTCACTTTTCTTAGGAGCACATTTAAGTAACCCATGGAAAACGGGAAGCCCCATAAAATACCATCAGCAAATCACCAGCCCACAGCATAAACAGGACGCAATCCCCCACCTGCCACTCGCAGCCTCCCACAGGTGTTTGTGGTGAAGAAATCCAGCTTTAGGACCACCAAAAAATGCCCAGTGGGTGTGCAAGGGGTGACCCAAATCCTTCCTACTCCCCCCCAGAAAGGTTCATCCTTTCCCTACAGTGCCCTGGATGAGGAGGAGGTTGCTCTGTGACATTCGTGGAGTGCCTGCTGATGGAGAGCTCTGTTTACCAGGCCAGCTGGGGAGGGAGCGACCATCAGCTCCCAGCGTGCAGGAGATCAATACTGTAATTGGGCCTGTTTGTAGCACATGAACTATTGTAGCAATTGGGGCAAGGAGCGGGCAACAGGAGGGACTGGCTTAGCAGGGCCTTGCTGCCCTCTGCTGTGCTGACGGGGGCCTCCCTTGCTGCTTTTGGGATGGCGCTGGAGATGGGGTTGCATCCCAAATGCATCATCAGGGAGCGCTGAGCCACGCTCCTCCCGCTGCAAACCCCGCTATCCCCGCTCCTGTGCCAGGCGAGGCGGCTGGGCACCCCCACATCCCCTCTGCAGGCAGGCAAAGGGCCGAATCCCTCTTTTTTCAACTTAAAACCAGCTTTACACCCAGGAAATCACAAACCTTCAAGCTGATTTCGAAGGGGCTGGGAGGAGGGAGGAGAAAACGCACCAGCTGCTCGGATCGGGAGGGAACAGAGAAAACGAGGAGTTACAAGTGGCAGTGATCAATAAAGCGCCAGGAGCCTGACACCGAGCCCTCCACCCAGCCTGGGGGAGCAATTAGGCAGCTAATGAGGGGAACCCCCCCAGCAGGCAGTGCCTGCCAGGGGAACGGGCTCCCCTCCCACGCCCATCACCAGGTCAGAACTGCTGAGCAGAGGGAAGGAGCTTTACCTCCGTCTTAGAGCAAATAAAGTCATGGAAGGTCCTCTCTACCTCCATCCATCCCTGGGAGTGTCCAAGGCCAGGCTGGATGGGGCCTGGAGCAACCTGGGACAGTGGGACGTGTCCCTGCCCGTGGCAGGGGACAACGAGATGAGTTTTAATGTCCCCTCCCAACCCAAACCATTCTTTGACTCTTCAGCTGCTCCCGCCTTTCAGGATGCCACAGCAGCTCACGGCTTTGGAGGCGCTATCAGAGCCCCAAGAGCTGAGTTTTTGGCCAGTCTGGCAGCTCAGACCAAGGCGTGGTTTTACCCCCCAGCCCAGCCCGAGGTGCTCAGGTGCTGCGTGGGCACCGTCTGCCATCTCGTGGGCAGTGGAAGACTTTTCCCGCAGGGCTGCTTTCTCCCCTCTGTCCTTACCGAGCATTTATCCCGTGCCCAGGCGCTCCCTGCTCCCCCAGCATCACTTCACAGGTCACTGCGCCGGCTGTACACTGAGGGGAATTATTCATAGGCCGGTATCAAATATTAAAAGCAGAGTTGTATCGACATATTCTTTGTATATTCAACACTTTTACCAGCAAATTGCCCTTTCCTTTTTTTTTTTTTTCTCTGCTCCTTTGGAGTCTTTCCTGAGCAGCCTGAGGGCTTGCTGCTGTATCTTTCTGTTTAATTGCATCTTTACACTCCCACGCACTCTCTCTCCGGCTGGAACTTTCTGGAAGCACAGAAATCACCTGGGCCAGCAGGCTGTAAATTTCTGGTGTTCTCCAGCAAGGAAAACCTTCAGTTGAGCTTCTCCCACCTCCCCTGCTCAGCTCAGCAGTCTCAGAGCAAACCCTGCTGCCAGTATTTGAGAGAAATGTGACCTCCTTAGTATCACACCTTAGAGATCCCAGGGTGTCCTGCTCTGCCCAGGAGAAATCCAGAGGAAATCATCCACACCACCACCTATTCCAGCTGCTTTGGTTGCCTTTCTGCCTTCATCCCCAGGAGCCACTGGATGGAAAACCCTCAGCTCCAAGTCTGAAATCATCCCAAGAAAGCAGCCCAGACGCTGCTCCTGGAGCAGGCTGGAGTCACCTCCACTTCCAACGCAGTGGGGTCTGAGCCCACCTTTCCTCCCCTCTGACACCTGCAGAATCCTCCCAAGAAGGATGCACGAGAAAAAGGGAATAAGTGAATACACCAGGCATCATTTCCGCAGGAATCTGCAGCGCAGATGGGCTTGGAGAAGCCAGTTCAGCCCGAGCAACACCTGCACACGCGAGGGATGGGCCCGGGCAGCATTGCTGGCCCTCAGAGGGACGGAAGCGGTACCAGTGGTACTGGGGAGGTCTGGCAGCTTTTGTCCAACTGGGATGAAGAGTTTTCCTCCTCCTAACCAGGCCAGGGAACTGCTCCAGTGCAGGTTTCACACTACGACAGGTGGAGACGCAGCCCCAGCCACTTATCGGAACATTAAAGTTCTCCTGAGCCGCCGAGTTAATTCCTCAAACGCCCTTTCAAAGGGCCAGATAAATACAATCTGGGAGCATCTCCGCTCCCTCGGCTCACATATCTTTAGTCAGGCAGGGAGATAACATTTCATACAGATTGAGACAGTTTAAGCAAAGGTTGCTGGCTAACCTTTCCAGCAGCGGCTGTTTCCTGCGCTCCAGTTTCCCTCCCCAGCGAGGAGAACCAGTGCAAGCCCAACTCCTGCCTGTCCAAGCAAGTGATGGCAGGGTGCTGCCTCCCCACGCTGGATACCTCCAAGGACTATAAGGCATCACCTGTGTTCTGTCAGCTCTGAGACACTGATGCTTCCCAAGCAGAAGGATGAGTGTTGTTACTCCGCTGTTACACCCTGTGTGGGCACACCTGCGTAGTTCACTCCAGCTCAGCCTGCCAGCTCGGCTTCACCCAGTCCTGAGTGGCTCACACCAAGGGTAACTTCTGCCTCTCCCAGTGAGGACCAGCCCTCCCTTCAAGGAGGTGCAAGTACCCTCCACAGCACGGCTTACAGCTCACCTCGGCAGTGGGAACTGTGGCCCACCCTGACCGGGAATGGGCTCCAAACTGATCCCCCCAGCTCTTCCCAGACGCAGCAGGACACTGCAGCCTCTGCTGAGCACGAACCCTCAGCATGGCCTGCGGAGAGCTTTGTCTCAACAACATCCAAGCACAGCCCACACCCAGCTTTCAACTCTGAGAGAGCTGAGATGAGTTTGGAGCGAGGGTTTTAGCAGAAGCTGTCAGCCACAGGGTCCAAGCAGGACACAACCCCATCCCAGGCTCCTCTGCTCAGCTGGGATGGGCTCCAAGGGCAGCAGAACTGGATTCCTTTATCGCTCATCCCTCACCACAGGAGCCCCCGGACAAACAGGCAGCACCAGAGCGAGATGGGGAACATCTCCAAAGCCATGGCTGGCACGGGAAGGAAGGAGGAACACTGGCAAATGACAGAGCCCTTATCTTAATTACAGGCTTATTTGCATTTAAATGAAGGTTATTCTATAATTACCACCAAATGTTTTGTGTTGCAGCTGAAATACCTCTCCATGGGCTGTCAAGCTCCTTCCCATTTTCATTTTCATTTTCTCTTGCCATTCTTCTGCTTTCTAATCAGCTGGCACACGCAGGGAGGGATCAGCACGGCCCAGCAGTGCCAGCCCACCCCTCCGAGGAGGCTTGGACACCACTGATGCCATGATGATTTCTTGCCTTTTCTTTTCATACACCTTTTGTGTATTCTCAGTACCCTCAGCACACATACTTGGACTTCTTTAGGCCTGCTGTCTTAGCGTAGTCCTGGTATTCTGCTAGGCCAGAAGACCAAACCTCCTCAAGGCCTCACAGCTGGGGGCCAGAGAGCCTTACCCTGTCTCCAGAAACCAAGGCCCCTCTAGAGCATATCCTGAAAATGAGGATTAGGCCCATCTGGGGGGGATGCTTTAGGATAGAGAGATGTCACACCATTCATTGAGCCTCTCACTGGGGCAGCTCTGTCAGAGGTGCTGATTTGCGAGGTCTGTAAATTGTACACATGATGTACCACGTGTGTATTTTGACATATTCCACCTTGACGAACTGTTACACCATGAAGATCCTTATTAAATACCAAAATAAAACCCTTTTTATCCCTTAACCATGTCTGGCTCTTGATTCCAAGACCAGAGAAAAGGCATCACCACCCCAGCCCTGCATTCCTCCCAGGGAGAGGGAAAGGATGCAGCTCCCTGGCCTCCTCCAGCAGCATCGTGGGGGATGAGCAGCTCTGAAGTTCAGGCACTGGGGTTTTGCGGGCTTCAAGTTCAAAACCAAGGAGACTTCTCTGTGCACACGCACATTAACTCATTCGTTAACTCCAACTTGTTGCACCAGAGTGCTGTGAAAGGCACAAGTGGGGGAAAAATCCGGAAGAGATCAAATTCAGGGAGAAAAGGAATTTGGAGCAAGAACAGTCCCACACATCCAGCTCAGAAATTCCCTAACCACAGGCTGCTGGAAACCAGCATCCAAGGACATCTCCAGCCTTCCCTGTGCTTTTGTTGTCCGTGGTTATTCCTGCAGGCAGGATGGACACACACCAGAACCCAGGGGCTGTGTTTGCACTGCAGCTCGCACTTCCCTGCCAGGAGACAAAGCTCTCCCGTAGAGAAAATAACACCCAATTACACCATTTCCAGCGATCACAGTGAACAAACCCATGCAAATGGCCAAATTAAGGCTTAAAAGGAGCCTTCTGCCGTTTCCTAAATTGTTATACCTTTCATCAAACCCCTTCAACAATCTCTCTGAACCTTTTCTCTCTCTAGCCAGGAGATCCACATTAACCAACCAGCCCATCCAGGGCTGAACACGACAACAGCGATTACAGACACAAAGTCGCCTGTTTACGAGGGGGTGGACATGAAAACAGACACTTATCTCTCTCTAGACCCACGGCTTCTTCCCCTGCTCAGTCCTGGCTCCCGCACAGCCTCCGCATCCCCCTGCCAAACTCCAAGTCTCTGCCTCCATCTCATGGAGAGACTGGATCTCTTCAGCTCCGTTGAGTTACTTCTTTTTTTTTTTTTTTTCCTTTCTAAAACCAGACAAAACCCACCCCCTCTCCCCCAATTTCACATAGCCCCAGGCAGACTTACAGCACGGAAATTTTTAGCCTGGACAATTATCGCTTTGGCAGAGAGTTAACTCGCTGCAAACAGGATCTTATAATGGGCAGCCTTGGCTATAAACAACTTGACTGGCTTCATTTTAAGCAAGTTCCATACCTCAGGATAGATCTCCCCCCGCTTCCTCTCCCGAAGTCCATTTCACAGCTATTTATGTTTAATAAGAGGCAGCACCAGCAGCATGGGAAATCAGCAGCACATCCGCCATGCAGGCTGGGTGCTGGTGCACACACCAAACCAATTTCTCTTCTTCCTCCATCGCACAGGCAGCACAGATTTAAGGGCAAAGCCCTCCAACGAGCCCCAGTCCTGACAGCATAACCAGTTCCTATTCTCCCAGCAACAGATGCAACAACCACAGCTCCCACTTGGCCCACACAGCCAGAGCTGCCTTTCTGGTGTTTCCAAGGGCAAATGCCACAGCTGAAATCTGTTTCCTCCCGGCTATCAGCCTCCAGGCACTGCTGTTTTTCCACATGGAGCCCAGGAAACCCCGGGGAAAATGCTATTTTTACAGTCCAGTTGCCCCTGAGCTGCACAGCAAGACTTGAGCAGGGATGTTTTGAGGTGCTGCTGGAATTCTGAGTGGGATATTTTAGCTGCAGAAGCCTCTGCCCATGAAAACTCCAGCAACTCATCATCCAGTAACATCCTTATAAAATCTGAAAGGCCCTGCTTCCTCTCCCTCCCCCCAGCAACAGTTTCATTAGTCCACACCGATTCCCATCTCTAAATTGCATCAAGGGAAGACAATCCTGCAGCCCCGGCTCCCCTCGCAGGTGCCAGGCAGAGCAGCCCTGTCACAGGAATTGTCACAGGAATTGTCAGGACCGTGATGAGCCTTTGGACAGGGACTGCTGGGATGGAGTCACGGGCTGGTAATTAAGTGACAGCATTTGCCTGACGCTGAGCTGGGAGCGGGGGAAGGATCCGCTCCAGGAGGTGCTACAGGCACTGGGAGGGGGATGCAGCTGCAGCACGGAACGCTGCAGCTCACTGGGTGCAGCTCTAAGCTGGGAAGGATCTGCTCGGGCTACACGAGACCCTTGTTTGCCTCCCTGATGGAGAACGACACCTGGCCCCGTCCAAACTGGTGGCACAAGGGGAAAAAGAAAGGCAGGAAAGTGCCACATAACACAAGTTTTGCTGCCTTCTCTGTTGTGAAAAAAATCACGATAAAGTGGACCATCCAGTGTGGTAGAGGGTCTGGAGACAGACTGTTTTCTTTCCTTAAAGTTTTGGAAGGTCTTTCAAGAGCAAATCACTACATTTTCCAACCAAGTTTGGGGAAATACCCGCTTTTATGTCGTGTGCTGCCATGGAGATTATTAATGTGCCATTATTACATGAGGTGACTGTTCATGTAATTTTAGTTTATGGATTGATGTGTGGAATGAGCGGCCAAGGATGCCAACATCAAGCATTTGGAGATGGAAAGTTTTGTTTCAGACCCATCTTTAAGACACTGGGCTGTACAGAAAGGAGCTTCCCAGTGTTCTGTCTGGAGCCCTGGAGGAGCCCAGCACTGCAGGAATGCCAGACACCTCGCTCTGGAGTCAGTGCTACTCTTCCCCTTTGCTGTCAGGGCTTTCAGCACAAAATGGAACTCTTCCGAGCTTCTAATCTCGTTAAAAATCTCTTCCAAACCTTGCCTCCTCTGGAAAGGAAAAAAAAAAAGAAAAAGAAGCAAGAAACATCACATCTCTCTTCCTTCTCCATCTCCCTCCCCTCTGCCTTCAAGTGCTCCTTGGAGTGTCTCTGCAGAATCATGTTTATATGCAGTGAGTGCTGTTGTTAGTTAATAACATCGCGATCGCTGAACCTCCCTAATGAAAGAGAGAGACAACATAAACTGTCATTTCAAACAAACATGCAATCAGGGTACCAGCAGCTCTGAAAATATTATCTTCCCCAATTTCACGGGCTTCACGCAGGAAATAGGCTGCTTTCATGGAGATTCTGGTGCGTGGCTCCTCACACACAGGACCGGGGAGCGGGCTGGGAGCGGTGGGGACACGTTAGAGCCGTGAAATTGTCTGGGCTGTGAAGGAGGAATTGTTTTAACAGCTGGAGCCAGGAAGGACAAATAACAGCAGTGATTACATCTTCATTGCTCATCGTAACCAATGCACCAGGCAAGTTGTAATTAGGCTGTGAGAGGCTGAAGGTTTGATGGCGAAGGCTTTGAGCTCGTGATTAGACACAGCACATTTGTCCTGCCCCACGGCCACCCCGGCCCCTTCAAAAGCGGAGAGAAAAGCTCCTGTCAGACTCTGAGTGCTGCAAATGCTGCTCGACCTGCACAAAGCAGTGCCCAGGATTCTGTGGCTGCACACTTCCTCCTCCTCCTCCTCACAATCCATGTCATAGAAGCCCAGAAGGGTTTGGGTTGGGAGTGACCCCAAAGACCATCTCATTGCAACCCCTTGCCATGGCCAGGGATCCCTCCCACTAGAACAGATTGCTCCAAGCCCTGTCCAACCTGGCTTGAACACTTCTGTGTCCACAGCTTTTGAAAAATCACCATTTTCCAGCTCTGGGGTGATCTCCAGCTGACCAAGCTTTAAGGCTACACAGCAGTGCTGATTCAGAGCAGCTCATCAGCTCCATGTTTTGAAGACCTCAATAACCTGAAACATCAGTTGTCCTAAAGAGCCACACAGATGATGGCAGTGGTCCTTCCAACGCAGAGGATGTTTCCCCTCTAGGTTCAAAGACCTGATGAGGGCTTGACAAGCCACTGGGATCTTGGAGAGCATGGATTGTCTTCCCAGCCACAACCCTCCTTGTTCAGAGCCAATGGAGGCAGGAGGAACCCTGCCCGGCTTTACCTGGAACCACCTTACACAGCCCTTCTCACGGGAGCCAAATCCAGGACGGATTCACCTCACAGCTTCACGGTCTGACCCTGCCTCTTGGATCTGCCTGGATGAGCTGCTGCTTGGTCCTTATTCCAACCAGAATTAGTCTCCCGACAGTCTGTGTTCCTGCAAGGCTTCAAGGGACACCTAACCTGAACGGAGAACGGGCAGAGCCAGAACTGACACCTTCCAAGGGCTTTGCCTCAGCTCTTTCCCCCCATAAACATGAGGGATCCCTCTGGAAAGCAAGACTGAAAGAGAAAACCTCCTCTTCCTCCTGATGCCATCACCACCAAGTGATGCCATAATTTCCAAGGCAAACTGGAAGAGGATCACGGGAATGCATTGGAATTACTCCGAGGGTGCTTCAGGAGAAAAACAGAGAGAAAAGGGACTGAGTTTTCCCTTGCAAAACATTTGTTTTGTGCACCATTTAAAAAAAAAAAAACACCTTAAAAAAAGACACACTGCACCTATTTACTGGTCCTGTCTCTGACCATCATGGGAGGGAAGGAAACCAGGGTGGGAAGAGCTGATCCCCAGCCCCACACCAGTGCCCATGGAAAGGGATAGGGTAAGGGAGGTAGATAAGGGGCTAATTCCCCCTCACCTCAACATTTTAATCGACACCCACGCACTGACAGGACCTCGTGGGAGAGCCATGCGGGAGGTGACAGCACTGCCACCCCAGCCTGGCAGCCGAATTCAAACCGAGTTTAAAAACTCTCCTGACATTTAAGAAAAATCAACAAGCATCTCAAGTGATGAGGGGACCAGGCATCTAACGGGCTGAATGTCACATTTAAAGCTGCAAAGATAGCAGCTGCTTTATCTCCTCAAGCAGGTGGCTGGAGTGGTAAATAAGGCACCGAGGGCCGGATTCTGCTCTTGCACCTGCATTTCTCCATTGGCAGCGATGGAGCGACTCTGGATTTGCACCAACACGACAGCCAGCCAGGATAGGACTGAGGAGTCTATTAAACTTTAATACTTCTGAGCATCAACAACGAGTGTGTTACCAGCCCCCTGCCTCGACTCCAAACACCTATACGGGTCACAGTCACACCAGTAAAAATTTATTGATTTAAATTGGCAGTGCCCTTTCAGAATCAGTTGTCGTTCTGACTGATGTACAGATATGAGCAAAAGGACATTTGAAGCATTTTAATGCACTTTTTACTGCATTATCTCTCACCAGGATCTTCGCTGCTTCAAGGAAATGACTCACATAGCAAGTAGAAGAACCCAATGTAATTAACGACCTGGCAACTCTATAATGATCCTTTCTACATAAAAAGGTCTTCCCTATGCTATGAATAGACTTCAAGTAATTTATTGCGAGCCATATAAAGAAGAGACTGCTTTGACCTTGGGGATTTTAAGTTGTGGTGGGTTTTTTTTTAACAACCATAATTGCAAAGAATATTTTAAGTGATAGCCCTTAAAGAGAAATTTTTAAATGCAATGTGAAAAGTGAAGAATCATCACAAACAGCCTTCCAAGAGAATATTAACAAGTATCATCTGCATCATTTAGGGATGAGATTTCAAGACTAAACAACAGATTCCTTCCATTTCTTATGGGTGTTACTCCAAGCCTCAATGCACTGAAACACAGGTGTGGTTTTACTCATTCGAGTAGCTCCCAGGGTATTGTGAGTTTCCTACAGGAAAGCCCATGGGGAAGCCAAGAACGAGCAGTTTCACTGCATTCCCCAGGCTGTCCCATGAAGCTGATCATCTGAGCCTTCCGAACCGAGCCATAGTTTTCATAGAATTCCAGAATATCCTGACCTGGAAGGGACCTGCAAGGATTGAGTCCAACCCCTGGCCCTGCACAGGCACCCCAACAACCCCATCCTGGGCATCCCTGGCAGCGCTGCCCAAATGCTCCTGGAGCTCTGGCAGCCTCGGGGCCGTGCCCATTCCCTGGGGAGCCTGGGCAGTGCCCAGCACCCTCGGGGGAAAGAACCTTCTCCTAATATCCAACAAAACTTTTCCAGGCACAGCTCCAGCCTTCCCCTCCGGTCCCGTCCCTGCCACAGAGAGCAGAGATGGCAGCTGCCCCTCAGGAGGAAGTTGCAGACCCGGATGAGGTCTGACCTCAGTATCTTCCCCAGGCTGGAGAAAAGCGTTTTACACATATTCAGCCCACACGCCCTCCCCCTCCACCTCCCTGCTCATGCAAAGCTCTGCGCTCCCCATCCCGAGTTCCCTCTGCTCACATCAGCGCTCCACATCAGAAGGAGCTCAGCCGCGATTTACCGCGGCGGGACTCTGGGTAAATTGTTGGCTTTACGTCCGGCCTGATGGTTTCATATCGGCTTTTACCGTTTGCAGTAAAGCCTTTACTCTCTCCCTCTCACTCACACCTTCCCTGCCCGCGCGTGTTTCCTGCTTTCCCCCCGTTTCTCATTTCATCTGCCTCGTGCGTCTTTCATAGCCCCAGTCCCCTGCATTTTCACAGGGACAGAAGCATAGGCAGGTGATTTAAGCAGCAGTTGAGTTCACTCTATCAGGGCTCTTTTCAAGGTCTTTGAGAGAGGCAGGGACACCTGGAAAGGGGTCACATCACACGCCGGATTAGTTGTCGCAGGACATCTAACACGACGTGCTAGAGCGACTTCCACCCTTTGAAGTACCCGGAGCTGTTTTGATTCCTTTCCCAGAGCTTTGGGGATGTCTCGATTACAAGGAAACATGTTGAGCAAAGGAATAAATCTGGCCCAGGAAAGGGTAAGTTGCAAGTTTGACTGGAAAAAGCTGGGATGGAACCACTTTCCGTGAGAGAAATGAGATTTGTTGGAAGAGAAGCACTTTGCGGAGTCAGGTCTTTTTCTGCAGAAATTTCATTTCACAGAAGAGGGAGAAAAAGAAATCACTTCTGACAACTTTGAATCATCCTGCTTTGATACTCCTCAAATCCAGTATTTGCATTGTTTCAAAACAGCTTTAACCTCAGTCTTGTTTTCCCTCAATTGTTTCCCTGTTGTGCTTTTGCAACAAAGACATAAATAAGGTAATGCAAACCCGAGATATGTTCCTGCCTGTAATGTTTTAAAGGAGTGAGGAAACACAGCTTTCCACTCCCATTCAAATCAAAGCCACCATCACCAAAACTCTCAGCTGAAGACAGAATTTCACTGGTGGAAGGGCATAAAAATGCATTTCAAACGCATTTCGGAATTGGATGAGGATAGAGCCACCCTTTCCATCAAATGGAATTGCTTGAAGTAGTCAAGAAGCATCAAATTGATGACAGCAAAACACCATTTATTCACCTCTTCTAGGCTGTTTTATCATATTAAACATACAGGATTAAATTTTCATATGATTTAAGCTTAAGTATAATTCTCACATTTAATTACAGGGAAACAAAGCAGCAACACGTCAGTACCCGCCACTTCGATTTCAAATTGCTTCAAATGCTGGCAGAAGCGAGGAGGCTCCAAAGCATCTCCAAGAAGAAAGTTATCCCTCCCAAAAAAAAAGAAGAATAAAAGCCCTCTGCCATCCTGCTTCCCTCCCACTGACTATCAGATCACATCACTCTCAACCGCCACCATAGCTCACATTAAAAAATTAAGTCCATAACTGCGGAGAAGCATCTCCCCATTTCTTTTATAGCTCCTTGCCACAACGAGCGATACATCTCCATTACCCCGGCGCTCTCACCAACACACAATAGATCTCAGCCGGCATCATAAATAACGTTCCGTGTAACGAAGTTACGCCGAGGAGAACGGGCATAAATTAACACTCAGCCGTGTAACTCTAAATAGTATTTTAGGCCTTGTCAGAAACCAATTATGCAAAATATCCTCCTCGCGAAGATCCGCTCGTGATACTTCAAAGGATTACCTCGTTTCCAGCACCGTGGTCAAGGCACGGGGATGTGGATTGGGAAAGGAGGGCTTAGCTGGGGGATGCTCAGATGATTAAACCCTCTGAAGTCATCTAATTACTGACATCATCGCTCGAGAGCATCTGCACGCTTCCAAACAACATTTTAATTTGCCATTTGTAATGAAGATGCTTCCACTCGGAGCCGAGCCCGTTCTCCCAAGTCAGTGAATATCCTGAAACAGGAGGGACTACCAGGAACGAGATTTGCAAGGTTTAATCAAAGACATTACCAGTAAAGCCTGCGCTGCCTGTATCTTTACACCATTTTGGCCATAACCCAAAGGAACACAACATCACCTTATTCCAGCCAGGAATGAAGATTAAACACCTTTCTCAAGGGCACACACAGCCGAGTGGCAGAGATGGGGATAAATGAGAAGCATCTGTTATCTTTCCATCCCAGGTTGGATATCCAAGACTGGAACCAGTCAGAAATCCCTGACTGGCTGTAAAAATCTTGGCTGCTTTCCGTTCAAATGAGGAATGGGTCTGAAAATCCCTAAGGATGTTTACTAAAGTCTCCAGCAATTGTTTATCAGCACGGATTTAATTGTCCCAGCAACCCCGTCCCTAAGAAAGCAGCAGTTGGGGTTTTAATCCTGGTTATTGTGATTCTCCTACCTCACCCAGCAGGCATTCAGATTTTAAAATTTCCATGATTCTCCCCAAAAAACAAAGGCCAAGCACAGCTCCCGCTGATCCTCAGGCACCACATTGGCTGCTCACACCTCCCTCAACTCCAAGAGCTCACTGCAAATCTGATGGCAGATGTGATTTCCAGCTGGGTCTATAGACCGACCACAGCAGGTTCATTAATAACAATTATTAAGTGCTTTATGTTACAAATTAGGCCTGTAGGAATACAGAAAGTATCCAGCCGGTTGGTTTACAGGCTCTTGTCGGGAAGAACTGTAAATTCCCATTGTCACAACAACATCACCATGACAAAATGGGCATAGGAACTCATCATAAATAAGGCTTTAAAAGAGCTAAATCATCATTGGGGGCAAGACTATAAATTAATAGTCAGATGAAGCCCCACGGAGTGGCTCGGGTTCCATTCATCAGACACACGGATTTTCAGAAGCCGCATGGAACACATCTTCCCTTTGCTGCTTCCCAGCACCCAAAAGTTGCAACCACACAGGTCCAGGCATTTTGCTTAAAATATATAGCAAATCCCTGCCAATAGCCTTTGGAAATTGATAGATCAGGCAAGAGAAGAGCTGATAAAATGATGGAGGGAGGAAACAAATCACTCCCAGTCATGTCCTCAAGAGCTTCCACGACTCCTCAGGCAGCCAAACACTGGCTGGAAAAAGCAGAGGAGCAGGATGAGAAGAGGAAAAAAAAAAAGAGAAAAACATTCCTTTAATTATTTTATTCCCCATTTAATTATTTAATTCCCCACCCTAAGAGACAGCAGAAAGATGAAAAGGAAGAGCAGAGAAGCTCCTTCTGCTCCATACTCCTCCTGTTAACCTTCAAACCCTCAATGTGTGGCACCACGGCACCAAGAAAGAGGGGAAAAAGACTCAAAGCCAGAAGAAACCTAGGGTTTTTTACCTCAAAAAAATGATGGGAAAAGGCATTTCCTTCTCCTTACCCACCAGTCCCCACAAAGCAACGTTTCCCAGGATCCCGCAGAGGACGCAGAAAACGGATCCATGCGCGCGAGAGATGCCGAGGCCACGGATCCCGCCAGGGACATCTCAGGAATTTATTTTCAGTCGCTTCTGCCCGAGGCTGGATGCGAGGCAGCAGAGGAGAGGGAGCTTATTCATCCCGTTACTGGGCCCTTGGGGCATCCAGTTCCCCCCACCATGAAAATTTTAATAAAACCAGTGCATCGACTTTCAATTAGAAGGCCGTAAAATGGATCATTTTCATCTGTTTGTTGCACAGTAACACAGATCCTCGGGAGAAAACAGCGCCTTTTCCAGACTGTCTGCGACGCAGAGAGCATTAATTGAATATTCTGTTGAAACCACCTTCAATTAGTGCCTCCGAGTTTTGCATGACATTCATCACTGCGACTCGCCCCGCTCCGCACGCGGCACGTTTGGGGTTTCGTGATGCTCACATCGCATTAACTCACAGCATTAGCCCGAAAATAACGATTTTATTTGCTAATGAGATGCTAGTTGGGGTAGGGTAGGCTGCTGCGTGAGGCAACACCTTCGTGGCAGAAAGCGGAATGAGTTCCCCGGCTGCAAAATAACCAGTATTGATTATGAATTCCTCATCTAACCCGATCCATGGCACCGCTCTTCCACTTCTGCTGGATGGGAAAGACGAGGGCAATGCCATGGCTGATGCTGTAATACAGACACAGCTGCCTTCGTTGGGGTTCCCCCACCAGAATCGAGTGCGTTCACATCGCAGATGGCATTCAAGCTATAAATTATTGTCCTCTGGATCCTGAAGCACCATCAAGCTACAAATTTCCTTTTTTTGGCCATGCTTGAGGCAAAATTCGAGCCGAGTGGGGGCCAAGAGACAGACACAAGGACAAAAGGTCCACTCCAGGTAGCACTGCCAGCTGCAAACCTCCCCCACACCGAAAGACAGCTGAAACCACCCATCCCAGGGCTGATTTCTCCCAAGAAACAGAGGAGTTTTGCAGCAAACACTGTCCCAGACTCATCCAGTTCACAGAGCTCAAGTTCCTACTGTGATACTGCTCCCCCTCCCTCAGCATGGAGCAGAGATGCTGGAAAATACGGAAAGGTGCTTTCATGACTCAAAAAAAAAAAAAGAAAAAAAGAAAGCATATTTCAATTTTGTATTCATCTCTGCTGACTGGGGGGGTCTTTTTCTGCTGAGTCCTTCCCGCTCATTCCTGCAGCTGCCAAAGTCTCTCCAGACACCGATGCAAAAGGCAGAGGGGAGCCAAGGCACCAGGAGCTCAGGACCGAGCAGCCCACGGCAGCACAAGGAGCGGCGGGGCCAAGGAGACCCAGAGGGCGCAGGGATGGGGGATTCCATCGGTCATTAGATCAGAGCAATGCATCTTCACGGAATCACTGAGGTGGGAAAAGCCCTCCAAGACCATCGAGTCCAGCCTGTGACCGATCCCCACCCTGTCACCAGCCCGGAGCACTGAGTGCCACGTCCAGGTGGTGCCTTGGACACCTCCAGGGATGGGGACTCCAAACCTCCCTGGGCAGCCCCTGCCGATGCTTAACAACCCTTTCCACGGAGAAATCCCTCCTAACATCCAACCTAAACTTCTCCTGGTGCGACTTGAGGAGTTTCCCCTTGTCCTGTCCCTGTTCCCTGGGAGCAGAGCCTGACCCCCACCCGGCTGCCCCCTCCTGTCAGGGAGCTGTGCAGAGTGACAAGATCCCTCCTGAGCCCCATTTTCTGCAGGCTGAGCCCACCCAGCCTCTCCTCACAGAACTGGTGCTCCCAGCCCTTTCCCAGCTCTGTTCCCATCCCTGGACATGCTCCCACCCCTCGCTGTCTCTCTCCCAGTGAGGGGCCAGACCTGGACCCAGCACTTGAGGCGCCTCCCCAGTGAAAGCCCAGCCAGTCAGGGAGGATCCATCACTTCCCTCGGGCACTGCCTCCGCTTGCCCAGCTTTAAGAGAGCTGGAGCATTGTAAAAAAAGAAGGAAGCAGATTTTGTGGAGCATGTTGTCACTTACAAGAGGGCACTGTCACCTCCTGAGAACACACTGTCACCTCCTGAGGTGACACACTATACTAACAAGGTGATATTAATAAGCAGATCCTACATGCAGAATTTTACCCACGGAGCTGCAGTGACGTTTAACCTTGTGCCAAGTGCGCAGCACGCTGATTATTTTAATTACAGGGTGGGATTTTTTTTTTTTTTTTCCCTTTCCCCACTGCAGTTCCATTACGAGCTTCAGCCACGTCACTGAAGAGCTGAAGGCGAGGAGGGGCCCGTGGCAGCACCCAACGCCCACGTGCAATTAGGAGTTGGTCACTGGGCTGAGCACCGCCACACGGGCACTGGCTGAGGTCCCCTCCCAGCCCCCAAATCACTGCTCAAGACTCAGGCTGGGAGATTTAAGGCTCAAAACCGGGCAACTTGCACTTAACTGTACATAAAACACCCACACTTACACCAGGGCTTGGAGCCGGGCTTTTGGCTTCCACCAAAGACACAAAAAACCCCACGGTTGCTTCACAAATGAACCCAAAAACAGCGTTTTTGAGAAACCCCACGCAACAGCCAGCATCTTTTTAATTGTTCCTTAACTTCCTATCTGCAAATCTGCAGAGCACTCTAATATAATCAGGTCCTCCGCACAAGGGATTAGCAGGCTTATATCCCGTGGATCCAATCAGGAAAGTCTATCAGCAAAACATACTTATGTTGATACAGCTATTATAATCTGCATAATTCTTCTGAGTTCACGTACTTAATGGATAGCAAACAGAGTCATTACTGCTGCAACTTCCATCCGTAGGATCTCTACGAGCCATTCACTGCAGTGTTTTTTATTATTCATAGCTTTAGTTATTGATTTTCAGGAGAAGATACATGCTTTTAAGCACCATAAAAGCAAGAGAGGAAAACAAATAGCACTATTCCAAGATTAATACGCTGCTCATAACAAAAGTATGGCTGTCACATTGCGCCGGGCTGAGCCGATGGAGCCTTGACAAATTCCATGCAAAATGGCTGAGTCGCTTAAGCAGCTCGTTAAATAATTTAAAGGCAAGTTCCACTGGAGGCAGGAAAGTTCTTCCCCAAATCCACTTCCTTCGATTTATGAGTCTGGAGTACGTTAATCAACCCAAGTTGATGCTGCGTCCCAGAAGGGCGCAGGCTGCGAGGAGGGTTTAGGGGATGTGTGACACGGGGTGTGATGAAGTGTGATCGCTGTGGGGCCCAAGGATCCTCACAGGCTGCGAGGAGGATTTAGGGGACGTGTGACACGGGGTGTGATGGAGTGTGATCGCTGTGGGGCCCAAGGATCCTCACAGGCTGCGAGGAGGGTTTAGGGGACGCGTGACACGGGGTGTGATGGAGTGATCCCTGTGGGGCCCAAGGGTCCCAGGCCACAGTGCAGCTGACACGCCTGGGTGCAATGATTACCCGTGCTCACATCACGGGACGCCAGGAATCCTCAAAGTGGGGAGCATAAACCTGGAAAGTGCAAGGACAACTCATCCTTCTCCTTCCCCAGCTCTCCAACACAGGACTGATCCCAAGCACTTGATTATAACCCAACATCCTCCCAGGGTCAGGGCTGGCTCTGAAGAGACTCCACTTCTTGCTCTAATGGATTACCACAGCAAACTCCTGGAATCCTTAGAGGGCTTTTCCAACCCAAAGATCACCCTGTCCAATCCTTAAACCCAGCACTGCCAAGGCCACCACTAGCCCAGGTCCCCAAGTGCCACATCTGCACGGCTTTTCAATCCCTCCAGGGATGGGGACACCACCGCTGCCCTGGGCAGCCCATGCCAACCCTTCCAGTGAATAAATTCTCCCCAGTATCCAACCTAAACCTCCCTAGCACAGCTCCAGGCCATTTCCTCTTGTCCTGTGGCTTGCTCCCTGGGAGAAGAGAGCAGTCCCCGCCTCACCACCACCCTTGTTCTCCCTTCCCTGGCAGACAGAGCTGCACTATCAAATCCATGGGAGGTCAGAGCTATCAACGCTTGCAAAAAGACTCCCAGATTCAGGGTACGTACGGGAAGAACAGCTTCCAGAGCCCAAGAGCCCCTCCGAAATGGACATCACGGGGCAGCAAGCACAAAGCTAAGCTCAAAACTGCCAGAGCACGGCAAAAAAAGGCAACAACACAGTTGCTTGTTCCCTTAAAGGCTCACTTAAGAGGCAGAGAACCTACCAAATTACATCTTCATAGCAACCGGGGTCCCATCATGGTCTTTTTGTTCCAGACAGTGTACAGGCTGTCTCCATGTCAATAACCCTGCCTCCCAAGGAGGCACGAGGCAGGGAAAACACCCACAAGATCAAATACAAGGGGCCAGTCTGCTTTAATGCCTGGGCAAGGAGGGATGTAACTCGAGGAAAGCTCTGCAAGAAGTTGTCTTTGATGTAGGCACCTGAAGGACTTTATAAACAACTCTCCAGGGCTGTGCTGGAGCTGCTGTGGAGCTCAAGTCACAGCTCAAGCCAAATCATCCCAAAAGCTTCACACACCCCTCTTAATACCACAGAAAATTCTGGTATCAGTCTTCCCTACTGGACCTCCCAGTTCTTGTTTTAAGTAACTGGCCCATTTATTTGTGGGTCTTCAAGCAGACCCAGGTGGGCTCAGGGAAGACTCATCCTCCAAACAGGCACAGCAACACGGGCAGCAGCCCCAACTTCACTACAGAAAATGATCAGGGAGAGGATTTATATTGCCCCACTTCCCCCATCCATCTAATTAAGCTGCTCCTGCTTTTTCTGTGTGGGGGGGTGGGGGTGGGAAGGTGCAGAGGAGCCCTGGGATGAAGCTGCCTGCTTCAGCAGCACCCTGGCACGCCACCCGAATGGCAAGAAGAGAAATTGCACTTTAAGTCACTTCCCACGTAGGGAACTGTTGTCAAAACAGGGAATTGGAGATATTTTTCCTCCTGGGAGGGGCTCTAGGTGGTGGCATGCTCAAGCCAGTTCAGCAGAATTTTTCCCATCCTGTTAAAACTCCCCCAAAGCAGCTTTGCAGCCCTTCCCAGGAGCGGCCTGGTACACAAAGCACAATTCAACAAAAACGGGCATAAATATTTAAGGACCCTTAAACTCCTCCCCGTCCCCACCCTGTGCTTGTGACCTGAACGAATCCAGGTGCTTGAGAAAGGCAAAGCTCCTCAGGCAGGTGTTTCAGTCCCAAATATCGGGGGCTGGGGAGAACTCTCATGCCAGAGGGGTACCGGGAGCTGCTTTGTTCAGAGCTCCCCGTGCCGTGTGCTCTGCTCTGCATTCCCCCATTCATAATAAGCTGTCAGATTCCTGGGTTGCACCTGCTGTAAATTAAACTCTTAATTGGCCTCGCTTCCCAGCCCAAGTCGGGAACAACAGCTCCCAGCGGGTCCTTCACGCCGCAGTTGCTCGGCAGGAAGAGTTAGAACCTGCCCAAGGACCTCTCCCACCCGCAATAAAAAAGCCAGTAGGGGGACGGGGACATTTGTCACCGCTGGAATCGCGATTAAAAAGCGTTGGCATCGCTCTGGCAGCTCAGCATCCTCCAGCTCCGGGACCCTGATATACAGGCAAGGCTGCTCAGCTCATCAAAAACTTGCAGCAGTCCCAAATCTCCCTGGGAGAACACAAGGAAACAGCTGGGAAGGGCTGGAGGTAAAGGGCAAACTGAGGCACAGGGTTTTAACAGCAGCGTGCCCAGCGTGGTGAGATCCAGTAGAAGAGGAGGCTGTAAATCTCTCGGAGGCTTAATCCTAGAGCAGGATAAGCCTGACTCAGCTACTCAGCTTTGTTAACCCCAAAAATTCAAGCTCTCCCTTAGTTACGAGTATTTTTGGAGCCAGCAACAGCTCACAAGCTGCATTTTCCTTCTAAAACATAATCAGAGCTGCTTCAGCATTTATTGACATTTATTGACACCCCCCTGACGCCGGGTTCCAGGTACTGGGGCTCCTTTCACAGAAGTATTTACAGCATGACACACAAAAGAGGGGTGGGAGCACCCAGAGCGAGAGGGGCACAGCACAAGCAGCTCCAGCACCCGCAAACCCCCAGGACAGGCAGGGATGCACCGCTGCAGCATCACCCCTCTGCTTCCTCCAGGATGCAGGCTGCAAAGAGCCCATCTTAAAGTCTAAAAATACCATCTTTTTTTTTTTTAAAAAAAAAACACCAACATGAAAACTCTGATCCAAGCAGAAAGAGTTTTGAGTCAAAAACAAGGTTTTGATTAAAGCCGGTTTTCTTTGGTGCCTTATCTTCCTGCAGTACTCACACGCGGCTAAAAGACACTCTCAAAACTGACGTATTTGGGGCAACTTTTGCAGTCCTGCCGAATTCTTCACTAGAAGTGAGCAATTCCACTTCGCGGTTCCCACCCCAGACACCCGCGGCACCCAAATCCCACCCCACGGGCAGGAGTAACCTCTACTCCCAGTTGTAGTTTGGTTGGTTTTGGCACTCAGCACCAGCCCGAAGAGCCCCAGCCGCACACGGAGGAGCGGCAGGAAGCCCTGGCAGGTTTTGGGGGGTGCAGCCGGGGGGGTTTCTCAGCACCAAACGCAAAAATCACTGCGAACAAACAAATCTCGCAGCAACGCTTCCCCAAAACTCTTCCAACACCTGGATGATGCAACCAGGACTGTGCTGGCAGGGGGGACCCGCCCCCCCCCCGAGTCGCCTGCTCCCCGAAGATGTTTTAAAAGAGTTTTTTTAAGTTTCTCTTACATTTTTGCAGTGATGTCCCGTCCCGCGTTGGCTCTGTCGTGGCGCGTCCCCCGCGGCTCCGTAAGCGACTCTGGGGAGTCTCTTCCAGAGAGAAGCTGGGGTCTCCAGAGGGTCCACACCTCCTCAGCCACAGCACGAGAAAATCCAGGTGTATTTTTGAACATCCACAAAACGTTTAAGCCCAAATTCCTTCGGGAACAACCCCAACTGTGTCCAGGAGCTCCCACGTCCACAGAGACTCAACACGGAGCTGATGCTCCCCCGGCCCTGGTACAGCTGAGCAGCATCACCCCACTAATTACCCCTACAGCTGCACATAATTACCCTCACTCCTACCGCACCAATCACACCTCTTTTTCTTATTGTTCCTTAATGAGGTAACAAGGCTCAGGTGTTTTCCAGGGCACTCAGCACCTGGAACGCAGCAGAGCTGCCTATTTGCATCAGCAACACAACTTCTTCTTTACTTTGAATAGTAGAAACCCGCAGTTTTTGCCTAGTTTTAACACCTGCGTAATAAATTCAATTTTGTTTTGTATTCATACAAATAACAACAGTATTTATCATTAAAAAATCTATAAATATAAAATTATGCTTGCATACTTTTCCTAATGCATATAAATAAAAGGTGGGGGAGGTGAAAGCTCGTTTCGCGCGGCTGCGAATTTTTTTTAAAAAATTATTATTTATTTTTATAGCTTAAATTGGGTTAAGAGAACTCCCGTGAGACCTCCGGCCCGCTGGGGGGCGCTGTGGAGACAGAAAGACCGGAAACGGAAGTGGCGGCGGAAGTGGTGGGCGGTGCCGGCGGAGCGCCCGGGCGGTGAGTCGGGCCCCGGGGTCCCGGTGTGGCGGGTTTGGTGGGTACCCGATCAAGGGTTTTGGTTTACTGGGCTCTGTGAGCCCCGATGCCCGCTGAGGGATTGGGCTTGGGGGGATCCGTGCCTCTCCCTGTTGCCCGGTGAGGAGCACGGTCGGTGCGTCCCGGTGCCCGGTAAGGGGCTGAGCTGTGCCAAGCCCCAGCGCTCGGTGAGGGACCCGGTCTCAGGACTTGATGAGGAGCCTGGTGTGGGGGTTTTTTACGAGCCCCCGTGGGGCACCTGGGAGGCTGTGCCCCAGAACCCAGTCAGGGGTCCCGGTCTGCTGTGCTCTGTGAGCCCCGCTGTCCGGCGAGGGCCCGGGTCCGGNCCCCGCTGTCCGGCGAGGGCGCGGGTCCGGGGGGTTCTGACCCGCCCCGGTGCCTGCTGAGGAGCCCGGTCTGGGGGCCGCTGACGAGCCCCGGGGCCCAGTCAGGAGTCCGGATCTGCTGGGCTCTGTGAGCCCCAGTGCCTGGTGAGGTTTCGGGGTGGTTGAGCCGCCGATCCCCGCTCAAGCAGCCCAGTCCGGGGGGCCCTGACGAGCCCTCGGGCCTGGTGAGGTGTCGAGCTGTGCAGCCCCCTGCCCGCCCACCCGNGGCGCTGGCCGTGCTGGGGGGCTGGCTGGGCCCCCCGGCGCTCGGGCCCCGCGGCCGCCGGCTGCGGCTGGAGCGGTTCGTGAGCTCGCTGCGGGCCCCGGCCGGCAGCCCCGCGGACGAGGGCCGGCTGGAGAAGGAGATCGCCAGCACCGTCCGAAAAGTGGTGCGGGATTTCGTGGCCTCTTGGTACCGCACGGTGAGCAGAGAGCCGCACTTCGAGGCCGAGGTGGAGAGGGCCATGCTGGGGCTGGCCGCGGAGCTGCGGCGGCGGATGAGGCGGGGGGACCGGCGGGCCCGGGCCCGCCGCCTGCTCCTGCTCTGCGGGCAGCACCTCCAGAGCTTCCTGCGGGCACGGGACGCCCTGAGGGCCGACCCCAAGGGCGGCCGGACGCTGTGGCGGGAGTACAGCCGGCTGGCGGGGCCGCATCCCGCCCTGCTGAGCCCCGCGGCCGAGGTGGGCTGTGCCCGGGCCGCTGTGGACACGCTGCTGCGGGCGCTGGTGCCGTGGCCACACCTGGAGACGCGGACGGGACGGTTCGTGGTGGTGGAGCTGGTGGCCTGCAACGTGCTGCTGCCGGCCATCAGGAAGATGTCTGATCCCGACTGGATCAACCTGCTGCTCATTGGGGTGTTTTCCAAGAAGCCCCGGGGTGGGAAGCCTCACCCTGCACCCCCAGTGCCAGATTCCTTGCCTTTCCCGGTGCAGACGGATGCAGCTCCTGCCAGGCTAACCCCGTCCCCGAGGGCTGCAGAGGGGCTCAGGAGAGAGGCCGGGGCTGCTGGAGAGGAGAGGGAGGAGGTGAGCAGGTCATGCCATGCCGAAGAACCCTTCCTCCGCCCCCGAGCCCTGGGATCTCTCTTCCCCTGTGAGGGTTTGGAGCTGGAATCCCCCGCACCTGACGTGGGCCAGGACGTGGAGCTGCTGGCACCTTCCCCTGCTGGGGAGCTCCTTGATGAGCCCCCCCAGGACCCGTCTGTGCCAGAGGGACCAGCTGCATCAGAGGATGGCACAGGGGACCTGGACCAGGGCCCTGGCCTCAGCTCAGATGCTGGCCTGCTTCCCACCTCTGCTTTGAGCTCCTGCCCCGACATCCAGATTGAGCCGGCGGTTGAGAAGGAGGAGGAAAGCCCAGCTGTTCCCAGGAGGTTCTCCTCACGGAGACCCTCCAGCCTGGGGAGAGATCTAGGCGCAGCAGAGGGCCCACCACAGTTTCCCCCAGAGCCTGGGCAGAGCCTGCCCCTGCTCTCATCGTCCCCGACAGCTTCCATGAGCACCTTCAGCTTCGAGCCGCTGAGCAGCCCCGACGGGCCGGTCGTCATCCAGAACCTGCGGATAACCGGCACCATCACTGCCCGGGAGCACAGCGGGACTGGCTTCCACCCCTACACCCTGTACACCGTCAAGGTAAGGGCTCCCCTGGCAGGCACTCCCTTCCCAGATCCCTGCCGCCGCCTGGGCTGGTATTTGGAGCTGGGGACTTGCTCTGTGTGTGTCTCCACAGTAAATTTTGTCCGAGGGAATACCAGGCACTGTGGCATAGGGATTCCCGTAGGGTCCTGTGGGGCTGGGTGAATCTTTTGTATCCTGCTTTTGTTGCGCCAGGATGGGTTCCTTCATCTTCAGGGAAGGGTTGACCTGAGGAATTGCTGGGTGGGGCCTGGGTACTGGGGGGCCAGCGGGGACCGGGATTGTTTTGGGATGTGTAAGGATTGTGCCTTTGCTTTCCTCCTCAGTATGAGACAGCCCTGGAGAGCGAGGCCGCGGGCAGCCTCCAGCAGGTGGCTTATCACACCGTGAACCGCCGCTACCGGGAGTTCCTCAACCTCCAGACCAGGCTGGAGGAGAAGCCAGAGCTCCGCAAGTTCCTGAAAAGTCAGTGCCTGCAGTAGCTCTCTAAAAATTCCCTCTCCCTCTTGTCCCATTCCGTGTTCCTCCACTCTGAGGGTTTCCTGCCCTGCTTGTGCAGCTCTGGATGCTGGGCTGTGTCTGCTGCCCACATCCTCCATTGTTCTGTGCAGAGCTGGCTGGAGGAAAGATTTATCTCTTTTGGAAGCAAATTCCAGTGTTTCCAAACATTCCTCTTCCCGTTCCACAACACCTGGCTTTGTAGTTTTGCACCATAACAGTGAATAGAAACACTGGTGTCTGTGTATTACCTTGGGCTGATGCTAGGCAGTGTGTGGGGAGAGCCTTAATCACTGGAGCATTAAGGTTTTAATAAAGACTGAAACCTGTATTTGGATTTTAAGATTTTAAAATTTTAATTTTTAATCTTAAAAATTTTTAAATTCTAAGATTTAAAAATCTTTTAAATTAAGGTTATTGTAATTTTGCAGTTTTCTCAAGCTTGCCAGTGGGTTTGTTTCCTTTGTAGACATCAAAGGCCCAAAGAAACTGTTCCCTGATCTCCCATTTGGAAACATGGACAGCGATAAAGTGGAAGCCAGGAAAAGTCTGCTGGAATCTTTCCTGAAGGTGAGATATTTGCGTGCCCGTGTGAGCTAAAAGCAGAGCTCAGGACAGCTTTGTGCAGGCGGTGGAGCACACCGTGTCTCTTCCATGATATGTGATCAGGTTGGGAGCTCGACTCCAAAATGATGTAAATCTCCATCTGTCCTTGCAGCAATTGTGTGCAGTCCCTGAGATTGCAAACAGTGAGGAGGTGCAGGAATTCCTCGCCCTCAACACCGATGCCAGGATCGCCTTCGTCAAGAAGCCCTTCGTTGTCTCCAGGATAGACAAGGTGGGAAAAGTGGGAAGCTGGTTACCTGAGCCCCTTCCAGCTGCCCCTGGAGATGCTTCCTAGGCTTCAGTGTCTCCTAGGAGCCAAAACCCTTCCTTTGTAGCTGGGCTCAGCTTGCTCAGAAACCCATAAAGCTACAGAGGGTCTGAGCTCATGTTAAAGAACCTATTTAATAGAAAACACAATGCAAGTCTCTAACCTCCCAATATATTTCAGTAATAAGGATCAATCCAGTAATGAAAGACAGTGCTGGCTTTGCAGATCGTTGTCAATGCCATCGTGGACACCTTGAAGACAGCGTTCCCCAGGTCAGAGCCCCAGAGCCCCACGGAGGATCTGAGTGAGTCGGAAGTGGATGGGAAATCCCAGACAGACGGGAAGAAGGCGACCAAGTAAGGGCTCCCTCAGCTTTGCAGAGCTGAGGAATTAATGCATAAACTGAGCCCACTGTGGGGAAGAACTGACTTGGTGCTTTATGTGTTGGGTAGTAAATTCTGTCATACTCTAACTGCAATACTTCCTCCTTCTCTTGCTGAACGCAACTGTTTGAGTTCCTCTTTATCTAAAGGGTTTCCCAGGAATGCTCAGGTTTCCACAGAAGGTGGGTTTCTTCCCCAGGGAGTCTTTTGGTGCTGCCATTTGCCAGCAGAGACACTGACGCTCCTGGGGAATTGCTTTTTAACCTTCAACATGTGCATTGCTTGTATATGCAAGGAGTGATTGCAAAGTACAGCTGTAAATTATCTACCTGAAAGTTCCCTCCTGCCTCTCCCGTGTGTTCCACACTGGCCTTGCCCAGAAAACATTTAAATAGCTATTGATGAGTGATATTTAAGATTGTTTCTTGTATGTTCCTCACCAAATGTTGGTGCTGCTGCCAGTGCCGAGTCTCATTGTGCTCATCAGTGATTCTTCACCAAGGAAGGCAAGATTTCTGCACAAGTATGGCTTTTTCTTCCCAAAAAGTGATGTTTTGCTGGAAAAAGCTGCTTTGGACAAAAAGACAAACTAAAAAAGTACAAATTTGGAACCATTTTGGCTGAGAAGGACATTCCCTAATGATAAACAGGCTATTTTACAATTTGTCCCAAAACCCCAGTGTCCTTTCATATCCTCCTTTTTGTGAGTGTTTATAATTAGATTTCACAATCCTGCTGAGTGTGTCTCATCTCAGAGGCTTTTCTGAACACTTCCCTGTGTGTGCTGCAGTGCTCACACCTTGCTGATATCTGCCTACATCTCCCTGTCAGCTTCTGTGTAACACCTCTCTCCCGAATGTTGGAAATTCAGCTCAGGTATACAGGAGGAAAAGCGCTTTAATGCTTTTGTTGTGTGGTTTCACTGCCATTCTCTTAGTTATCCTGAAGGCAGATGTTTTTTTGAACCACCTCAGGTCTAATCAGATTTCTTAGCTTGGATGTGGACAACTATAACAGGTCCTGGGTATTGGCTGAGGCTGGAGAGCTCATGACTCGCAGCTTGCAGAGAAAACTGACTGTGCCGTGGCTCTCCTTTTCAGGTCCAGACTGAGGTTCTCATCCAGTAAAATCACTCCAGTGCTGAGTGTGAGTGAAGCTCACGACAGGATCGTGTACTCCATCAGGGAGGGCAGTGCTGTAAGTTCAGATCCTCTCGTAATCCTTTCACAGTCCCGATCGCTGCCCTGTTTGGGAATAATCAGCACACAAGAGGGTTGTGGCTGTTGCAGCCTTGTTGCCACGTGCCAGGTCTTTGCAGAAGGCAGTGAGCAGCCCTGGTTGTGCTGTTGGCTACACCTGGGTGCAAACCAGGAGGTGGGAGGTTGTGTGGGCACTGCAGACGCCAGGCTGTGCGGCACTGACACGCTTTTGTAGGTCTCCGGCACCCTGTCGCTGGCTGCTATGGAATCCTTCATCCAGAAGCAGGAGAAGCTGCTGGAAGCAGTCCCCAGCAAAGCTCCTGAAGGCGAGGGAGGCAGAGAAGCCAAGGAAGTCTCTGTGCGGGAAGGAACGGACGGGCTGAGCACACCGGAGCAGGGAGCACATCTGGACTCCGGTGAGTGATTGCATTTCTCTCCCTCAGTACCACAGCAGCTCCAACTCCTGCAGGTTCAGCCTGAACAGTCTTCAGGACCTGCTCTCCTGCCTGTTGCATCTTGATTGAAGGGAAAGCAAATGAGGTTTTCCAGTCCTGTGTGGCGATTGCTCTGGGCGTTGTTGCTGGTGGGAGCAAACTGGGCCTTGGCTCCGTTGTGTCACTGCAGATCCTCGCCTTGGTGTGCTCAGCTCTGTCACTGCACAGAGAAGTTTCTTAAGGACACGGTGCTTAAACTGGCAACGTTCTGAAATTGAGCTCTTACAAACTAAAAATTGGCCAAATTGCGGTTTCCTGGTAGTTTCAAGTTAGCCTTGATGTGTCAGTACACTTTTGAGATTAAGTTTGGATAGATTTGATGGGAGTAGCACGAATGTAATCTCAGTTCAAGGAATGATGTTCCCTTTCTAGAACCCTCCTCTGAAGCACAGTGGTGCCACAGCTTCTCAGAACAGTTACAAGATTATCCTGAACACATGCAAAAATATGTTCTCCAGTCTTTTTCTTGGAATAGCTGAGCTGTATCAGCTGGAACTTCCCAAAAACTTCTCTCCAGTGGTTCAAGTTTGGCAAGCTCTGACTGAAAGCACATACTTGTGACAGGATGGGTCTGGTGTTCTGAAACCCAGCCTGTGCTACCAGCTTTGCCTGTAGTCTTGGAACACATGCCCGTGGTTTTGGGGAAGCAGGACTGGAGTTGGAGGCCAGGGTTCTGCACAGAGCAGGCCAAGTTAGCTGAACTCTGAAGGAAATGGAATGTCAGGGATGTCAAATGCTTGCAGGTCTGGGATGCCTCAGGCTGGGCTGGCAGGGTGAGGGAAACGTCTGGATAAAAAGGCAACCCATGTCCCTGTCTGCTCATGGAGTGACTTCTGGGAAGTGGTTGGCCAGCAGCTCTCTGAGGAAGAGGGCTTGGGTGCTGTGGGAATAAACAGCTTGCTGAGGATGCTCCCTGTATGAGGTTATGGGGAAGCTGCACAGCCTGCCCCAGGCTCTGCACTGGCAAGGCAAGTGTGGGGGGCAAAGTGAGGAGTAACTTATGCATGGCCCCGAGCAAGAGGTGCCAAGTGCCCTGTCTGTTCCGAGTGAAATCCTGGAGTTAATTAGTCCAGCTTTTAGGAAGAGGAAGAGGAGGGAGGGAGAGGTGTAAGGTCCGGAATCCCTCTTCCCTTTATTTCCAGCAGTAAGGTGTGAGTGTAAATTGTCTCTGTAGGCAGAGAGGTTGGAAGATGAGGCATCAGGGGAGCCAAATTAGGGAAGGCTGCTGCACAGGATCTCAACTGGCCAACAGAGCCGAGACAGCAGCCTCAGGTCGGGGTGGTGGCCTGGGAGTGGCTGTCTGGGGCAGCTTTGTGGCACATTAATGAGCTTGTTCAGCACAACACCTCAGGGCTGAACAGCGTGAAAGTAATTCCTTAGCAAGTATTTTGTTTTGTTGAAGGCTCTGACGTCCTGCTGAGGATCAGAGGGAGGTTTGGTGTCCCAGGTCTGTGACAGCAGAGATACATGGGTTTATGTTTTACCTGGTAAATCTGGTTTATCCAGATGTGGCTCATCCACCTTCCCGCCAAGGCTGGGATCTGCCACACGATGGCAGCCCGCAGCCACCAACAGCGCCTTGAGCCTGGAAAACTGTTGGAAGAAAGGAAAGGAACAGGGAAGACCGGGACAATAGTCCTCAGCAGTGCACCTTTCCCTGGCTACAGTCACCACCTGCTTTCTCACCTGTTTTGGGCACATGGCCATCCCTGTGCATGGACTGGGATTTGATAATCCTGCTGTTCAAATGAGAAGCAACTGAGCCTTTGGTGCAGTCCTTGGTGGGAGACTGGGGCTGCCTGGGTGAGGTGGGAATCAAAGAGTGGCAGGGCCAGGTCCCAGGCTGTCTGGGCTGCAGCAGGGTGTCTGTGTGTGCACAAAGGGCCAGGCTGGGGAGAAAAGAATGAGTTTGGGGTGATGTTTTTCACCAGATTTGCCCTTAGGTGGCTTTTTCATCTGCCCCTCCTCTTCTTCCTGGCAGACTCTGAGACAGCTTTGGCTGACCTGGCCCTGGACGTGCTTCGTCTGGTGCTGGTGGATCACTGGAGCTGGCTGTGCACAGAGAACATCCAGAAGGTCTTCAACCTGCTCTTTGGGACCCTGGTTCAAAGGTAAGGCCAGAGTGACCACCCTGGCTGCTCTGTGAGGGGCATTCCCTTTGGAGTCACAGCTGGAAGTGGAGCTCGTGCCTGAATGCAGATAAATGCTGTGTGTGCATCAGCCAGCAAGGTTCTGTACAGCAGGTGCTCCGTGTGCGTGGAGGAAACACCTTGGAGGTTTGCACTGGGAGCTCTTTTCCCCGTGAGCACTGGTGCAGCTCTACTGGGCAGCCTCCTGGCCCTTGGTATCAGGCAAAGGAAAGATCCAGCCCTGGGAGTGGGAGTCTTGGCTGCTGCAAGGGCAGCAGTGCCCAGCTCTGTGGCTCTCCGGGGAGAGCCGGCCCCCTGGTCTCTTGCTGCCCAGGGCCTCAGCGTGTTCTTTCTGCAGCAGTAAACAGGCCCAGGGAACAGAGACTTGTCAGTGACAGCTCGGAGTGTGGTCTCTGCTCTCACTGCTGCACCCCTCTGCTCTGCCTGTGCCTGGGGCAGGGACCCACACATGGAGTAGGGACAGGCTTCCTTTCCAGCTGGGATGGACTTGCCAAGCTTTCCTGGGGCCAGTGCCTCTGGGTGGTAAGGCTCAAGGCCAAGACACACAAACAGAGCATTCCTGTTTTTTGGTGTAGGCTGGTGACTATCACTAGCTGAGGATGTGGTTTTTTAGAGTACAAGGAAAGCCTTCCCTGAAGGACTTGGGCTTGGGAGAGTTTCGGAGCAGTGCTTTTCCCACTCCTGCCCCCTTTCTTCTCCTGCAGGCATCCAAAGCCAGCATCAGAATATGCAGGGCAGCACATTATAACCGAGCTGGTAACTTAAGCTGCCCTCAGCAGAGGTTGCCAAAGTGCTTTGAGGTCAGGGACTGCTGTCCTCCTGGTCTGTCCCTTCAGTGGCAGGAGGTGGGGTTGCTCCCATTTCTCCAGAATGGGCTCTGGTTTCTTGGGAACGAGCTGCAACCCAATCCCTGTGTGTAAGCACGGAGGTATGAGAGCTTGAATAGGCACATCATCGCCTCCTAATAAGCTGGGCCCTGGTCACCCAGGGAGCCTGCAGCACCCACACGTGGCATTGGCATTTTCCACTAGAGGAGTTGGGATACACACAGCACATGCCTGGTGTGGAAGGTGGAGGAGCTCCATGAGCTGTGCTGGTGGATTAGAGTGAGGAGGAATGTGTTTGTGGCCACTCCACTGAAACAGGTCAGAGTGAACCCACACGTGCTGCAGGCAGAGCTTTGGCTGGGGGTGATGTGGGGAAGCCCTGGGACTTCTTGGTGTCCCCATCAGTTCAGGGTGCAACTACAACCTCTCGAACAAGCCCTGTGTCCGTGCTGAAATCCACATGTTGAGGCTGGCTCTGCTCTTGTTCTGGGACAATCAGGAATCCCAGGGGACAGGGGGAAGAGCTGCACAATGGGGACTGACCTGTTGCCAGGAGGATGGTGTTGCACCTGGATTGCTGCAGGGAACATTTTCCTCCCATTTCTGCTGCCTGTAGTTACCCCTACCCTGGAGGAGAACTGGGAATGGGGAGCCTTCCTGCTGGTTTGCCATTCACCCTGTCCCTGGGACTTGCACTCATTCCTGGCCCGGGTGGTCACTGCTGTCCTGAGCAGACCAGAAAGTCTCTAGCTCAGACCTGCTTGTCCAGGGACACCGTGTGGATTTGGTGGCATTTCTGTTCCATTTAAGTATTTACAACTTGATCACTGCTCGGCCAGACCTGGCACTGCCATTCTGCCTGGTGCTGTGTGTGGGAACCCTTTACAGGTGGGGAAAATACCAGAAACTCTTCTGGGAGCATCTGCTGTTCAAGGAACTGTTGCTCCTGCCTCTGAGAACAGGCACACGAACATGGGACAGCAGATGGATTTGCATCGTGTCTCCAGCCATTGCTGGTCACAAAGTAGTGGGCATCATCCCTTCAAGAGATGAGATCCTCCCCTGTTCCTAGCAGTGGCTGGGTTAGGTGGTAGGGGATGAAAAGGAGGTGTCTTGGCAGGGTTTTGGAGGGCACTGCTGGTTACTCCTCTGCCAGCTTGCGTTTGGTGAGCAGGTGCTGCTCCTGCTGCCTTCCTGCAGCTACAAGAAGATGATTCTGCTGTGGCATGAGACAGTGTGCAGAGTGATAGAAATGGGCACAAACCAACAAAAGCCACACCAAGAATGAGATCCAGCTTCTCCTAAGAGCCAGTCCCCTTCTTCTTGGAGGACTTTCTCCCTTGGGCTGGCAGGGACATCAAGTGATTGCTGTGAGCACACCGTTACTGATTGTGGGGCCTCCCTACCTGCTCCATTAGCTGTTCTCTGCAAGGAGCATCCCACCACACTCCTCCTTCCCCCCTTCTCCTTGGCTGGGGTGGCTGGAGCCAGGCCCCATCCGTCTCCCCGACTGTCACTTTGATGGCAGCGGGAGAGGAAGGCTCCATGACCGAAAAAGGTATTGTTGAGTAAAGGGCGGCCGCGTGTGCGAGCCCGGATCCGCGCTGCGCTCATCCCATTATGTAACAGGGAGTGATCCTTTTTTGGAGCTGAAAGGAGAGGCGGATGGAGGGGAGGCGGAGGGGCTGGGAGTGGGAATGACCCTGGGGCCGAGGATTGCTTCCAGCAGCCTCTCTGCGTGCTGGGGCCGTGCCTGTAAACAAACCCGCTGCCCCGCTCCGGCTCCCGCCTCTGTCCGGCTCCGCTTCCCTCCCGCGGGCTGGAAAGGCTCATCCCCTCTTCCCTTGGGAGGCTGCAGCAGGAACCTGTTGGCAGAGGGGAGGAGATGGGGCTATTCTGGGCTCTGGGGGTGTTCGGTGGAAGAGCTAAGAAGCGTTTGGAGAATCTGGGTGCTTTTTAGAGCCTTGTGAGTCAAAGAGGTGTTAAAAATACGCGGCAAACACGAGAACCACGCCGTGCTGTGACCCCACACCCTGCCCTTAGTTGTCCGCAGTGGCCGCAGGGCTGGGGTCTGCCAGTGCCCTGTGGAGCTGGGGACAGTGCTGGGGCCAGAGGGACAGCCACCACCTCTGCTTCCCCTTCCAGAAGGGAGCCCCAGCAGAGTACCAGCATCCCAAGGATGGACCTGGGAGTATTCAAGGGGCAGATCCTGGCCTGTAAGCTTTTCCTGGCTCCTTCCCATGCAGCACAACTGAAAGCCATGGCCACAAACCGCTGAGTGGGGGGAAGGTGTCTCAGCACAGCCCGGCTGTCTGTGCCCTGGAACCTCAGCAGGGCTGGGGCACAGAGTCCCTGCCAGGCTCGGAAGTGCCTGCCCTGAAAGGAGCATGTGGAACTACTCAGGCAGCTTTGATGGTGTCGTGTTCCACTGAGCGTGAGTTAAAATAAATGCAAATCATCCCTGCCTTACCCACGAGCTCAGCACTGCTTGGCTTGCTGTTTGCTTTGGGTCATTCCCATGCTCCTCCAGGCTTTGCCCATGTCCCCTCATCTGCTGGCAAAACTGGAAGATTTGAGGAGGTGATATTCCAGTCTGTGTGAGCTCAGGGTGGAGAGCCAGGGATGCTTTGAGACTGATTGCAGGTGGCCATCCTGCTGCTGAGAAGTGGTTCCCGCACATTCGTGCTGTCGCCTTGGTATTGGGCTCTTGTGGCGTGTCGCTGTCAGGCCGAGTGTCACGGGCACTTGTAAGTCAAGGGGGTCTGGAGCTTCAGAGAGCTGCTGGCTGGGTGCTTTTTTCTGATTTTCTCTTTGGTTTTCTTTGATCTCTGTGCCAGCAGAACTGGCACAAAGACCCTTGGCAGCCACCTTGATCCTCTTGACTGGAAAGTGCCACCAGCAGACAGTGGTGCCTGACCCTCTTCAGTGTCCCTGAGTAAACCTGGAGCAGCCAAGCACCCATGGGAGTGCTGGGAGCACGGTGCCCATGGGCAGGGAGTTCTGGCAGCCCTGGGGCCACGGAGGGGCTGTGTCTGACAGCCGAGGCAGTGCTCCCTGAGCTCCCTGAGAGCTCCCTTCCTGGTTGGCAGGTACCATCCAACCTCAGGCAGTGCCTCTGAGTTTTGCTGGCAGAAACAGCCAGGCAGAACTGCAGCATCAATGCAGCTGGAGCATCTAAATCCACTCATTCTCCTGGTTTGTTACCTGGGGAGTGGATTTGGGCACACTGGGTGAGGACCTCTGCAGCTGCACACGCAGGGGCTGTGCTGGCAGGCCCAGGTATGTGGCAGCAAAGTCCCTGTCCCCAAAAAACAAGCCTAAAAGCAGCACCAGAGTTGGGAATTAGGGGAACCAACCTCATGGCATCTTGCTCCTCGTCCCTGGATGTGGCTGTTTGTGTTGCAGCCATGAGGAGCAGCAGGAATTGCAGCCTGTGGTATGTCAGTAAAAGCGATTTCAGGACTCTGTGTGTCTTCATGTGTATATGTAAAGTAAATAAAATCAGCTTGGAAATGGGCCTCGATTCAGTTGTCTCCAAGCACCTGGAAATTTTGGATCTGGCTTTGAATCTCTGTCCCAAACAAAATTTTTTTCCCCTCTTCTAGAAGCAGCATTCTTCCAAAAACAGCCACTAGAATGAAGCCAGCACTCCATGCTTTGATAACAATTGCAACATTATTTTAACTCTGATTCTGTTTCAACAGTTATACACGCCAGCTTTCTTCCTAGATTTAAAAAAGCACAACAACTTCCTATTTCAAATAGAACAAAGAAAAGGATTGAGAGAAAGTAACATCTCCCTGTTGGTTTTAGTTTTCCCTGGTTTTTGAAGGGTTAATAGTGGGTTTATGTATTTTGATTCTGAAGTGGGCTAATGAAGCAATTGCTCCAAGCAGGGCCTGGCTGAGACAGCCTGGCCTCTCCCTGGGGCACCACTGAGAGCTTATTTGGCTCAATAAATACTTGAGGAAGATGTTATCAAAAGCCAGGATGCTTTGTGAAAGATCAGGGAGGTTTGGGGACGCTTATTTTAATCAAGTACCTTTCCCCCCCTTCCCTGAGCCCCAAGGCATTGCAGGAGGATCTAGGCTGGGAAAAGCAAAATCCAGAGCAATTTGGTTAATTCACTGCAGGGTGAAGATGCTGGAGTCCTGTGAGCTTCCATGATTGCTTCTTGCAGCAGGTGTGTTTTGAGGGAGCAGCCCATGAAATGGCACAGGGATCCCAGCACCAAGGTGTGGGTTCCTTCCTGCAGGGATGAATGATTGCCTACAGAAGGGAATGATTGATTTTTCTTCCTCTCTGCCCCACAGTAAGATGTCCTGCACACCCACATCTCCCAGGGTTTCTGCCTGGGTCAAGCAGGTAGGAAAATCCCTCTGCCCAGGATGTCCCCAGCTGGGTACAGGGCAACTCTAAACGTTCACAGGGCAGCAGGGGAGGAACATTTCAAGAAAGAGAATTTACTTTGTGCAGAAGTTTAAAAGGCCTCAGGATGCTTCGTGTTCTTTGATTTATGGAGGTTATTTTTTTCCTTTTCTTTCCTGTTTCCTTCCTCAGCACAGGGTTTACCTGTGGCCCAGACAAGTGTGAGGTTGCTTTGAAGATGCTGAGCCGAGCATGTTGCACATGTTTCTTCTGTGTGGAGAAGGTGGATTTAGGCTCAGGTAGCAGGTGCTGAAAGCTGAGCCTCAGAGCAAAAACTCTCCATTTGTGTTTTTCAATTCTTACTGTGCCCACTGCAGCTGTTGCTTCATTTTTACAAGGTTTCCTCAGAAGGGTTTTGCAGTCAAAGCATTGAAATGTTGCTCCTCTTGAGCCCTTGAGTTATGGATAATCTTGTGGTTCAAGGGATTATTTGGGGAGGAATTTGGGGAACAAGAACTGGTGAGGGAGCGATGGTCTGGTGATTTAAGCACCAGCCTTTCTTCATTTCAGAGTCATGCTTGAATGCCTTGTGTTTTCCAGATGTTTCTTTTTTCACTACCATGGTCCCATAGGCCTCTTTTGATCTTCTGGATAGCCACACTGTATTCCTTAGAGAAAGGGAGGCCATGTTCCGGGGTGGGAAGCAGTCAGTGTTGAGCTGGACATGCTAGCTCATGTGTATTTGTAGAGCTGTTTGTATTTATACAACTACAGCAGAGAAACTTTCTCCTCTTTGGCGCCTTCTAGCTCTAGCCTCGTCTTCAGTTTGTGTTTGTGTGAATCCTTAAAATCCCTGGGTTTGAGGAAATCCCAATTGCTATTGCTCCAGTTTTCAGTTATAATCAGCACATTTAACTTGACTGTTCCTTAGCTGAAGGGATCTCAGTTCTTATCCTCACCTCGATGGACAAAAAGAGCAGAGCTTTACCCACTTGTGGCGGGTGGTTGCAAATTTGGGGAGTATTACACCTCTCTGTTCATTCACAGCACATCTTTATTGTCCACACCAAGCCAGTCCGACCTGTCCAGGCTTTACCTGCTGAGCTGAGCTCTGTCCATCCGCAGGTGAACCCTCTGGGTAGTCCACTTGAGTGAGTGGATCCAGCCAGGTAAAACCAAGCCCATTTGCCTGTTCCTGACTCTCAGCCTGCCTTTCCTCCCTCCTAGCAGCCCTTGTTGTTTCTGGGAGCCGAAGGAAGGCCAAGGTGTGCACCCCCAGCCTTTGTTCTTCATTCCCAGGGCCTTCCCATCATAATGGACCCCTTCAGCTGACCTTGGAGGTCCAGCCTAAACCATGGCATTAATTTGGCTCTTTTTTAGCAGCCGTTTCATACCTCCACCAGCAGCTATTTCAAACAGAGCTCCCTTACAGCATGGGCAAGTTATGCACCTCCAGATTATCTTCCAGGCCTCAGTAGCCTTTGCAGTCTGACTTTGCACTGGGCACTGTGAAAGCATTCGAGTGTCTGAGCCCAGGAGGTCGCTTTATCTATTTCTGGTCTCAGCTGAAGTGTAAGGAGGTGGTTCTGTGATGGGTTTATTTTTTCTTTCTTATTAAGGCTATTTCTTCATGAAATAGCAGAATGAAAATAGTAACTCATCAGCCATCCAGAAATAAAAAAAGAGAGGTCTATTTATGTTTCTTGGTGGATTTATTTCTACCTGGGAGCAGCGTGTGTGTGCTTTCAGTGTGGCACATGAATCTCAAGTGCTTAGGCCTTTAATAGCACAAAAAATCATCTGTGACCTGCTGGTGAAGGTCAGCTTTGAACCAGCAGATATTTGGAGTTCCTGAGGTGTTAATCCCAATCCTGGTGCAACAATTCTGCGTGATGGAAAGGTCAATTTGCTGTTTTCTGAGGTTTACTCAGGTAGGAATTTTCAATAAAGTTGGTGTGACTCTTCCTGAGTTGCAACACTGCAGTTGTGGGAGCTGAGGTGGGATTCTTGGGATGTCCTGTGCAAGGCTGGCAGTTGGACTTGACTTTCCTTGTGAGCCCCTTCCAGTTCAGGATATTCTGTGATTCTGTGAATTGCTTTTCTCCTCACAGTTTAAATGCTGCTGGTGCTGCCCCTGTGTGTGTTGGGATGGAATGTGACGGCCCAAAATGGGTGCTGATGGTTGGCTGTGGTTGAGAGGGAGGAAGACTCTTCATGACAGGTCATTCTGTTCTGAGATTTTCATTTGAAGCATCTGAGAGCCCCAGCTGCTCTCCCAGAGTGGATTTAGAGCCACATGGACCAGTGCTGACAGTTCTCTTCCCACTGCCTTCAGAGTGGTTCCACACGCTGACAGACTGGCAAAAGGGAACCAGAGCAGAGGTGCTTTGGTCTGTGTTCCATTTGCACCTGGCTGTGGTTTCTCCTTCTTTCTTGTCCCTTTTCCTGCTTAGTTCCTTCTCTTTTCTTTGTAAACTTTGTGGGTTTGGGTGCTTCTTCCCCAGCTGTCTGAGCACCATGTAATGGGGCAAGTTGGCCTCTCCTCAGGAGCTTGTGTGGAGCTGTGCAAGACCCATGGAGCCATTCCCAGATCCCGCCCTGTGCTTCCCAAAGCAGAAAGCAGTGAGCTGCCACACTCAGGAAGAAAATCCATCAGTGGTGTTGCACAACTGGGGGAATCAAGACCTGTAAGCACTCGCCTGCTCACAGTATGTGCACGTGTGATCACCTTCGGAGGTGTTACTTGGGGGCCTTGTTGCCTAATTCTGGTGTTTTTATGGACATACATGAGCTGGAAACAGGAGGTTGTTTGTGTGGGGCCTTCCAGCATTTGTCAGTTCTCAGCTTGCTCTTGAGCTGTCTGGAAATGTGTGCTGTCCTCTGTAGGTTCAACTTTCTCTCTGTCCACTATTTTCTTGATTTTTTGCTATTTTAGGAATGTCTCTAAGAAAAAAGAAAGCTTGTTCTTTGCTTTCTGCAGCCCACTAAAGGCTGGAAAGTGGCTGCTGCTTGGTTTGGTAATGAGTTTGGAGTCAATGTTCAATCTGAACCCCCTTGGTGCAGGGTTGACTCTTTGCAGCTCTATCCCCAGTCTCTGAACTTCTGTTGCCTGTCAGATGTTTTCTCAGCTAGGAAAGCAGATTGTGTAAGAAAACATGTTAATGAAAAGCCATGTTAATGAAAAACCATGTTAATGAAAACTCTCGCCCCTAGAGAAGTCACAGTTTAACACTTTAATTTGGTTGGGAATAGCTGGAGGGTTTAACATGATCCAGGGTGTTAAAATCTGCTGATGGCTGGAGATTAAAGCCCTTCTAATTTTATTTCCAACATGGCTTTTCCCAGGCAGGACTGGGATGTGACATTTTCTCCTCTAGGACAGGTGGAAGGTTGGCACCTCTGGCATTATCTTGTAGCAACATCCGTGCTCCAGGTCCGTGGTGATGCTGAGCATGAAGGATGTGCTTCCCCATTCCCAGTGCCGGCCCTGGGAGCGCCGGGAACATACCCCGTGTCCCTTGCTCTGAGACATTCCGGGCCTTCCCGCTGCACCGAGGCTCCTTTTCGGGATTTTTAATGTCCTTTGCTTTCCAGCTGGCATTTCCTAGGCGTGCATCCCTCAAGATCTGCTGTTTGCACCTCATTTCCTGCTGACAAAGGCGTCCCCACACCGCAGCCCTGCCCCGCACGATGCCAACCTGCTTCCTTTGCCCCGCTCACCTTTGGGTGTTGCTATTCCCGACTCCCCAGTCGTGTGGGGAAGGGCACCCTTGGCCCGAATGCCTCGCCCAGGAAGAATGCAGACAGTCTGGCAGAGCGCAGGTTAAATAAAGTTTGCCTTGGCAGGGCTCTTGGATGTACTCGGAGCTGCCGGGGCGTAGTGGTGACGGAATTGCAAGCACGAACGCCAGCTGCCAAGAGGAACGGGTCTCCTGGCCCTGCTGGCTGCCTGCTCTCCTCTGGGAATCTTGCAGTACTGGCGCAGTCACAAGGCCTTTCCCTAGCCCAGCGCCGTGCCGGCACTCCCAGCTTTGCTGCGGAGCCTCCCGCCAGCGAGGCCGGCGGCACCGTCAGCGCTGCACCCCGAGTCCTGCTAAACCAGGGATCCGTCCTGGTGGCCTCCGTGGGATTCATCCACGGCCTCTGCTAATTGTGAGGGGAAAGATTTTAGGCAGTGCAAGTTCTGAGTGACGGCTGTGGCGTGTGCTGTGAGATGGGAAGTGATTCCATGTCTGGGCGAGAGGGTCCGTGTGGTTGATTTAGAAACTGTCCCTGGCCAGCACTCAGGTGGAGGGGACACATCATCCCAGTGCAGCTGCAAACGCCTCCGAGCCCTTTTGTGGAGCAGGGATTTTGGGATTTGCAGGTGGTTACTGTAAAAAGGGCACAGTCCTGACCCAGGGGGAGGGACCTTCAGCAGTTCTGTTGGATTTTGGATGGGAACAAAGAAATTCTTCCTCTGTGAGGGTGGGGAGGCCCTGGCACAGGGTGCCCAGAGAAGCTGTGGCTGCCCCATCCTTGGAAGTGCTCAAGGCCAGGTTGGACAGGCCTTGGAGCAGCCTGGGCTGGTGGAAGGTGTCCCTGCCCAGGGTGGAATGAGATGAGCTTTAAGGTCCCAAAATCAAACCGTTTGGGGATTCTAGGATTTCACTGCTTGCCATCGGTGGGTGGAGCAGGACTGAACAGCAGGGAAGCATGGAGAGCAGGATGAACAGCAGGATGAGACGGGGGTGAAGCATCAGGATGTTCATGGCTCGTTATCCTTGGAGTGTGTTTTGGTCTCCAGGAAAGACTCTTTGACTGTCTTGGTAGCAGAGGGGCTGATGAGAGGAGCAGAGGCTGCCAGAACAGAGCTCGTGTCCTTCCAGTCCTTCCTGGGGGTTGTTTGTAGTTAAACTCCAGTTCCTCCAGCTCTGTCTCAGACTGTACTTAGAGATAACTTAGGAGCTTCAGGCCAGTCATACCCCTGAGCTGGGCTTCCTGTGGTGACCAGTGATTCACTTGGGTTCCTGTGATGAGCAGGGTGATGGGGCTTTTTATGGCCTTTGCTTTTCCCATGTTTGTCTGTAACACAGGGAACATCTCCTACTTCTGGTGCATGGAAAACTCAGCTAATTAATACTTACGAAAATCTTTGGTGTACAGACATGAAAGCTGCACGTTAACGAACCCAGGAAGCTGATTTAACCCTCCAGGGCTCTTGATGGGCGGAAATATCTCAACTTGGTCCCAAGCCAGACTTTCCCTGACCTTTGTCTCTCTTCCTGCTCCTGCAGGTGGCTGGAAGTGCAGGTGGTTACCCTGACCTGCACCCAGCGCTGGGTCCAGTACCTCCAGTTGCTCCAGGAATCCATCTGGCCTGGAGGAGTTTTACCAGCAGTTCCTAAACCCCCCAGGACAGAGGAGCAGAAGAAGGCAACAGCAGAGCAGGCCCTGCAGAGCCTGATGGGGATCTTGCCCAGTAAGTGTGTCCCAGAGACTTGTCAGCTGCCCGTGGGATAGGAAAGTGTTTGGGGAACGCTCCAGTGCACCGGAATCTCTGGAAATGTGGTTAAATGCAGAGATGGATTCTGCTCGTGCCAAGGCACTGGGAAACCTTCGTGACCCTTGAGGTTTGATGGTTTCCTGCAAGCAAAACCCGGCGTTTTCCAGTTCTGGATAGTTTGCGTAAGGATTTGGGAGGCAGCCCAGCTCGGAGGGAAGGGATGTGTGTCTTGGCGATTCCCGGATGTAGCCAGGCCATGATTCAGTGCTCACGGTTCCTGCCGAGCCGCCTCACCCAGGCAGGGCTCGGGCCAGCTCTGCTCCCACCTGCTGCCAAAGGGTCCCACGGTGAGGAAAGTCACCGTGCAAAGCCTGTGGCTTTTCCACTGGACTGAAATCCCGAGCCCAGCTGCACTGGATTTCCCTCTCTTGAAGTTTGACAGGGGGACCTTTGGCATTAAAGCAGCTGCTGCCTAATCCATGTGAGTGCAGTCTGAACTTTTAACTCCTTGTGATGTAGTGTAAAGGGCCCTCACTATCCTTTGGGAATGAAGAAGCACTGCTAGTATGGGCCCTTCTAGCCAGGAATGCTTTCCTGGCACTCCTTCCTGTCCCAGGCTCAGAGCACCATCACAAGCTTTGATTCAGCACCCACCAGGAGAGGACTGACCTGCGGGAACATGCAGCTCCTAAAGCTTTGTCTCCAACACTTACAGATGTGATCCAAGAAATCCTTGGGACCAGTAAGTGTCGGATGAGCTGGAACCTGGTGCTGGAGTCGCTGAGCCAGCCTGTGATCAACAGGTATGTGATTGTGTTCTTTACCCTGGTGCCTCTGATGGGGTCTGAGAGCTGTGCCTGGGCTTTTGCCATGCGATTCCCGGTGCTTGGCACTGAACACATCCAGCTTGTTATTCCAGATTTGCAATATCAGGGGGCATCCGCATGTCCAGGACCTCAGTCTGGCTGCAGATTATTGAGCCAGTCATGTTAATTATGTTGTTTGGCCTGCTTAGTTAGTGGATGTCGGCGAAGTAAGACAAATCCTGGCTTAGTTTGGTTTGGGAGGAGCTGCAGCTCTGTGCAGGGGGTGTCTGCGACTCTGGAAGAAAAGGGTTTGGTGATGAACAGCAGAGAAATGAGGGTCAGACTGGACATCAGCAGGTATTTCTTCACTGAAGCAGTTGTTAAACACTGGAAGGTGCTGCCTGGGGAGGTGTTGGAGTCCCCATCTTCTGAGGTGTCCAGGGAACAACTGGACGTGGCACTCAGTGCTCTGGTCTGGTTGGCAAGGTGGGCATCGGTCACAGGTTGGACTCTGTGATCTCAGAGGTCTTTTCTATCTTCAGTGATCCTGTTAGATGCATGTTTTTGTCCAGAAGATGCATTTGTGTTTTCTGTGCTGCTGAGCAGCTTCAACACCCACTGGTTTGGGGGAGGTGAAAAAAAGCTGAACCACCCCTGAAAACATTTCTCTTCTGGGGACCCAATATTGTTCCTCTCTCCCCTGGAGCGTTGGAATGCTCCTTCCTTGTGCTAAGCTTTGCCTCCCCTGCCCTGACCAGCCTAAGCTTCGTCTTTTCTCCATTCCAGGCACCTGGTGTTCTGCCTCCTGGACATTCTGCTGGAGTTCTTGGTTCTGAAGGGCTCCAGCGAGGAGCCCGAGGCTGCAGCTGCCACACCGTGTGCCTGCAGTGGCCCGGACAAAGGCGTCCCAGCACTTTAACCATGGCTGGTGCCCCTGGCAGTGGAGGAGAGAAGCAGCCGTGGGCATGGAGTGATTGGATTTTCAGCCTTTACTGAACGTGCCTGGGAGCTTCTTGTAAGGAATTTCTCCAGCCAGTGCTAAATGGAGCTGCTTCCAGGCTTCTCTGTTTCAGCTGGGTGGTGGATCAAACGCAGAGTGAGGGGCTGAAGATGCTGTGCAGCCTCTGTTCCATTGCTGACCCGATGGAGAGCCTGGAATGAACCAGCCTGACCTGTTGGAGAAGGAGCCACAAACCCCGTGGTCTTGCCCCACCTCTCTGAGCATCTCTAACATCTCCAGGCAGAGAGGAGATTTGCTTTTGTGGCTTCAGGGTCCACGTGGCACTGAGAGAGTTGGTGTGGCGGGACCTTGCTGATGAATGCTCCTGCAGGACGGGTGGAGGGAGGTGCAGTGCTGTCCCTGCTTTGTGAGCAGCCTGCCCCGTGCCTGCGCCGCACACTCTGTGTCACAGAAGGAGGATGGGGAAAGGATGGAGTGTGGAGACGTGGTGGTCCTGAAATTCAGCATCCAACTGCCCAAATACCTGGGAGGTGACACCAGGGGTCAAAGGTGCTGCCCTGCCTTAGGGACAAAGATCAGCTGCTTCTCCCTGCCACTGCTCTAGGATGCAGCAGGGTGGACTGTGATCCTGGGAAAGAGACTCTCCTCAGGCTAGGGAGGAATGGTGGCTCGGCTGGACTTTAGGATTCCCTTGTATTGTGCTTTCTGAGTCACCTTTTAGTCCCTGGGACAGTCCCTGGAAGGCACAGGACAAAAGGAGCTGACCCATGTGGGACACAGCAAGTAAATCAGCTCCCCGACAGACGTGCTTGTCACAGGAAGCTCTGGAAGAGGAACGAGTCCCTTGGAGCCCGGGGGAATCCTGGATGTGTGTCATGGACAGCCAGCGGGTGAGACCCCAGCAAAGGGCCTGCGAGCACTCCCTGAGCTCTGCTGTTCCTTGCTGGGGCACTGGGCTTTGGTTTGCTGTGCCTGCTGCTGCAGCAGCTCCGTGCTGGGCTCTGGAAACCTCCTCAGGTCAGGGAGCATGGATTTGGCAGCTGCTTCTCCAGGTTGTCCAAGACTTGAGTGGTTTTGTGAGCTAATGTTGCTCAGCAGTCAGGTTCCTGGGAGTACAAAAGGACTCAGAACACGCACCAACAGACCAGTTTGGTGACCTTTGGTGTATTTTCTGGGAGAAATATGGACTGACCAGTGCTGGACTTGGCTGATCAAGGTATCCTCTACGGATCGAAGGAGGCTCCACATGAGGGAACCATGCAGGATCACTGTAGTGTGAGTGCTACATCTCACAGAACCATGGAACGCCAGGCTGGAAGGGACTGCCTGCTTTTTCTGGGAGCTGGATGCTCCGTGGCATGTTTGGAGAGAAGGCAGCGTAACTCCAGCATGCCTGTTCTGCTCCTTCCAAAGGAGCTGCTTAATGATGGACTCACCACAGTGTGAGCTGCTCGGGGCTTCTGTTGTGGGAAAATACCGGGAGGGGTCATCTTGCTGCCAGCAAATAGATTTTTAGGGAGCTCTAAGGACATCCCAAGACCAGGCAGAATCCAGTGTCATGAAGCAAAGCAGTTCTGCATCCCTGTTGGAGCCATTTCTCAGCAGGAGATGGTAGATTGGCCACCTGCTTGGAGGAGAAGGGAGGTGTGTGGGAAGTAAGAGTAGATTAGGTAGAGAATGCTTTGGGATAATCCCAAATGGCCAAGCAGCTGTTTGGGAAGCAGGACTCAGATTTATCCTTAAATACCTGCTTGGAGCAGCTGCTTTGCCGTGTCCTTCACTGCCAGGCTCTGTTTCCCTCCTTTTTCCTCCTGCTTCCATTTTCCACGCCAGCTGTCAGGAGGGGAAGAAGGAGCCACCAGCCAGAGGTGCTGCAGCAGAGCCCTGCTGTGCTTGGTGGCCTCCCAGATGCTCCTGGTGTGCTCGTTTGCTGTTGCTTCCTAATTAATGGTGTGAGTTTGGGGCTCCAGGACTGGGGTCTGTCTTTGATTAGGGATAACATTAAGAGTCTTTGCTGAAGAGGATCATGGAGTGCAAGTTATCCATTGCCAGCTCCAGGTTAGGGCAGAAGCTAAAAGAGTCCCTACACACACTGGATGTGGCACTGGAAGGACGAGCTGACACTTCTCCTTTGCCAGGAAGCCCAAGTTCTCCCTGCTTTTAACCTCTACCCCTGAAATTATGCAAATGACTGAATATTCAGTCCTCCTAGTGGAAATAATTTGTGATCACTGCCACTTTGGGAGCTGGTGCTTTGCTGGGATGGTGCAGCAGTGATTTGGGGTTGTCTTCTGTGTTAAGAAGCAAAGAGCTGGGGCAGAGAGAGAGAAATTAGTTTTACTTACGTGCACTGAGAGGGTCGGTGCTGGGAACGGACCTAAGGAGTTTGAGTTGCAGAATGGTTGTTTTACTCTCCAGAACCCCCTTTCTCATCTCAGATATCAGGGGTTTGAGCCCTTTCTCATGCTCTCACTGGCTGGGCTTCAAATTCCCATTCTCTCCTTGGGAGATCTTAGTACAGCCTTAGAGCTGAGGTGGAGCTGCCCAGGAGCAAAGAGCCCCTCTCTGCATCGTGTTGTTAGGGGGTAAAACAAATCCAATAAAAAGCTCAGCTTTTTTCCTACTGTGAGTCCTTTGCCTCACTCTAATTCTGGGATTGAATTGAGCACAATGGTGGCAAACACAAACTTCTGCATTCAGGTGGGCTGAAAGTTTATTTCCATTGGACTAAGACTAGAAAACTCCTTTGGTAAAACAAACAAGGCTGACAAAAAAACTTAAGCTCGCTCTGTGTGTGTCGTATTCCCAGCAAGCTCCCTTTTTTCTGCAGGAATTTGCAGAAGGAATTTGCAGAAGGCTCCAGCCACCTCTCTGAAGGGCGGGTGGTGAGAGCAGCCAGATTTATCTCAGTGAAGAGTTGCAGCCTGGTGTCACGTTAGGTAAAGAGCAGTCCCTGCCTGATGGGTGCTCAGCTCTCCCTCTCCAGGTCCTTCTGGCTGTGTGTGATCTGCCCCCAGCCCACCACTCGCTGACTTTGGGGGGAGGTGTTTCCTTTCCCGCTGCCTTGCTTTCCCGCAGTTGACTGGAAGCTTCCTGGAAGCAGGGATTGCTCCTGTGTGTGGCTGAGGGCAGTGGTGTAGAGCTCCAGGGCACCACTCTAAGCCGAGTGTTCCTGTGCTGAGACAGAGCTTGGTTGTTTAACTGTGTTTCTAAGGGAAAAAAGTCCCACCATGCACTGACTCCCTGTCCTATCTCCTGTACTCAACCCTTTGTATCAGCTGTTTGTGGTGCTGCTGTGGAGTCTGTGTGGAATTGTGCTGTCTGGAAAACCTGTTTAACTGTTAAATGGGGAGCAACCCTTCACTCCCAAGTACTTGTGTGCAGTAATACTTTTATTTCAAACTCATTTCTCTGTCAGAGTTTAAAATTTGCCTTTGGTCTCTAATGCAGCCCTTGGGAAGAGAAGAACAAGTGGGGAAGAGGCCGGGTGTGAGTCGGAAGCGGGGAGGTGTCCCCTGGGTGTCAGGGATGCACGGCCGGGGCAGCAGGGCGGGTGGCAGTGGCTGTGGGACAGTGGTTTTCCCTCCTGGAGCACAGTGGGACTGCTCAGACTTGGGAAAGACCAAAGTCCTTACAGCGTGCTCAGGAATCGGAGCAGTTTCCCACCTCACCAGCATTGCTGCTTTCTCACTCCCTCACACAAACTCCTTGATTTAGGCTTTCCAGGGAGTCTAAAACCAGGGAAGCAATGTGGATCATTTGCCTTTCTTCTGCAAAACAGGGGAAGACTCCCCTAGCAGCAGGGGTTGTGCAGACCCATCTCCACATCCCTTGGGCAGCGCTGCTTCGGAAGCTTTCCTTGCTATCAGTGCTGGAGTAGGAAGGCTGGTAAGCTGTAAGGAAATAGGGAATGTCTGAAAATGAGGAATTCCACGTGGAATTTGCAATATATGTCAAAGGAAAAAAAAAAAATAAGAGGGAGGAAGAAAAACCTTATACAATGAGTGCTTGGGTCATGTATTTTTCTGGATTAGCCGTGCCACGGAAGGAGCCCATACACCCTGTGAAATCCATTCCCTGCAAGCCAGCGAACATTTGTACAGCACATGATGTGGGACCACGGCTGAAGCCAAGTTCCCCGGGATCATATCCACCCCGGGGTAGATTGGGCCATTTCCAGTGTCAACAGCCAGAGGATTAAGCACTTATCTCTGCAGAACAGGATAATTAATACCAGATCGAACTCGGGGCTGTGCTCCGAGCCCGTGGCTGAATTTGTGCCCCAGTGTGGTTTCGCCGCCTGCGGCCGAGTCGTGGGGAGTGGGAGGATGTCCTGGGTGCTGCGAGACGCAGGCATTGCCTCGGGATCCCCGGGAATGGCCGGGTTGGCATCGGGCTTCCCAGGTGAAGCTGAGGGTGAGCTCTGCCGTCGTGGCCACACAAGGTGGGTGTTAATTTCTCACCCCTATCAGGAAGACTGTTCCTTCCAGCCAAAAGCTGGAAGAGTGAAATCAGGGCACTGTGATTTGCCATCTTTTGGGTTTAAATGGAAAATCCAGGTTTTGGCACTTCTGGCTTTGTTGAAATAAATGAACACCATGATCCTGGCCACGGTCCAGGTCAGGTAATTATATTCTTCCTACCTTAATGCCACTGCAGCCCCTGTCTCCCCTGGATATGCTACACTCTCTAATTCCTGTCTGGAACTTGCTTATTAGGTTACAAAGTGGTTTTTTTTTTCCACTCACAGTAGAATTTGTGCTCAGAGCACCAGCCAGGCCCCAGCACTGTGCTGAGCTGCTGAAACAGGGAAAAACTGCCTTAGACATTTGATTGTGCCTGGTGGTGTCCTGGAGCATCTCTCCTGGCTCGTAAGGCTGTGGAGCTGGGAAGGTGGGTGACGTGGAAGATGAGGGAACGTGTTACAGTCCTGTTTAATTCAGTGGCTGCTGGAAACCTGCTTTTCTCCTCTGCCAGTTCCTGAGGCTGGTGAGTGTGTTCGTGGGAGAAACTCAGGGCTCCTGGGTGGGGTCTTACCTTCCTCTCCTGTCATTTCTTAAAGATTTTGGAAGACTAACATATGTCCTTGATGGGGGAAACATCCTTCTGCCTTCGAGAATATTTGCCATGTCCAAACCTTGTTCATCAGCCAGAGCAGCCCTGCCTTGGTTTGAGGTCCAGCCCTGAGAGCCCCCATCTCCTGCAATACCTGAGCTGGTTTGGAGTGCCTGGTTTCCCAACTGGAGCACAGCTGCTTGCTTGTGTTAGTGGCTCCTTGGCCTTTACATCTCCTGCAACTGATGCATTGAGTTGGGTTTTTTTTCATTTTGAAAAGTATTTAAAGTCTCCTTCTTTCCCTACCCTTTCAATCCCACTCTTCCTCTCCCGGCCTTGCTGAGCGGGTGAAAAGGTTGCTCAAGCAGTACTTGAGGACAGCGTCCCGCAATTCCACGTCCTGCCTTCCTGTTCCCAGGCCCCTCCACTCTTCCCCGGCCCTCGAGGACAAGGAGGGTTTGAGGGACAGCAGGGGTGAGGATCAAAGCCCCTAAACCACTGTTTAAAACACAGAGTGCCCACTGCTCCTCTTGAGTGTCGCATCTGGCAGAGCCTCATTAACCTTCTGCTTCCCCCTCCTACTCCTTTGCCCCTGAAAATCAACAAAGCCAAACATAACAAGTTGCCTTGCCTGAAGCAGCCTGAAGTGTGTGTGCTTAGTGTGAAAGAGCAAAGCCAAGCCATTGGCCAAAGCCCCTTTTCTGTGCAGGCCACTTCACATTTATTACACTCCAAGCCGGAGCTCTTTAAGCCCTGATGCTCTTTAGAGCTGAGCTCTTTAACTTTCTCCCTTCCTCCCCTTGCAGGCTCCATTCTCCCCTTGTTCCGCTCCTTCCGCTCCCTCCGTTCCCTTTTGTCCTGTGAGAACGAGTCTTTTAATCCCCTTGTACTGCAGATTAAAGCTGTTACAGCCTCCCCAAGCTGACATTTTCTCAGAGAGGCTCACAGCCAGACCTTTATGAGAGCTCTCTGTCTGTGTGCTGCTGCCTTTCTTCTCGCCACACTAACCTCCATCCCTGACCTTTCCCTGAGGAGGGAAAGGCTGGGGAGTGCAATCCCATGTAGGCAGTGCCTGGGCTCAGCGGGGCTCGGGGTGCAGGAAATTAAGACCCATGGAAATTAAGAAGTAAATAAAGAGAGAAAGAAAAGACGATGGGAATTAAGAGAGAGAACTAAAGCAACATTTCGGCGTGTTTGGAAACCAAATGCTGGGCTGGGGTCTGAGTTTGTGAGTCAGCCTGTCTCTACGAGGAACCAAACCATTAACCTGGGACTCATTTCCAGTACTCACCTTCCAGTACCTAAGGGAGCTCCCAAGAAGGCTGGAGAAGGACTTCTCACAAGGACACGTAGGGATAGGATAAGGGGGAATGGCCTTAAACTGAAGGATAGAATTAGAGTAAATATTGGGAAGGAATTCTTCCCTGCGAGGGTGGGGAGGCCCTGGCACAGGGTGCCCAGAGCAGCTGTGGCTGCCCCTGGATCCCTGGCAGTGTCCAAGGCCAGGCTGGACGGGGCTTGGAGCAGCCTGGGACAGTGGAAGGTGTCCCTGCCCATGGCAGGGGGTGGAGCGAGATGAGCTTTAATGAGCTTTAAGGTCCCTTCCAACCCAAAGCATTCTGGGATTTTTTTTAGTAGCAGATTGGGGTTACCTGAAACCCAGCCTCCAGTTTGCACGTGTTCCAAGAAGAGCGGATCCAGACACCCACAAGAACAGAGGCAGATGCTGTTTGTGAGCTGACAGGGAATGAAGTGACTTCTGCTCCTGGGGGCTGTGTCCGTGACAGCAGAGCTCTTACTGATTGTCATCAGATGAGCGTCCTCCCCTCCGAGACTGCAGAGGGCATTCATGTGCTGGTCCTTGTCTTGTGCACGTCATAAAACCACAAAGGATCGAGGTAACTTGCCTAAAAGTGTGTGTTCTCATGGCAGAAGCATCTTCCCTCTAGGTTTCTGTCTCGTCATCAGCCCTGACACTGCGAGGTGTCCTACAAATGTCCCAGAGTCGTTGGCAAAGCACCAAGGTGAAAATCTGGTCCTGAGATGCATTTCCCAGAGAAATGGTGTAAAATGACCCCAGACAGGCCCCCTTTCAGGTCTGTGTCCAGTACATGAGGAGGCATTAGGGAAGGGGAGAGGTGTCTAACGCGCTTTCTGAGCAGGGAGGGGACAGGCTGGGTTCTCTCAGAGCTCCTGCGTGGCCTTGGCCTGGTTATCTGAGCCACCGTTTTACCCAGGTGTCAGATGGGATCTGCATCTGGCCCAGAGCCGTGTGAACATCCCAACACTGCCGTGCTCAGGGTGCTGAGCTGCCCCACGTAGCCTGAATCGGGGAAAACCACCCAATACCTGTGACAGGTGAGTACATAGAGGTCAGGTTTGGTTCCTGTCAGACTTCACCTGCATCCATTTACACCTGGATCGTGTTTTACCTCCCTTGTGAAAGGACAGAGATTTGACTTATCTGTGAGAGCAGAGTCTCCATGTGTCTGGGGTTAGGAGGTGTTTGAAGGGTTGAGTCAACCAGATTTTGCTAAATAAATACTATAAATAATAAACCAGAGAGATGTGGATTTCCATCCCTGGAAGCTCAAGGCTGGGCTGGACAGGGCTTGGAGCAGCCTGGGAGAGTGGAAAGTCCCATGGCGGGGGTGGGACTGGATGGGCTTTGAGGTCCCTTCCAACCCAAGCCATTCTGGGATTCCATAAGAAGTTTCCCCACACTAACTGGCCACAGATAGTGGCTGTGCTCACAGCCCAACTCGTGGCACTTGTGCTCTCCCATCCCATGCCCGAGCAAAGGCAGAGGCTTCTGGGGGCAGCAGCAAAACTGCTTTCAAAGCCACTAATAAAAGAAGTGCACCTTTCCCTTTTTGGGAACACATTTCGGGGCAGAAGTCCCCCGGCAACCCAGCTTGCTGATAATGAAATCAAACCGGGAGCTCGCCCCTGGAGGGTCCGTACGTGTGAACCGCTGCCATGTCGAATCCGTATGAATCCTCCTCCAGGAAAGCCCCGGCCCTGTAATTACTGGTTTTCTAGCAAGCAGCCTTTTCTTTCTCTTTGTGTGGGCCCTCTCCCGCCTCCCTCTCCCTCGGTGAGCGCACAATGAGAGGATATTTGTAATGAAAATCGCCGGGCAGGAGCGGAGAACAAAGCGGGGGCACTGGGTGGGGATATTGGAGGCGCTGGGCTCCCGCCCGTGGCCGGTCTGGCCTGTGCTGTGACAGCGCGGTGGGCACGGCGGGCCGGGCAGCTCTCATTAACCTTCAGCTGCAGAGAGGGCTCGAAGCCACGCTGGGCCCCGTTTCATAGCTACCCCAGCTCGCTCCCAAGCGTGCAGCCTTATGAAGGGACAGTCTCCCCAGCAACTCTAATGCGTTTTTGCACCGTGCCCTCTAATCTGAGGCAGAAATGTCACCGCCGTCACACCCCAGGCTGGCAGCTCCCAGCCCCGGCCGTGCTGGTGAGCACATATCCAGCTTCAACCTTCTGGTTGCTGGGGTGAAAGGGCCTCTTCATCTCCACGGAGAGAGGCAGATGAATCCCTGGCTCCAACAAGGGACCTGCTTTTCTTTTTTACCACCCCCCCATCCTCTTCAAGGGCTCTTTATTATGTCTTTTAATTCTCGGCTGCGAGTGGGAGGGAGCAATAAGGCGAGGGGGGAAAAGCCCTCACAGTGGGGAAAGGCCCCAGTCACCAGTGTGTGAAAAGAGGAGGCAGCGTGGGGATTAAAAACGTCAACTTCATGGGAAGTGATTGATATTTAATAGCTTCACTTGATTGCTGTGAGGCTGTAACATGCACAGCGCCCTAAGGGCAGCTATGAGCCTGCAGAGAAATCCACTGGGCTTGCCCTAGAAGGACGAGAATTCCACTTACCTGGGCTAGGGGAAGGTGTCCCTGCCCATGGCGGGGAGTTGGGAACGAGATCATCTTTAAGATGCCTTCCAAGCCCAGCCACTCTGGGATTCTGTGATAAGTGATGCCATTTCTGGGTGTCCCGGGCACTCTCGCAGTACAGGATGGGGAGAAAGAGCCACGGGAGATGAGCTGGGGTTACTTGAGGTCAGGGTGGCAGGTCAGGGGCTCGTCCTCTCTGAGCCTGGCTGGCACAGGAGGCAGGACACAAGTCCTGGCACAGCAAACAGAGCTGAGCTCCCCTCCCCGCGATGGCCGAGAGCTCTTGTGACCTGTTTACTGCAAAAATGCTGCTGAATGCTCTGTCTGTGAAGCATTTTCTAGTTTGCTCATGTTTGCAGCCACTTTTAGAGCATTAGCTCTGGGTAATCTGCTCTCCTCAGCAGATGCTCTGGTGCTTATCTGCCTCCTGTACAATCAGGGCCACTGGAGGAATTCCTCTGTGCGACAGGAGCGTGTTCCTGCACCAGCGGGGATTTCAGCAAGATTTTTATCTGATTAGGCCAACAAAAAGTCTTGGATTCCTCCCTCATCACGAGCACTCACGTGCTGCAAACACCAGCACCCAAGCTGCACGCTCATTTCTCACCCAGACTGCTTCCCGTGCCCCCCTGGACGCAGCCTTGGGAGAGGGAGTCGCTGTTGGAACCAATAACTCAGAGGTGGGGATGGCTTCTTGTTGCTGCTTTTGTGACAAAGTGATGAAGACACTGGAGCTTTGCTGGCGTGCCCGGCGGGTGGTTCCCAGCACTGCACCTCATCACTGTCTCAAAAGCCAACGTGCCTGTTCTGTACCAGGGCTGCTCTGGGCTCCAACACTCCATCAAGACCATTAAACTTTTCCTTTCATCCGTGCAAGTGAATTCTCTAAACTGGCTTTCCTGGCTGCCACTCTCAACACGCTTTCAAACACATCCTTGCGTGTTCTGAGAGCTTTATCCCAGATTCGTGTGCATCTCCAAAGCACCAGCTTAAAATCCCCCTCTCCTGTGAGGCAGACACTGTTTTTTGGCAATATTCCTGCCAGCACCTGCCTGGAAAAGCAGGATGCATTCCTGTCCATCCCTTGGCTCTTCTGTCTCGAGGAAAAGAGCATCCAGGGAATAAACAGCCACGATGCACCACAATTCTTTTTTGAAGGCTCTTCTTGTCCCAGTGTGCTCCATCAACAAAAATAACCTGTTCCACCCCCCTCGGCGGGGTTCACCTGGAGCCCAAAAGCCTCCTTGGAACGGCGCGTACGAAAGCGCATCACACAACGAGGCCTTGAAAATAACACTGATCTCTTTTGATCACATTCCTTTCCACGCCAGGCCGACGATTCCCAGGCCAAGAATGCCACTAAGGACTCATATTTCTCCTGGTCATTTCTGTCCTGAAATTGGAATGCAGCCACAAGCAAAAGGGGGCTGAACGCTCTCGTGTCAGAGATCCAGGTTTGAGAGACATTATCTCATCGATAGCGGGCAGCAACAAGGCTGGCACGCCATCAGGATATTCCCTGGAAGGTTCAGCGCACATGGCGAGGGACACAGCGAGGCTTAACTCCAGTGTGGAAAGGTCCTGGCAGCCTCGGGAAAGTATCTCCATGGAGCTGGAGAGCAGGGTAGGCCAGGGAGGCAGAGGGTGCAGGGAGGCTGAGAGCAGCTCCGCAGCACGATGATTAGGAATGAAAAAGTCAGATTGCGTGGAGGGAAGGAGGGGAACAGGACTGAAATCTCTGGAGTGGCTGAGGAAACCAGGGTTGTTCAGTCTGGAGAAGAGGATGCTCAGGGGACACCTCACTTCTCTCCAACACTCCCTGACAGGAGGGTGTAGTGAGGTGGTGGTCAGGCTCTTCTGCCACGTCTCAAGTGAAAGGACCAGAGGAACCAGCCTGAAGTTGTGTCAGAGGAGGTTCAGCCTGGATATCTGAAAAAAGGTTCGCTGAAAAAGCAGTCAGGCATCGGGATAAGTTGCCCAGGAAGGTGGTGGTGTCTGGATGTGGCACTTGGGGACATGGTTTAGGAGTGATCATGATGTTGCTGGGTTGGTGGTTGGACTCGATGATCTGGAAGGTCTCTTCCAACTGTGCTGGTTCTGTGAGTTTATGTGAAATCTGCACTTCTCTGCTGCGGCTTGAGAGGAAAATTGTACGGCTGAGGGATAGGAGCACACAGCAGGTACCCTGAAACATCCGGTCGAGAGGCCAGCGTGAGAGAACTTAACAGCACTTACAGTCCTCCTCTGGGGTGGCAAACATGGAACTAAAGCTACATCTAAAGCTCCTAATACCCTTTAAAAAGCTCTTTATGCTTGTATTGTCCTCAAGTAAAGTTCATCTCTTGTGCTTGGCAGCAGCTGTGTTGGCCTGGAGTGCAGCACAAGCACTGGCAGATAAGGTGGCACCGGGAGGTTGTGCAATCCGTGAGCCCTCTGGGTCCTTGTGGGGGAAAACTTCAGAAGGACCTGATTTCATCATGATGCGAAATTAGGAAATGGTTGCAGTAGGGGAAGAAATCACGTGGGAAAGAAAAGGAACAGCTTCATACGAGTAGACCCCCTCCAGCCCTGTCCCGAATCCCCTGAAAATGCCAGCTCTGATCCTGCAGGTGTGGGAAGCCTGGCAGGCACGGGCAGCATTGCAACAGCGTTTGCAGGGAGCATCCTCCTGAAACGACCTTAAACAGCCAAAAAACTCGTCTGTTTGTTTTGCTGCCTGTAAGATTTGTGCTTGCGGGCCCCGGCACTGCCAGGGCAGGTGGAGACACCTCCCTTGGCTTTGAGCACCTCAAGAGGGACCCAAGCTCTTCCCATTTTTGGGGGGGAACAAATGCAGTGGAGCCCGGTAGCTCCTAAATCCGTGTGATCCATCCCACATGGATCCTGGGTGTTGTGGATGGAGTCGGGGCTGAACATGCCATGTCCTGCCACGCCCAGGAGTGGTTTCTCCAAAATCTTTTGTTCTGGGGAGCAGGCAAGCTGCAGAGTTTGGTTTGCCCTGACGCCTGCTCCCAGTCTTCCAATTCAAGGGATCGTGGAATAACAGAGTTGTTTAAGTTGAAAGGCACCTTAAAGCTCATCTCATCCCACCCCCTGCCACGGGCAGGGACACCTTCCACTAGCCCAGGTTGCTCCAAGTCCTGTCCAACCTGCCCTTGACGTGCAGAGAGGAACATCTGGGCTGCTGTGACCCGCTGGCTGCAGATCCACGAGAGGGAGCTTCGGGGTCATGCCGAAAATCCGTTCCCAGGCCAAGCAGAGTCACAAGATGGTGCTGTTGTCTCGGCCATCGCAGGGCCTGCGAGGGACAAGGGGAAGCCCCTGCGGACAGGGGACCCTCGGGAACCCCCCCGTGCCACCACAGCGCCCTGCGAGCTCCGTGCAGGACAGAGCCGAATCTTCTCCCGAATTTGAGCTCGTTTCCAGCCCTCCTTCAGGGTGTTCCCGAGGCTCTGCCTGGTTTTTCTCAGGAAAAGCTGGTGGACCAGTGATCTAGAGGAGAAATGTGCCAGCAGGCGTGGCTTCACCTCCAACCTGCACTTGCCATGTCCTGCCCTCCGGGTGAAGGGTCTGTGTCCCGGAGGTTGCAGATTTTATAAGGGGTCAAATCAGTCTGTGGAGCCATGAACCCCTCAGAAAGGGGTCCTGGGGGTGGGGCATGGGGGGAGAAAATCCAGAGGGGTTGAGGGTGTTCCCATCCCTGGGGACTGCCAGCTCTGCCAAGCGACGGGGATGTGGGGTGTGGGGTGTGGGGTGTGG
>VXAZ01008308.1:370305-425781 GCA_013399875.1 Gymnorhina tibicen | reverse complement strand
AAAGTTCATCTCTTGTGCTTGGCAGCAGCTGTGTTGGCCTGGAGTGCAGCACAAGCACTGGCAGATAAGGTGGCACCGGGAGGTTGTGCAATCCGTGAGCCCTCTGGGTCCTTGTGGGGGAAAACTTCAGAAGGACCTGATTTCATCATGATGCGAAATTAGGAAATGGTTGCAGTAGGGGAAGAAATCACGTGGGAAAGAAAAGGAACAGCTTCATACGAGTAGATCCCCTCCAGCCCTGTCCCAAATCCCCTGAAAATGCCAGCTCTGATCCTGCAGGTGTGGGAAGCCTGGCAGGCACGGGCAGCATTGCAACAGCGTTTGCAGGGAGCATCCTCCTGAAACGACCTTAAACAGCCAAAAAACTCGTCTGTTTGTTTTGCTGCCTGTAAGATTTGTGCTTGCGGGCCCCGGCACTGCCAGGGCAGGTGGAGACACCTCCCTTGGCTTTGAGCACCTCAAGAGGGACCCAAGCTCTTCCCATTTTTGGGGGGGAACAAATGCAGTGGAGCCCGGTAGCTCCTAAATCCGTGTGATCCATCCCACATGGATCCTGGGTGTTGTGGATGGAGTCGGGGCTGAACATGCCGTGTCCTGCCACGCCCAGTAGTGGTTTCTCCAAAATCTTTTGTTCTGGGGAGCAGGCAAGCTGCAGAGTTTGGTTTGCCCTGACGCCTGCTCCCAGTCTTCCAATTCAAGGGATCGTGGAATAACAGAGTTGTTTAAGTTGAAAGGCACCTTAAAGCTCATCTCATCCCACCCCCTGCCACGGGCAGGGACACCTTCCACTAGCCCAGGTTGCTCCAAGTCCTGTCCAACCTGCCCTTGACGTGCAGAGAGGAACATCTGGGCTGCTGTGACCCGCTGGCTGCAGATCCACGAGAGGGAGCTTCGGGGTCATGCCGAAAATCCGTTCCCAGGCCAAGCAGAGTCACAAGATGGTGCTGTTGTCTCGGCCATCGCAGGGCCTGCGAGGGACAAGGGGAAGCCCCTGCGGACAGGGGACCCTCGGGAACCCCCCCGTGCCACCACAGCGCCCTGCGAGCTCCGTGCAGGACAGAACCCAACCNTCCTGTCCAACCTGCCCTTGACGTGCAGAGAGGAACATCTGGGCTGCTGTGACCCGCTGGCTGCAGATCCACGAGAGGGAGCTTCGGGGTCATGCCGAAAATCCGTTCCCAGGCCAAGCAGAGTCACAAGATGGTGCTGTTGTCTCGGCCATCGCAGGGCCTGCGAGGGACAAGGGGAAGCCCCTGCGGACAGGGGACCCTCGGGAACCCCCCCGTGCCACCACAGCGCCCTGCGAGCTCCGTGCAGGACAGAGCCGAATCTTCTCCCGAATTTGAGCTCGTTTCCAGCCCTCCTTCAGGGTGTTCCCGAGGCTCTGCCTGGTTTTTCTCAGGAAAAGCTGGTGGACCAGTGATCTAGAGGAGAAATGTGCCAGCAGGCGTGGCTTCACCTCCAACCTGCACTTGCCATGTCCTGCCCTCCGGGTGAAGGGTCTGTGTCCCGGAGGTTGCAGATTTTATAAGGGGTCAAATCAGTCTGTGGAGCCATGAACCCCTCAGAAAGGGGTCCTGGGGGTGGGGCATGGGGGGAGAAAATCCAGAGGGGTTGAGGGTGTTCCCATCCCTGGGGACTGCCAGCTCTGCCAAGCGACGGGGGTGTGGGGTGTGGGGTGTGGGGTGTGGAGAGCCCTTGCTCACGCTTCCCAAGGGGAAAGCTCCAGCCTGGGCTTGAGGAAAAGTTTCCCATGAAAGATTCCCTGAAACTGGTACGTTCCCACAGCGGGCTTTGATTGCAGTGTATTGGCATTTTCCGATGAGAAACCATCCCATTGGAAACTCCCAAGCAGCAGAGAGGAGCTCCCTGGCGTGTCAGGGGAGGCATCCTGCCGCACGCAGCAGGAATTCAACACCAGCGGAATCCTGTGTCCGGAGGCTCTGGATAAAGAGGGGTGAGTGCAGCCAGCACTGCTCCCGGCACGGGGAAACTGTGGGGTCCTGCGGCTTTGCTCTCCTCAGGCTGCTCCTTGTTTTCCAAACACTTTCCTCTAGAATTTCCTCTTCTTCAGAGGTGGTGCTGCGTTCGGTGCAGGCAGAGGGTGCAGCGTGCGGGCAGCACGGCCCAGAGGCAGGAGCAGCTGGGGCCAAGGGGGCACTGGGAGCACAGGCTGGTGCTTTGGTGGGGTCTGAAGCTAAAGAGGGTCCATAAAATTTGAAATAATGGGAGAAACCAAGGCAAGCAAGTTAGGTATTAGCAAATTTAGGTATTAGGAGGAAGTTCTTTGCGGTGAGGACGGTGAGGCACAGAGAAGCTGTGGCTGTCCCATTTCTGGACGTGTTTGAGGCCAGGTTTGGACAAGATCAGCTACAGTCACTGGGCATCGAAGCCTAAGATGTGTCCAAGGCCAGGCTGGACAGGGCCTGGAGCACCCTGGGACAGTGGAAGGTGTCCCTGCCCATGGCAGGGGTGGCACTGGATGGGCTTTAAGGTCCCATCCAGCCCAACCCATTCCATGTCTCTGTGACCTGCTCTCAAACAGCTCTGATTGTTCAGTGATGCTGTTTCCACATCCCCACCACTCCCCAAGTCCTGTGGCTCAGCTGTGGAGGAGATTTCTGGCTGTGCTATGGAGGACGTAGCACTTCTTTTTTTAAGTTTGGGGCTCCTCTAGAGCAAGGACGGGTTCTTGCACCCCCGAGGGATCTTTCTGATGGACCACGGGACGTTGCTGGGAGGGGGGACGCTGAAACACCCTGGACTCACCTCTGTGCTTTGTGACTGGAAAACGACCTGGGTTTCTGGCATCCATGAGGAGCTGCTGAGGTAGGGCAGGCAAGGCGAGGTGCCTGGAGACAGGGAATGGGGCAGGCTGGCTGCTGGCCCTGGAGAAGGCAGTGCCCTCCTAGGGGTGCTCTCCCTTCGTGAAAAACCAAAAGCTGGACCATGGCCCGGTCCTCTGCTCTTTAAAAGTAGCCCAAAATTTGGCTCTTGAATGCTTCTCTTTGATATCATCACTGGCTGCCGGGGAGGTGCTCACCTCAGGTGTCCTCACACAGAGAGGAGGACTCGCTCCACAGGAGGTTCCCCCTCTCTCTGGGGGACACGTGCTGCTTTCAGGAGCGTTTCCAGCCCTGCCCACGCCGTGCTGGTGGAACTCACTCTCCGCGTGTCCTTCGTGGGATAGAAGCGATGGGGCCAGAGAACTGAAACCACGAACGGGTCACCAATCCCCCCTCTCTGCCCAGGGTCTCCTCTTCCTGCGCCACGCTGGATTCTTCTGTCATGCATCAACTCCAGGGCTGTTGCACAAGAGCGAAGGAGAACAGACTCCAGCCACGAATTTCCCCAGGGCTTTGCCCGGTCTGGTTTGGAATGCCTTCCCTGAGAGGGCTTTCTCCAGCCCTTCTGGGATAATGCACCACCGCCTGCTGCAGCCCTGATGGAAACCGTGCCTCTGTTCCGTGGCAGGTACTTCATCTGGGCTCCGAGGCTTCCTTTCCTCCGCTTGTTTTCCTGGTGGTTGTCTCTCCGGCGAGTCCCTTTGAGAGGCCTGCACTTCTCAGATGTTATGTCTGGAAGTTTGCTCTGTTTTTTTGGCTAAGGGGCCCAGGGTCTGGAAGTAGAGAGGCTTTTATGGGAACCCAAGTCCCCTTTTGACACGACTTCCTTGTGCTTAAATTTCAGGTTGAGTTACAGGCTCGAACAATTTCTGGTTGGATATCTTTCATTGTCAGAGGGGATTAGGGCAGTGATTATTTACATGCACCTCTATTACACAGAGTCTGTTTCTTTTCTTTCCTTTCCTTTTCCCCCAAGTCATTCCACATAACATGCAAACCTTGATTGAAGCAGCCCCATGGATGGGGGAGAGGGAGTGAACGAGGCTCCTGCAAAGTGGAATGGGCAGATGGAGATCTCTGAACCGGGAGACGCCTGTGGGGCCGATGATTATGGACTCCCAGAATTGTCTGGATTGGAAGGGACCTTAAAAATCATCCCATTCCATCCCCCTGCCACGGGCAGGGACACCTTCCGCTAGACCAGGCTGTCCAGAGCCCCACCCAACCTGGCTGGATGCTTTGGGAGAGCATCCTCCCCACCCTCCTCCTTGCACACGCACCCCGAGCAGGCAGGTTCCCCTTGGAGCATCCCCTCTCTCTGGCGCTGGAGCTGCTTCCAGCAGAGGCTGAATGCCTGGCACGCTGGGCTGCTGGTTTGATCTAGGGCAGCTCCTCTGGAGCTTTGGCTGTTCCCCAAGAAATAGGGAGATATTTTTTTTAGAACCCAGCGTGCATGAGTTCTAAAAGGGATTTTTGATAGAAGTCCCATTTACTCCTTTATTTGGCTTGGGAGGCTGCAGTGGAACAGATTTCTTTACATATCCTTGAGTGTTATTTGATTAAGGTTATGACTGCTAATAAACACTCCAGGGCTATTCTCCATCCCCACCACTTGTAATTCAGGCAAACTGTTGCCTGCATAGGACTACACCTTTTTTATATCAGTACAAGGGACCAGAGTGCTGGTTCTGCTCCCCTTTCATCAGCTCGCCAGTGTATTGCTCACTTTGATTTATTCCAGCTTTATAATGTAAGGGAAAATAGAAATGGGAGGAATGCCAGGAGTGTTTCTGGCACAATAACCAGTTTACTTCCTTTTCCTTCACTTTGCCATTTAGAACCACAAGTTCTTCTGTGAAACAGCTACGAGAAGAGCACACATTGCCCTGGAGTGAGAAAACCTGAAGCTGCAGAATCAAACTAACGAAACCCAAAATCTTGTTTGAAATGTAGGAGAAGCAGGTCCTGCTTGGAAAGGCAGAGGAGGGGAGGGAGCCCAGAGGACTCTGTGCTGTCCCCTGGAAAATGAGCGTGTTTCTTAGTCTGCTTAGGTTTTGCTATGTAAGTAAATATTTTTAATTTTGGGGGAAGGAAAAGAGAGGAAGTGATACAGACACCTGTGGTGCCAGCACTGCCACACCTGAGGGGGACATCTCAGCACTCGGGGAGATGAGAGTGAGTGAACCTCAGCCAAAACCAGCGAGCCCGGGGCTGAGGAAAGAGAGGGTCAGGCTCTTCTAGGGGTACACAGCATGTCTGGAGAGGAGGAAGCAGAACCTCAAGACTCACTCAGACGCTGGTGAGTGCAGTCACCAACATCCAGGGAATAACCAGGGCACCGCAGCAGTTTCAAAAATTGCCACGTGCAGTGAAATTGGGATGTGCTTGGGTGTACCCAGGATGCACCTGAAAACACACACTGATGGCCAGGTGGGAATCCAGGAGAGCGCAGAGAGCTCCCTGGTCACTCCAAGCTGTTCTGCTCCCCTCTCCCCTGCAGGCTGGGGGCCTCAGTGGCTTTGTCCTGGCCGTGAAGCCCCGTCTCTCCACAAGAGCCTTAACGAGTCCTGGGCTGTGCACTAATGAAAAGCTGTGTGGGCCAGTCCCTAATTACACCCATCAGTTAAGCTGTCAGAGGCAGCTCTCGGCCTCCTTGTTTCATTATTAGATCTGAGCCTTGATGAGCTGCAGTCAGGCGTGAAAGGGCAACCTGAGCCCACGGAGATCTGCACTCCCCCACGGACCTCGGGGGGTTTAGGACTAGACCTGGTTTTTCAGGTCTGAGCTTTACCTGTTGCTGGGAGAGAGCTGAGAGCAAGGAAAGGGGAAAGGAGGAGAGATCCAGAGGCCTTCTCACATTTTCTGGCCTTTTAGAATCTTCAGGCTTCAGCATTTTGAAGACAAGAAGCCCCTGCCTTCAGTGCAGGCTTTCCTGCATAAAAGCATAAGGAATTGAAGCTCTGTATGTTCAGCTTCTCTACAAACGTGATGCAGGGATGAGTCCAAGCCATGGCGCCTTTCAGCCACATCTGGATTTCAAAGTGTCCCAAAGGATGATGTTGGAGGCTATTTCTCCACATAGTGGTCCCTTTAAATTCGCACCAGACCCGGTGGAAAACAGACATGCAGATGATGGGGCTTAATGACAACAGCACCAGTTTATTTGAACCAGGGTCTTTATGGGGAGATGTGTTTGTTTTCTCAGGCCACACATTATTAACTAATCCCCAGACTTTGTTTTTGTAGTCGCATTGTGAGCAGCTTCCCACTTCTCGCCCCTTTTCTCCATCCAAACGCTCTGGCTCTGGAGTGGTGTGTAAGGTACCCCGGGCTGCTGCTGCGGGGGATGAATTTCCATTCAGCAGTCCTGCTGAATCCCACAGAATCCTCTTTCTAACTGGGAAAGGCAGACTGGGAACTTCCTGGTGCTCTTTGGACAAGGTCAGCTACAGCCATAAGGCATCGAGGCCTAAGACATGTTCCAAGGCCAGGCTGGATGGGGCTGGGAGCAGCCTGGGATAATGGAAGGTGTCCCTGCCCAAATGGAACAGGATGAGCTTTAAGGTCCCTTCCAACCCAAACCATTCTGGGACTCTGTGGTATTGTTCCCTCTTGGTATGAAGGGGTAATAATATTTTATTTTTGTCTTCCCTATGTAACAGCCCCATTCTTATTCCAAAGCCCCCTTTCCCAGCTTCTCCTCTCCCAGGACAATTCTGTCACTGGCTGGATGCCTGTACTGGGGGACAAGAGCCCATTTGCCAAGAGCTCCGAGTGAAACACTTACAGGACCTTCTTCCGGAGTATTTGGTTCTGCGAAACCAGGAGAGAACAGGCTGTTTGCTATTCCTGCATAGATTTGAGAAGCACTGAAATAATTAATCGTGGCTGTGCATGAGGTGCTGGGCAAAGCCAGAGCACTGGGAAAGGGATGGGGTTTTGGGCTTCTCCTCATCAGGTTTCCCACCTGTGACTTCCACAGAGTCTCCTCCGATCAGTCCCGGCCTCCGCCTGACAAGCGGGAATCTGAGACGAGCCAGGCTGTTCTGGAGGGCTGGCGGAGGTCGGGGGTCTCTGCTGTGCAGCTCCGCACAGCTGTTAATCACCAAATATCTCTGGCTCCCAGCAGCTGTCTGGTGTTTATCTTCGCCTGGATATCTCGCGGCCCAGCCCGCCGAGAGCGGGCCGTGCAGCCAAGCCAAACACGAAGGGAACACGGATCGCTTGCACACGGGGGTGCGCACGTGGGTTTGTGCGTGTGCGCGCGCACGGGCCGGGGTCGCGTCCGGCTGCTGCCCCCGGAGGCGCACACCGGGGTTTGTGGTGGTGAAATTGCCTTTTGGTGAGCCACAGGTGAGCCACGGTGCACCAGCGTGGCTCGGAGAAGTTCTCTCGCTCAGCAGTTCCCTGAGTTCTCTCTGAGCCTCGTGAAGCTTTTGAGATACAGTGGAAAAATCCAGAACTTCCCAAATCTTCCGGCATCAGTCACAGAGAGGCTTTAAAGTGCATCTGAAAGGCAGTGCCCTGGGCCATCCCTTTGGGGAAGGAGGAGGAGGAGGGCTAACAAAGTAAACTGTAGCACCTGCAGAAGAGAAGGAGGGTTGACCCTATGGCTCCAATTAACCTGTCCTCACAGGTGTGTGAGGGCACGAGGTTATATAAATCAGGCTCAGGAGAGGCTGGGTTTTCCTGGGAAGGACTGAGAGAAGCAGCTTCTTGGCCTGTTTGATGTCCTCTCTGTGGCAAGAAGCTTGCAGTGACCTCGGAGATGAAAGGCTTGAAGAGTAGCAAGGAGGATGTGAGTGTGTTATACCCTGATTTTTCTGAAGGCTTGCACCTTTCTTTTTCCCTGTTTGCAGCTCCTTTCTGTAACACAGCATCCTGAGCTCCCACATGACAGCAGGGGATGTCCTGGCTGCATCTGAGTTGCTGTTTGTGGAGTAAGGTAGGGTTTAGCTGAACTTGTGGGTGGTGGGAACCAGTGAAGTTCTCTTTTATTGAATTTTAGCTGCAAGCGCCCAGAGAAGCACAAGGTTGTGTTGCTGAATGTTACGGAGTTTCCAGCTGAAGGGTTTGTGGTTTTTATTTACCACGCAGTTGGCTGGGTATTTAATATTGTTTTGTAAAGAGAGCTTGAGGTCCTGGCTGCTGCTGACCCTCCCCTGAGGGTTCAAAGGCTGTCAGGCACTGAGAGTTACGGGCCCTGCCTGTACGGGATGGTGTGTGCCTTGGACTTCTCCGAGCCCTGGAAAGGCTGGAACCTTGCAGTTTCTCACACTGCGTTCCTGAGGGGCAGCTGCACGGGCTGGGCTGCAGTGCTGGCTGCTGGAGAGGGTGTTTTTTGGGAGGTGGGAAGCTGGAGGCCTGTGCTGAGCTGTGTTTGGGCTGAGTGAGGGGGTGTGAGTTTGCGGATCCCTACTTTGCCTCTCGCTCTGCGAGTACAGTGAGTGCTTTCCATGGATGTTGTGCAACAAAGGCCAGGGCTTCTTCTAAAGCAATGCTGCTTTCTTGGCTCTAAATGCCCAGTTTTCCTTCAGGTCCAGCTCTGGTATTTATCAATTAACTTCCTCCAGATCCTGGGAACAGCCACAGCTGTCCTTCCCTTCAGCCCTGAGCACCCACTTCCTCCTGCCTTACCTCATCCTGCAATTACTGTCCCTCAGGGCACCCTGGGCTGCGGCAGCCTCTCCATCTGTCCTGTCTTCTGTGCATGCAGCAAAGCCTCAGAGGATACAGGAATGGAGGAGAGAGAAGCCAGTTGCCCAGGAGGGGTGTTCAGGCAGGACATGCTCGTGTCTTGCGCCTGGAGAAGTGGGGGTGAGCCTGGAGTGGGGGGCTGGGGCTGTCAGGAGGGACACGAGCTGCCAGGAGGCTTCTGCTGGGGGCTGAGGGAAGAAAAGTGATTGCACAGAGAGGTTGTAGTGGCTCCTGTTCCCACCAAAAACAGCGAACCCTCGGGCTCTCCAGTCAGAGCCTTTGCTGTAGGTGAGAGACTTCTCCAAAGGGAGAGCCCCTCTTTCTGGAAGGCAGAGGACAGGAAGGGAGGAGTTCAGCTGGACCGGACTCCCTGACAATGAACTCGTCAGCTGTTAATGTGCTGAGAGGATGTGGCAGCCCATGGATTTGCTGGACTCTGTGATTGCTTCTCTGAAGAGCCAAGAGTCTCCTGTCGAGCAGGGGTGCAGACCCTTGCTGTCCCCTGTGGAGCACCAGGAACAGGCTGCTGGGGACCGTCACACCGGGGTGAACGTGCTGCCCTGGAAAGAGGAGTAAAAAACTGCACAGAATCCCTGCTGTGCCCTGGGGAGATGGTGGTGGGGACAGCTCAGGAAGCATCTCGATGGCAGGCGCAGTCTAGAACTCCATCCACTCTGGTTTCTTGTCCTTCTGACCTCATTTCCAGGTGGTGAAGGGAAGCACCACCCTTGGCTTTGCCCCGTCAGATGTGCTTTGAGCAGAGCTGAGCAGAGCTGACAGGTCGGGGCCCTGCAGTTTGCACGGGGCTGGCGCAGCATGGAGCGGTGTGGGGGTTCCTCCTGCGAGCCCTGATGCTCGGGGTGGATCAGGGCACCTGTGGGACTGCTGGTGGTGGTGCAGTGGCATCTTAGCCTGGCCCCCTTCTCATCCCAGAGGCACCAAAAATCTCGAGGGAAATTCCCAGGCTCCTGTGCCTCGGCATGGAAGCAGTGGGGCGTAGGGGGAGAGTGGCCTTGCTGTGCCCCTGGGCAGCCCTGCCAGACAGAGCAGAGGGCAAGGGGGACAGCAAAATTATCCCCAGTGCTGGCTTCAAACTCAAGTCAGCTTCAAGTCCTTGTCCTGCCTGCTGGAAACAGGGGCTGGGAGGACCTGCCTAGAGGGCTGTGGAGCTGCAGGAAGGTGATGTGCTGAGAAAACACCATGTTCTTCCCTGAGTGCTGCTGCTCTTCCTCAGCTTCCCACGACACCCCCTGCGACCATCTCCAGTGTTCAGGGCACCCCAGCCTGTCCCGTGTCCCCCGTCCTGGTGAGATGTACCATCTCCTGGTACCTGGGCACTGCCATGGATGTTTTTAGTCAGTTTTCTCCCCTTCCCCTGTTTTGTTGGGAAGAACAAGCCAGAGTCAAACCCCAGCTGCTGTCAGTGGGGGTCCTGTGGGTATTTGTGTCCCAAAATCCCATTTTCCTTTCTGAGCTGTTGAATTTTGTTGTTTCTGGCCCCCACTTATTCAGGGAGCAGACATCCTGTCCTTCTCTGTCCTCTCCGTGTCCCTTGGCTGATGTTTGGTGTTAGCTGAGGACATTTGGTAGCCCACTGTGCAAGCCACACGGGAAGAGAACATTTTCCCTGTAATTTACACAGGGGCATTGTTCCCTGCTTTACTGTGCTTTAATTTAAACAAAATGGTGTTTTTAAATGAGTTTGGTGGGGTTTGTTGCAGAAGACAGAAACTCTGTTGTTAAAAAGGGGGGCGTTTTTTTGTAGAGAGGAGATTCTGCCTCTGAGTGGAGGTTGCTGAGTCGGGCAGCTCTCACGAGCAGAGCCTGTATTTAAAAATGTGTATGAGCCCTCCTAAACCTTCTTGTAATTCCATGAACTTCAGCGTGGCTCTGACGGTGCTTGGAGGGGGGAGCTTCACGCTGGAGTCGCCTGGCACTGGTCCCAGTCAGGATGGAGGTCACTTCTATTGACCTGAGCTGCGTTCAAAACAATCACTTAGGTGTGAAAAAATCCACTGCCTGTTCCCAGGGCTCCTCAGTCCCCACCCAGTGTATTTTTAAAATATTCATAATGAGCTGTCATTTTGGCCAGGGCTCACTTGGCCATTTAGGGCTGGTGGTAACGGCGAGACCACAGCGTGCAGGCAGAGGCGAAGGAATGAGGGGCTTTCTGCTGGTTTATTGTTTTCCCCTGCTTTGCCTTCGGTTGTTTGGAGCCCTGCAGTGGTTTCCAACAGCTGGCCCGGCGATCATCCCGATCGTGTTGCTCTGTGCTTCACCGAGCTGGGGGGACTTGGCAACCCGGCAGCTGTCCCAGAGCCTGAGCCACGAATGAGCTCAGAGGGGAAGGAGAGAGGCTTGGATGGGAGAAAGTGTATTAGTGGTGGCTTTTTTTCCAAGTGAGAGGCTGACAGAATTGACTGGATCCAGGCACGGCCTGAGCAGGTGCTGTGTGTGCTTCGCCCTCCTGTGTTTCTCCTCCCTTGTCCGTGCCTGGACCCTTCTGGAGCCCTTGGGGCGAGGGATGGCCACAAGAAGCCCTCAAACTGGCCTGTCTGACCGTCCCTGCAGCGCCAGGCTCTGGGCACTGCTCGCCCCTGCCCCGGGAGCTCCCGTGTAGTTCTGCCAGTCTGTTCCAGTGCTCATTTCCAGCTGCTCTTGGCTCCTCCTGCTCTATTTTTTAAGACACAGATCTATTTTTTAAGCTGTGTTTCAGGCTTGAGTGCAACCTGCTGACAGCCTGCCGGAGGTTTTATGCTGCAAATCCCAAGTGCCAGAGCTGCTTAAAAAAGGGTTTTGAGCAAGATCCTCAGTGCCCCTGGCAGCCTCCTTCTGTCAGTGCAGCACTGTCCCTTGATGCCAGACCAGACCTATGAGCACAAGCTGGGGTGAGATTCTGAGCATATTTTACACCAAGCACAAGGTAGGGATGAGAGTTTCAGCCCCTGTTTCATGCTCGTGCCCTCAAGCCCATGTTCCAAAATGACGTGGGCTGTGTTTAAAGTTTCCTTAAAATACCGCACACAGACCCAGTGAAGCTGTAGCACAGGGTAAGGGTGTGATTCCCTTCTTGTGGAGCCTAAACCACTCGATGAACGTGGTGACCCCTCTCTAAAATGTGGCTTGCAAAGCAGGATCCCACTTCTGAGTGGGTGTGTGTGAAGTGAGGGCAAAGCAGAGAAATGTCTTGTGGTGCTTTCCTCGGGTGACAAGAGTTGGGCAAAGCCCCCCAGGCTGCTCCTGCTTTTAAATAGCTCCTCTTTAACTGCTTTGCTGCCTCCATCACCCAGGGCACTCCTGGAGGCTGCTGGGGGCTCCGTTTGCAAGGCAGTCACCTGGGATTCGTGGAGATGGTGATGATGTGTGTGTGTGGCAGGATGATCTCCAGCAAGAGGTGGGGAAGGCTGAATCCAAAGCCCCTGTGAGAGTCTGCATGCTCTGAGCTTTAGGATGAAAGAAAGCAAGGGACTGCTTTGCTCTTCCCTAGATATGGCCTGGGTCAGTGTGTTCTCACTCCTGCTCTGCTGCTCCCCTTTCCTACCAAGCCTTGGCTTCTCCAGAGTCTGACAGAAACTCCCTGTGGATGCAGGGATCTGCCTGGATCTCACCCACTGGCATCTGGAAAGCTCCTGACTTGTGTTATTCCTGGCCTGCATCTAATCTCTCCATGGTGACGATCCTTTGGGCTCCTCACCCAAAATGTTCTGCTGGACCTCTCAGTTTGGGTTCGTGCTGGTTTCTGCAGGCTTTATTGAGGATGATGCTCTGTGTGCCACTCACCCTCGGGCATGCCCCATCCTTGCTCCTGTTATTTCACAGCACAGCTGCCCTGCTGTGAGGTCAGGATCAGGTGTCTGTGCTTTTGGAGGGGACAGACTGAACAGGGGTCAGGGACTGGAACAGTTCATGCCTCAAACATTGATATCAACGGAGCATGGCTGGGATCCACGGAGTGGTGATATTTTCCTTATTCTGTCTCTGTCAACCTCTTTCTGTCCCCCCCCCACCTATTTTCTCTTTGTCTCTCTCATATTTACTATCAGATAAAACCCATACCATTGTCCCTGGCGTTTGGCCTCGTTTGCACCTTAATTGGGGCAGGGGCATTTCTCCGAACTTTCCTAATCGGATCATGGCTACAGCCCAAGTGGTTGGTTGGTTTTGGGCTCCCCGGGGTTGTTTTCTCTGCCCTCAGGGCCCACAGAGTGGGGCAGTGGTAGGCACAGGGCTGGGATCAGCTGTGCCCGTGAGTGAGGGAACAATCAGCCTTTCCCAGCTCAGCGCTTACTGCGGATGCCAGGTCTCTCACCTGGACATCTGCCCGGGCAGGTGCCACGCTCCGGCCGGGAACGGGCCAGCAACTGGCTCCAGTGTTGGAAAGCCAGCCAGTAACTGTGGAAAGAACACTGGTGGGTTTATTTAGATACCAGTGCCCTGCTGCTCTTTGGAGGGAGGGCATTTGTTACCTGGCCCTCGAAGGTACAAATTTTTTGCTGTTCAGCTGAAAGGGCTTTTCAAGCTGGGAGAGGAGGGCTGGGATGCTTTCTAAGCCATGGATGGGAACTGGTTGGGGGAGACAGTCTTAATTCTTTGACATAATGTGGAGCTGCAGTAGTGAAATCCTCATTAAATTAAGACAGATGAGTGCGGAAGGAGTTGTTGGAGGAGTTTGCTGTGTTCAACACGAGAGCCAAATCGGTTCATATTTGGTTGTGTCTCAACAAGTCTCAACCGTGGATGCTTCAAGCTGCCTGGCACGGGGCTATTTCTGCTAAGATTGAGTTGAAATAGGAGTTTTCAGGGGATGACATTGAACTTTGAATAAAGGCTTTGGCTCTGTCACAATTTTCTTTTCTGCAATGAGAGGAGGGAGCTCAGGCCTCTGCTGCTTTCTCTGACAATAAACCCTATCCTGAGGTGTGCAGAAGAGCTCTAAATCTCAACTCCCTGAGAGTTATTTCCTTAGAGCTCTTGATTACTCTCTAGCACATGATCCAGGATGGATGAGGTTCCATCCATTCCTTCTGAATACCTCATGGATCTCCAGCAGCTGCGAGCAATTTATTTTGGGTACAATCAGTTAACGTTGTGGTGAAGTGCTTTGAAGACATACAGCATCCTCCAACGCTGAGATTTGTTTCGTTATTGTTCCTATTTAACATCTCTATGCAGCCGAACTACTGTCAGACGTCCTCACTTAATAACACGTTTTGTGTCTGGATCTTTTCTGCAGAGGCAGATTTTTGGCCCAGGGGATGGTGCAGTGATAGAGGCTGCAGCTATGTACTGCCTGTCGTCCCCGTCTCCCAGCGTGCTTTAGGGGCACCACTTCATTCTCCCCGTTGGGTAGGGCAGGCTGGCGATCCATCATCTGTGATTCCATGAGCTCCGTGCGGAGGCTGAGGGAGAGAGGGTGACCTTTGTGAGGTCAAGCAGGAAGGAATTGGCCCCAGATTGCCCAGAACCTGCTGTCCCCATTGCAGCTCCAGTGCCCTTCCACTGCATCCACACCATGGCCTCGTAGGAACCGCTCCCCCTCCTTACAAAGGGATCTGGCACCTGCTGTCTTTGTGTTCGTATTTTGGATCAGAAAGCACAGAGCTGGAGTTTGCTGCTTGTGCACTGCAGAGGTTGAAATCCAAAGAAGCAGGAGACATCCACGGTAAGCAGGAAAGCAGGGATGAGCGACTCCTGAAGTTGTGTGAAGTTTGGGATGAGGTGTCTGTCATCGGGGGATGGGTTGTTGTCTTTCCTTTCTGTTCTCGTGGTGCCACCTGGAGACCAGGCATTGATTCTGTTATCGAATTCCATTGCTGGCCAGCAGGATTGCTGGCAGAGCTCTCCAAGGAGCTGCTCTTCGGGATGCTGTGGGAAACCAGTCTGACCAGAGGCCACCCAGCAGCCTAAATCCCCCTCCTGGGAGTGGGGAGAGGGGCTGAGCCAGAGCAGGGCAGCTTTCCTGCTCTCCTGTGGTGTCCAAACTGATGGCTGCCAATCCCCCCTTTTCAACAGAAACATTAAAAAACCACTTTAAAATTGAGGATGTGATAGGAGATGGAGCTGTGGAACTCCATCACGTCTTGGATGTGAACAGCTAGCCTAGAAGACCTGGAAAGCCGTCCTTCCCCTCCATGCATCCCCCAACCCACCCCAGGGACAGCACTAGCACGGAAATAAAATAAATTAACTGGCTCTGCTGTTCTGACACGTAAAGAGCAGCTCTTCAGAAAGGCCCTCGCTGTTGTTGTCCCTGCCAAGAGTCATTTAAACAGCGTCTTAGTGACTTATCTGTGCTGAAGCACCAGCAGGGCTGGCAGGGAGAGACCCCATCGGTCGCTGCTGTGCTCAACATCTGTCCGCAGCTCCAGCTGTTTGCACCCTATGTGGGGAACCTCCTTCCCTCAGCCACTCGCTGGGACACGGGATTTACAGCTCCCTGCAAGGCTCATGGGCTGCTCGGAGCGAAGTGTGGGGTGACTGACAGTCTGAGCAGGGAAATTCCTCCTGCTTACTCACAGCTTTATCAGAGCCCTGCTCCTCCCAGGGGAAGCTTCTCCTGATAACCAGGCACTGCAAGCAGCCCTAAACACAGCCCTCAGTGGGATGGGGAATTGGGCTGCAGATCCCGAGAGTCTTGGAGCCCCTTAACCACTGGCAGCCTCTTTATCTCCCTAACGTGCTCATTAAGAGAACAAAGTTACCTGCACCTTAAAGCAGGGAAGAAAGAGGCTGTTACTGCCCTCGAGTCTCCTTGTCCCAGTGTCGCCAGCTGGTGCTTCCCTGGAGTCTGAATTGCTCTTAAATGTCCCCTTGCTCCCCGTATCACTGGGTCCGGGGACTGGAAAGGGATTTAGGATGACTGGATATGGCCCTTCACGGCTGCCACAAAAGTGCATCCCAGGGAAGGGATGAAAAACACTTTAACCCTTGTGAAAGTCCAAAGGCCTTGTGTTAAATCTTCAGATGTGCCAGCCGAGGTTCCCCGGGTTCCCCGTCTGCTGAAGGCAATGCTGTGCAGGGCCATCTCTGCCCTGCGAGCTGACGTTCAGGACTGGCAGCCTGATAAAACAAACCAGCCTAAAACTTGCCTGGAATTCCAAAGTCTGGTTTGTGGCTGTTAAATTTGAAACCAATCAAGCCCAACTTGAAACCCATTCACTTTCTGAACTCTTCTTTTGCTTGCTTGTTCAAATACTGGGAGGGGAGCCAGCTCTGGAAATGAAGTCACTTTTGAAAATGGCTGCTCTCCCCAGAAGGAGGCTCTGGAAATTCCCATTGTAATTTAAAGTCATTTTCCCCCCTCCTCCCCCCCCCCCCCAAAAATATTACGAACTTGGCTTCTGAATCAGCCCCTCCTATATGTCCTTAAAGTAAAAAGAGGAGAGAAAGAAAAAAAAAAAGAAAGACACTGGCACTGCAAGGCCTTTTTTATGGCACCGATTTTATTGCCTAGGATTCAGCCCATTGACAGGCTGTAAAAGTTTATTGGAAGCAGATACGGCCTGTCAGTGGGCTGCCCGGTGCCCCTGGCTGGGATTCACCCCCAGGCTGCTGGAGAAGGGATGTGGCTTTGTGGCATTTCCTGCGCTTTGGCTGGGTCATCCCTAGGGAGAGTTTCCTGCAGGGAAATGCGCCTCGGGAACCACCAGCGCTGGCACGGGGTGTGAGTCAGTTCTGCGCGGGGACGTGGTGCTGACAAGCTCTGCGGTGAGTCTTTGGGGTGGAACACGGCCTGGCAGCCGGATTGCCCTTGGATAATATTCCCGTGGATGCATCGTCAACGTCGTGCGTGAGGTCTTCTGCACATCCGTCTCACAGAGCCCACCAGGCAAAGCGCAAACCAAGGGCTTGTGCTGTTCCTTGGGACTCTTGTGAGCTTGGAAGGGAGCTTTTTCCTGGGAAAATGGCTCTTGGTTCCAAAGGAAAGCTGTTCTCAGTTCCTGTGTGCTTCTGCAGGATACCTGGCACGCCTGTGGCACGAGTTCCATGTGCCTTGTCTGTGCAAAAGCCTCGGAAGCGCTGGGCACTGCCCACCGAACGTGCAGCCTCGTCCCTCGAGGGCTTTGGAGTTTGCCCCAGCAGCCCTCGATGGTTCGGGTCGATGTACCTCACGTACAACAAGGACAAATTCTGCCTTCACCTGCGCTCTGCCCCTGCTCCCTGCTCTGCGCTGAGCCGCTGCAGCACAGCTTGTCCAAAACAGAGTGAGATCCTTGGCGGGGAGCAGGGTGCCAGATCTGCTGTGCTCCCAGGGCAACGAACTCGAGTAACTCTTTCCCTTTGAGGCGCTCCGAGACCCTCAGCAGAGCGGGGCTGTGCCCCCCTGCCAGCCCCCTCACCCTGCCGGCCCGTGCCGCTCGGGCTGTGCTGCCAGGGATCGTTTGCTGGGGGGGCAGCTGTAGGTGAAGCCCTGGTTTTGTATCCACAACAGCGCTTGCATCAAGGTTGCCGCGTGTCATTTCATCACTCTGGCAAGCGACAAGCTCGGGGCTTGGAGTGTGGAACCTTATTTTTAATAAAGGAAAAAATCTTTGCGCTTTTATTCTGCATCTGTCAGCGATCTCACTTGGCTCGGCCCTGGAGGAGTTCAGCTGGCCCTCGTGTTAAGGAAAACCAACAAATTAGTACAGATGTTTTTCTGAGAGCTACGGGGATCAGGGATCAGTGATTTAATACTGCCTGATATTTGATAGGGGACGCCCAGGGAATATGTGCTGGAAACCAGGAAGTAATATTACATGAAATCAAAATATAAATATGTTCCTAAAGGTTTAGGTAATTTTTTGCAATTTCCCCTTGTACAGTTTTAAATGAGGTCTCTCCTTCTCCTCCTGTTCTTCCTGCACTTGTTCATGTAGAAGCTGGATTCAAAAAGCTGGGGAGTAAAATGGAGGCTTTTTTGTGGTTTTTTGGGGGGGAGAGTTTGTAGAATCACAGAATCCCAGAATGGTTTGTGTTGGAAGGGACCTTAAAGTCCATCTTGTTCCACCCCCTGCCACGGGCAGGGACACCTTCCGCTCTCCCAGGGTGCTCCAAGCCCCGTCCAGCCTGGCCTTGGGCACTGCCAGGGATCCAGGGGCAGCCCCAGCTGCTCTGGGCACCCTGTGCCAGGGCCTCCCCACCCTCACAGGGGAGAATTTCTCCCACTATCCCATCCATCCCTGCCCTCTGGCAGTGAGAAGCCATTCCCTGTGTCCTATCCCTCCATCCCTTGTCCCAAGTCCCTCTCCAGCTCTTCTGGAGCCCCTTTAGGCCCTGGAAGGGGCTCTGAGCTCTCCCTGGATCCTTCTCTTCTCCAGGTGAGCACCCCCAGCTCTCCCAGCCTGGCTCCAGAGCAGAGGGGCTCCAGCCCTTGGAGCATCTCTGTGGCCTCCTCTGGACTCCCTCCACAAGTCAACACCTTTGTGTAGGCTTTAGCACAGCTGAGGAGGGCACATTTAAAAACAGATATTTGGGGAGGAAAGTAGCCTTCACCACCAGAGGCAGAATTTTGCCTTTGGGAAGGATTCAGGCTTCAGGATCCACCATTCATTGTGCCCTCCCTGCTCCTTCCAACCCTGAGAACTCATGAGAATCGGGATATTCCATGATTCTGTAACTCTGTGAACTGAGTTGGACCCACAGGGATCATCAGTTCCAACTCCTGCCCTTCAGCTTAAAGCTCCTGCCAAGATACATCTTCAGGAAGGGACAGCATGGAGATGGGAAGTCACTGTGGCACTGCTCTTCGTGTTGGCACGCCAACGAGCTGTTTCTCTGAGGGGTTTGGGGCATTACTTGATTCCTGGTGGTCCAAAAGGGCACAAGTCTGTTGTCTTTTGGCATTTTATATCATTTTCCACATGTTTTGAATTTAGGTGACATCTCTGAGCAGACTTCCCACGACCACAAAGGAGTGTCTGCAGTTCTTCTTGGTGGCTCTGGACACTTGGGACCTCACGATGTGTCATGCTGGTGAGTCTCTGCCTGCCACATCTCCTCCACGGGGTTTTTCTGTTGCTCAATGGCTTCACCGCTGCTGGGTTGGGTTTGCTGATACCTAAATAACTCACAGCAAGAGAATTTATTCACACCCTCCAAAAACCACAAGATATGGAAAAATTCATGTTTTTCTTGACTCTCAGAAACATAGCAGTGACTGAGATGAAGTCATAAGGGCTCTGCAATGACCATCAGGGGGATTTTGAAATAATTGCCAGGCCTTCTCTCTGTCCCTGGGATGCCCAGGGTACCCCAGCTGTCTGGCAGAGGGGAGTGCATTGCTGAGTACTGGCAGTTTTGGAGCGAAGAGTGGCTTTTCTGCTCAACTTGGAGCTGGCAGCGCCTCCCAAGCAGGCACAAGGCGACAGGGCTGTGGCTGAAGATTTTTGGGGTGGCCTGCTCGTGAAGGTCACACCAGAGCTGACCTCCCAGGCTGCTGCTGTGCCTTGGGCAGGGCAGCGGTGCTGCCGGAGCTGAGGTGCATCCTCTGGGTAACGTGGAACTCAAAAGCATTAGGAAGTTTGGCTGCTCAAAACCCATTGCTTCATTCCGAAAGATGACACAAACAGCAACTCCTTCCCCTCACATTTCCCTTCTTGCCCTCGGGCAAGGACCCAAACCCTTCCCGGTGTGTAATGGATTTACTGGTCCCTCACCAGTGGGATGTTGTTCTGTCCTGGTTCTCGCTGCTGTTTCAGAGCGTCACAGCTTTTGGTGTGTGCCTGGAAACATCCCCAGTGCTCATCCTTGTGCTGCAGCTCGTGGATTTGGATTCAAATAAACGAGCTTTTTATGGATGTCACGTTGAGGTTGTACTGAAAACAAAGCTGATTAGAAGCCAGTGGGCTTCTTGGTGATGGAAGTGTTGAGCCAAGGAAATCCAGAGCAGAGAGTGACAATGTCCTGCACTTCACAAATTCCTGCTGGGGCTGTTCCTTTCCCTCTGCTCGTCCGACTGTGCCCTCCTGCAGCACACGGAGACTCCGGGATCGCTTGCCCATCCTACCCCATGGTTTCTTGGCTTGCTGGGATTCTGTAACTCTTTTGGTAGCCCTTCTACAGGGATAGGAAGGCTGAGGTTTTTGTAAGGCCTCAGTTGGCTTTAAATTGTATAAACTTTGTACTCTTTTTACATCCAGCCTGCAAACTTAGGGAACATATTCAACTCCAAAACAATTTCTCAACTTAGTGACAAATCTGCTTCCTATAAACCCAAGCTGTTGGCATTTGCTCTTACACTCCTTTAATGCTCTATTAATGAAGTTCTTTTACAGCTGTTCCATTATTTCACCTGGGATAAGAGTCAGGGTCACAGGTGGATAATTATGTGGGTCATCCTGTTTCTATCCTCTTAAAACTCTGGCACAACATAAGCTTTCTTCCAGCCCTCAGTGTTCCAAAGACTTATTAAAAGTCAACATTAACGATCCAGAGCACTCTCTGGCCAGGTCCCTTTTAAATACGAGTTCTCTGTTCTTGCTGATTTCAAAAGACCTCATTTACTAGCTGTGGCTTAACATCCTCCTTAGTTACTGTTGGATTAGGAGCTATTTCATCATTGCGTGACACAAGCAAATCCCATTTGCTTCCTCCCAAAGCCCGAGTGGCTGCTCGTGTGGCTGGAATACATTGGAGCTGTGAAAACACCCCTTGGCTGAGTGTGGTTGTACTCCTTTTGTTGAGTCAATCCCGTTGTTAGGGGGTTTTGTTCCTCTAGAGTTATTTGAGGTGTTTGTCCCAAAGGGAATGATGCAGAAATTTGCTGTTCCCAGGCAGGGAGATCATCACCACAGGGTGAGGAACTGTACGTGGCACAAACATCAGTCCAGGGGCACTGGAGAAAAGGAAAGAGGGGCAAGAAAGCTCTCTGAAAGTGGAGGTTGTCCCAGGGGAGGGTGGAGAGTACATTCATGTCCAGACTCAGGAATGAGAGAACCCCAGAAAGGTTTGGGTTGGAAGGGAGCTTAAAGCTCATCCAGTTCCACCCCCTGCCATGGCAGGAACACCTTCCCCTATCCCAGGGTGCTCCAAGCCCCGTCCAGCCTGGCCTTGGGCACTGCCAGGGATCCAGGGGCAGCCACAGCTTCTCTGGGCACCCTGTGCCAGGGCCTCACCACCCTCACAGGGAACAATTCCTCCCCAATATTCCATCTAAACCTCTTCTCTTTCCGTTTAAAGCCTTTCCCCCTTGTTCTATGGAAACCTCCCAGAGGAAACCCCTGGGACACGTTAGGGTGGGTCTGGGGCCATGTGCGTGGCCCTCGGAGGAAGGGCTCTGGGGTCACAGCAGGGTGGTGATGGGGTGAAGGCAGGAAGTGGGAGAAGGCCATCTGGGCTGGCAGTGAAGGGACATCCATGGCATTACTGGCACAAGAACACATCTGCATAAAGGGGTAACCAGAGAGAAAACCAGACTTAGCTGGGTCTGCTGGAGACTCTCCTTGGAGAGATGCTGCTAACGTGGAAATAAAAGGGTGAGAAGGGGGCGAAGGAACAGTGGCCTAGCAGTGAGCCAGGGAGGTGACAGTAAAAGAGAGGCCGAGTGGAAGTCATCCTTTAATTGCTGCCACATGGATGCAAGAGCCTGGATAAGCTGTGGAAGAGCTGGCATTGCACATCTGAAGCAGGAGTTTAGCCCAGGCTAGGCTGGGAAGGGTTGCAGAAGTGGAAGGCAGGAAATCCTTGACCACAGACGGGGAGTGGGCAAAATGTGTGGGTGTTTAGATCTCTCTTATTACTGGACAACTCAATGTTTCCTGCTTGAAAGGGGAAGTAGAACATTTACTGGTGTGTGATGGTGCCTGGCCAAGGTGGTGAGCAGGATGAGTGCTCTGTACGTAGGTGGTTGTTTAAAGATGAGCTTTGTTTTGGAAAAGTATCCCAGAGAAGCAGCTGTTGGATCGCTTCTGTTGCTGCTGCTTCTGCTTTATCACAGCCGTGTTCTGAGTGTCTGGAAATAAAGTGCCATATACGATGTGGGAGACTTTTTTGCTACTCTTGGTGGGGGAGAAGCGACTGAGCACAGAATGGGAGCTCAGGAACCACCAGCAGTAAGCAGAGGTGGCTCCCAGGTTCCTATAATTATGATTTTCTCTGCTCCAGACAGTTTAAAAGTAGCCTGTGTGCCAATTCCAAGTTCCTGAACACCTATGCAGAGATTTTAAGCTTTATATTCCAAGAGGTGAGCTGTTCAGGAATAAAAAAATGCCAAAGCTTCCATGAGTGCTTCTGTTGGCTTTTCTGATCCTTCATTAATTGAAGATGTGCTGCCTCAGGGGTTAGCCCATTTAATCGATCCAGAGTTAAAAATTTTGGGCAAGTTCAGCGTAAATAGTACCCAAACTCCCATCAAACTGCTCTGTGAACATCTTGCAAATAAACATGTGTCCGTGCAAAGAAACTCTACCCCTGTGACCCGTGTTACTTGTGATGGCTCCAGATCTCTTTTGAAACAGAATCCTTGAATTATGTCGTGTTTTTTGCCTGGTATTTACTCAAGCACTTGCTATGACACAGAAGAAAACAAGTCAGTGTCAGGGAATAGTGGCTACTTCTGGTGATTTATTCTCAGCCACATAATTTAATTGCCTTTCCTGCCGGGTAACCAGATACGAGGATGGGGAAGAGTAAACTTGCATGTGTGCAGCTTGCAGGTTGTTGGCACTACGCTGTGGTCCTTCCCCTGCCTCGGGAAGCACGGTCTGGAGGCTGCTGTGAAAGGTGGATGTGAGCAGGAGAAAACCAGACACACAGCAGTTGCTGGTGGGTCGCTGCCAAAACAGCAAACTTAATAAAGTGAGATTTTGCCAGGCGTGGAAAAAAAACCCCACTCAAACCCAAAGTGTTTCATAACCCCCGAGGCTGCGGATGATAGGAGAGGGAATACGTGTGTCAGTGCTGCCAGTCGGGGAGGTGCTGCCCGAGGATGGGATTAGCTTTGGAGGTGGCTGCTGCAGTGGACAGAAACCCCCTCCCTTCTGGGTGGGGAACAAACCCTGGATGTAATTTGTCACGGATGAGGTTTGCACATAAATCACCAGGTGCATAAATAGAGGAGGAAGAAACACTGGCCAGGGAAAGCTCTGCCTGGGAGGGTTTGGGGCTGACCTAGGCCTGGGTCTCTTGTGGTTTTTGTATTGCAAATAAAAAGACAAGTATCGTGCTGGGAAGTATAAACACGGCCCTCAAGCCTTCAGGCTGCACATTAACGTGCTGTCAGCCGTGCCTGGGAGGAGCTGGTGGAAGCTGGGATTATCTCTAAGTGTTCTGTATGTGCACACTCAGGTGTCAGTCAGCAATATGTGCATATTCATCTCTCCCTAGACTTAGGAGTACCTTCAGGAGCGATGGAGAATAACAAAGGTGAGCAGAGCGGGTGGCACCTTTCCTCTCTCCGTGACTCCCCTGGGAGCTTTGAGCTGCTAAAGGGGTGAGGAGTCCTCGGTTTTGGAATAACAGCCATTCCCAGGTGGCAAATTGTTCTCAGTGCTGCACGCCCTGGAATGACTCTGACAGTTTAATAGGGAGCAGCTTCCACTGGGAACCACCCTCTTCTTAAGCCTTCCAGGAGAAAAGGATTCCATTTAGCAGAAACGGCAGCTTTGAGGTGAGGCTAGGGCTGGGTGGGATTGGAGCTCGGAGCGGACCCAAGGCAGGAAATGATCCAGTAGCACCCGGAGCAGCAGGACGTGCACATTCTCCAGTTTGCTCCTTATGTCTTTGGAGGGCAGATGAGTTGGGAATCGGCCCCCCTGCCCCACTCTGCTGCTTTGGGGCTGTGGCAGATGCTGTAAGGGAGGATGTGTGTTCCCGCCGTGCCAGCTGCCCGCTATTACCCATGTGGGAAATTTGGCAATGCGGGAACGTAACACCCGAAGGCTGGGATAGGTCACCCTGTTCCAAGGATTTGTGGTGTTGAAGGAAAGCACCTTTGTGGGATGTGCTGGGTGTTTCAGCTTTGGTGTAACCGCTCGGGTGTCCCCCCAGGATTTTAACGATGTGTTGTAGAACAATTTGCAGTGTCCTGTGTGCAGAAATTCAGAAGTCTGAGCTGGGAGTTGTCATAAACCAGATTTTGTTGTCAAGAGTCTTGGGGATTTATGAAACTGGAGGATGTGATGATAACGTGAGTAGCTGCAGGACTCCTCCCTCTAAAAGACAGCTTTGGTCTCCAAACCTGGATGGTCCCAGTGGTGGGGGAGGCGTAGGGAGAGGAGCTGCTGAAGGATGACACGTGGGAGGTATGGGTGTGGGAATTAGGGTGCTGAGCTCCTTCCCAGCACTGCTGCAGTGTGTGTGTGTGACTTCTCGTGAGCCCCTCTGAGTCACAGGAACCAGTGATAACGATAATCCTTTGCTCCAGTCCTGTCTGGCTGCTTCACCAGACTCCAAACTTTCTGGGAAGGAACATCCTCTATTATTATCATTATTGGCAGAATTGTGGTGCCACAGTCACAAACTTTATCAGACGCTCTGTGTTTTGCTGAACTGTAATGAAACAACCAAATTTTTGGGGACGTACAACTCCAACCTGACTCAACAGGAGCTGAAATTGGGAGCCAGGCTTTCACTGTGCTCCATGACAATTGATGCCGGGGTCTCCTCAGGTGCTTCTGACTGCAGAATGGGATGGAATATGCTGCTTTGCCTTCAGATCTAGTTGGGTGAACATTGCTGGGGAAGTCAGCTGAGATTTAGGTGTTTACACCTCATGTGAGTTCAGGCAGGTTCCACTGACCATAATTTCTCAACTGACCCCAGACTGGTCCGTAGAGGTGTTCCCAGCTGTTTTGGAAAACCACGGGTGCCTGGTGGTGTTGCGAGGCAGGATGAGGCAGGATGTTCCAGCACACAGGAGCAGTGCTCCCCTGAAGGGAGGGGATCAGTGAACATCCCTGCAGTGCAGAGCTCACCGAGGAGACGCCGTGCTCTGCGGGGTGCCAGCATCTCCGTGCTCGTTATCAGAAATGTAAGCAAACAACAAATTAAACCCAATTATGTTTGTTTCCCAGGCCTTTGTTTATCCAGGGGATTAAGCCTGGCTTCAGCTGTTGGGATTTGGCAAGGGACAGAGCACAGCTCCAGCTGAACCTGCCTCTGCTCTGTGGCCAGGGAAGAATTGCTGCCTAGAGGCAGAGAAGTGCAAACCAGCAGTTATGGAAGTGCTGATGAATTTTCAGGTATGCGAGGGCATCTGGGGTGTCTGCATGCTGGAAAAAAACCGCGGCTTTTTTAATATTTTCCTTGTCCTTAAGAGCTCTGCAGGTGGTTGGGACTGAAGCACCTCTTCATTTCACAGACTGTTCTGGGGTGGAAGGGACCCACACGGATCCTCGAGTCCAGCCCTTAAGTGGCATCACTCGGCACTGTCAGCTAAGGAATCCCTTTGGCTGTGAGGGTGGGACAGGGGTCAGTCTGGGCCGGGTTTGTTGGGGAGGATGGAGCGAGATGTCGAGGAGCTCGAATGGAAGATCTGCGTGGTTCAGGGCGGACTTGACAATGTGGGTGTTTTCTGTGCGAAACTTCAAAGCGCTCTTTTAACTGAAAATGGGAGTTCAAGAACTAAATTGGAGGGGTTATGTCATATGGAAAGAGATAAACCAAGTCTAAACCTTCTGGGGGGGGATAACTTCCTGATAAATCCCCCAAACTAAGATTTCCTGTGTCAGCAGCGTATGTGAGGCCTCTCACTAGGACTGGAAGACCTCCTCCAAGAGGGATCAAGGGGAAGGAGGCTCATCTCCGCTGCCTCTGCGGGTCTGTTTGCCTCAAATGCACTTGTTAAAAAACACAAAAATATCTCGAGGAATGCTGCCTTTAAAAACAAGTTATTCAACCTGGGAGCTGTGTTTTGGAGGCTGGTATGGAAGCAGGTGCCAAGTTTCCCTCCAAATGCTGTGTTTAATTTTACAGACTTTCTGGAGCACCAGGGAGGAGCGCTACGGGGAGATACGGCAAGGATTTCATCCCAAGCATCCAAATGCCTTATTCCTAAAAGCAGCTGGGATGCCAGTGCTGGTTTATGTGTGATTGTTATTTATGTGTGATTGTTTCATCAGGAAATGCGGTGATAGGACGGGGAGTAATGGGTCCAAACTAAAAGAGGGGAAATTTAGGTTAGATATTGGGAAGAAATTCTTGTCTGTGAGCGTGGGGAGGCCCTGGCACAGGGTGCCCAGAGCAGCTGTGGCTGCCCCATCCTGGAAGTGCCCAAGGCCAGGTTGGACGGGGCTTGGAGCAACCTGGTCCAGCAGAAGGTGTCCCTGCCTAGGGCAGGGGGTGGAATGAGACGAACTTTAAGCTCCCTTCCCACCCAAACCATTCTGGGATTCTGTGATTATCACAGGTAATCAAAAACTCTTAATCTCCCACTGCTGAAATGTCTCAGCAGCATCAGCTTGCTGCATGTTGTCACCAAAGCATTTGCAAATGGCTTTTCTGGCCACATATTTGCAGCTGAAGCCCATCAGTTAGCTGAATGTGCTGATAAAAGGGGAACAAAAGAGAATTTCTGTGGTTGGATGCACAGGTAGGACCTTGCTCCTGAGGTGTCCTGTTCTGAGAAGCTCTGTGTGAGCTGCAGGCAGGTTTTGGGGTGCACCATAAACTCAGCCCCTGGCCTGTGTCTGCTTTTGTTACAGCCAAAAAGAGGTACTGTGCAGCAAAAACAGCCCTGGTGCTTCCTGAGGAGCTGAGGTGAAGCTGTTACCTCCTGGATCCCCCTGGACTCCAGATCCCCATCCCTGGCAGTGTCCAAGGCCAGGCTGGATGGGGCTTGGAGCACCCTGGGACAGTGGGAGGTGTCCCTGCCCATGGCAGGGGGTGGCACTGGATGAGCTTTAAGGTCCCTTCACAACCAAACCACTGTTGATCCTAGTGCATGATTCCACACGTGCCCCAGCTCTGGGCTTTGCCGAAGGCACTGCCTGCTGTTTGCTGCTTCTCCTGGCCCCCTCCTCCTGCAGCCACTGGCTGCAGTTTGTATTTCCCCTTTTATTGCCTTTGGCTCTGTCACGATGGGCGGTGCAGTATTTTTGTTCTTCGCTTAATAATCTTTTGGCGGCCGTTGGACATCATTTCTCATTGTATTGGTGGAGGATTAGCTGAGATGATGGGAGATATTTCCTGTCTTAGCCAGCGGGATGGGCTTTGCAGGGCTTGTGCCTTCTTTTCACATGGTGTAATGCTTTGTTTGGGAATGCGCACAGGCAGCTCGGCTATGGGAAGAAAGCGCAGCCCCTGAAGCACGGTCGCTTTTATTTGTGGCAAGAAGCCATGGAACAGGCAAAATCCCTGGCATTCCCAGGCTGGACAGACCTCGGGGGTGGGAGTTAAGGTCACTGGTGTCTGCTGGTGCCTCTGCATTGTGATGGGGGGCAAATAGATTCCCTCTGTTCATCCCGAGCTTGTCTTTATCGAATCGTAAAATCACAGAATAGGTAGGAAAGGACATGAAAGATTAGTTTGTTCCAGCTTCCTGCCATGGGCAGGGACACCTTCCACCAGAGCAGGCTGCTCTAAGCCCCGTCCGACTTAGCCTTGAACACCTCCAGGGATGAGGAGTCCAGTTAGTTGCAGGTTTTCCCTTGGAAATGGCTGGTGAGCTTGAATGCTCCTGGCACCATCTGCTTCGTACCTGTGCTGTTGAGTTAAGGGATGCTGCAGGGCTTCTTTCAGGAAGTCTGGCAGAGGCCGTGGCTAAGGAAGGAGGGAATGGGGTCATCAGCGTGGGTGCAGAAGTGTATTTGCAACCACCTCTCTGCAGGGCAACAGCAAACAAGCTTTTCTGCAAAACACAAAGCAAGCCTGGAAAAAGGTTGAATTTCTGGGAAAGTGCTTGGGGAAGGGCGGGCCTAGGTCCTGGTGACGGTATAAGGGTGTTATCTGGCATCCCTCAGCAACCACAGCCCCTCTCAGGTTACTGTTTACTGGCCCAGATGGGATCTCCAGGGGAAGTTGTTCCTCTTGCAATAGCTCCTCAGGACCAAGCCTTGTGCTTGCTCTCTCATCCAGCTGCAAGGCTTCAGCGGCTCTTGAAACCCCCCGAGGCCCTGTCTTCCTTCTGCTGTCTCTCATCAGAGCACAAGGTGCTCCCCCTCTCCCTGCCCCAGCCTGGGTCCTGGGTTTCTGTCTGCCGGCACGTCCGTGGCTCGGGCAGGACAGGTCTTGGCTGCTGAGATCGGATGCCCAGTGGGGCTCGTGCTGCTGGAGGGAGGTTTAATGTTACGCTGGAGATTGTAAGGGGAGACAATCTTAAGACGGAAAAAAAGGACTTTGCTGGTTCCAAGGCGATTTAGCTCTCTTGTAATAATAAGTGATAGGTGTGGGGGGAGGGACTGGCTGTGACATGATCCCTCTGCAATGCTTTGTAGAGACAAGGGCTGCAGACTTGTGCAACCTTCCTGCCAATTCCGAGTGTGGGATGTGGCACCAAAGGCTGAAAACCCAGACAGCTCAAGAGCGGAGGAAGGAAGTTGATGGAAGAAGCCGGGGATAAAAATGCCCCACATTCCTTGTTGTTTGCAGTTTGTGCTGGTTGAGTCCCTTGGTGTCAGCTGCCTGACATCAGCTGCTCCAGGAAACGTGCCCTGGGTTTTACTGGAATGCAGAGCCATGGGATTGTCACTGCAGCTGTACCAGGAAAACAGCTCCAACAAAGCCCTGAGTTCTTTGTGTGGCGGCTTTGCTTTCTCCCACTTCTGTTTTCGTACAGAGCAAGCACAGGCTCCATAACTTCACTCACAGGAGTCCCCTTTGATTTTCAGTGACTGAATGTGGGGAGGAACTTCTAAACCGGTCAGCGAAATCCCTAACGCAGTGATGTGACTCCTTGAAGTATAGGAAGTGAGAATCTCTTGTCAAACTCTCGTGGTTGGCTGCTCACTTCCAGAGGGAGCCATGGAAAGGACTGTCCTTTAGTCTGAGCTGCGAGTGCTTTATCCCTTAACTCCTGAAATATTAAAAATGGGACTTGAATGAGTTGGTGGAAGAGCAGGGCCCGGACAAAGCAATTTTTGGTGTGTGATAACCAGCAGGACCTGCCTCTCCTGCACATCTGCCTCCAAGGGCTCTGCACAGAGCCCTCCCAGCACCCCGAAAGAAGGTGGAGAAACCAGGAGAGGGGGATTCTTCCCAGCAGCCAGAACAGTGAGCGGCTCCCACCGCTCCCCTTAAGAGAAGCTCTGTGTGTCAGAGCTGGGTTCTTGGACATCTGGCCTGGGACAGGTGTTTATAGCTGAGCCAAGGCAGGAATGGGTGGCTGAAGAAGTGATCAAGCTCCTCAGCCAAAGTCTGGCAGACCACGCTTGACGCGGACATTGAACAGCAGAGACACCGTGAAGGCTCTCTCATCTCTCTCAGAGTAGTTAATAATTTGTCTCTGAGAAATATTGCAAAGGAAATAGCTTGGGGAAGGGAACGGGAGCTAAACTGTTCTCCAAAGCTCCTACTGACGCTTTTAATCAGTGCTGCTCTGTCTCCCATTGACAGTTTTTGAGAGGCTACTGATCGCTCTTCGTGCTGCTCCTAAAATCAGCTCTATTAGGAGTTAGAAATACCAGCACTCTTCCAAAGAAGCTTATTTTTATTATATTCCCAGCCTAACACTGGAAACCAAAGAGCTTTAGAATAGAACTGGCTGCAACTCCAGCATTTCCCTTGAAAGAAAGTAAGTTATGGGAAAAATCCCTCTTTTGACAGCCTTCCACAAAAAAAAATCCTAATTTTCCCACAGGAAACTTGCGAGCCGTGGGTAAGTGGGTTTTTTCCTCACTTTTTTTCTGTCTCTAAGTTTTTCCAGCTTGCGCTTGATGTTTCCAAGTGTTGCTCTTGTTGTGAGCTGGCAGGAGGTGCACAAGGGCAGTGATGGGTGAGGCGTTTCCTCTCTGCCCGGGAGAAGGAGGTGGAAACCCACCACTAAAAAGTGCAGCTTTGAGCCACAGCAAACTCTCTGCGACGTGGTTTTTTCCCTGAGGTTTTCTAGGTGGCAACAACTGGGCCCCTCAGAGGGTGAGGGGGCTCACAGAGGCTGTGCTGTGGTACCTGTGGGAATACTGAAGGTTGCTTCGCTCTGTGCTGCAGGGGATGCGTTTCCTGAGGCTGAGGTTCCTGGGAATGGGCTGATGTGGGTCCTCACCCACAGTGGGAACATGCAGGTGCTCTCCCAGGGATGCAAAAGCAATGGGACAGGTAGATAAGTCATTAAACTTAGCTATCATTATATCATTAAACAACATTTTGCTCTGTCTACATCAGGCAGGGTTAGAGCATCAAGGAAGAGAAGCTCCCGCTGGGAAGATGTTGCCAGCCCTGCAGTCATCCTGCTCTGCAGCCTCTCTTGTTTGGGTGAGAAGTTGTAAGCAAATAAAGCTCTTTTCTCATCTGCAAGGCTTTGGACGTGCAGTAAGAGGGGTGACAGAGAACAAAGGTCCCAGCAGCACGAGCATCTCAGCGTTGGGTCTGGCAAACAAACAGATCGAGGATGCCTCGCATATAGAATGTTAACAATGTTTTAATTTCTGGGGGGTTTTTTACTATTATTATTTTAGCTGCCAAGAGTTCCTTGCCAGCGTTCTCTGTTTTGGTTATTTTTAATCCTTGCTTGTTTGCCTCTCTGTCCCAGCCTTCTCAGGCTTTTATGACTGCAGCCCTAACCCCTCGTGCCCTGCAAACACATGCTGCACGGCTTTACTCACGTGAGGCAGCTTTGATGTCAAAATCGAGTTAAGTATGTGCTTTAGTGTTTATAAGATCGGGTCCTCGGTTTCTTAACCCTTGCCCAAGAAGTTTAGTTTACCGTAGCCTTCCCAATAAATCCCTGTCTGCTTCATTTCGGAGAACAGCTCCGTGTTTTTCCCCACCTCTGCTGAGAGACACTACAGATGTGTGATACTTGGCACTGTGGCCTTTCTTTTTTCCCCCCTTTGTTTTTGCTTATGACTTTGTCTCTGGGCCTCCAGTATCATGTTTTCCCTCCTCTATGGCTCAGAATAATCAATTTGGAAAGCCAGGAAATAAATCAAAGGTTCAGATAGTAATGTAGAAAGAACGAAGGGAAAAGCAGACATATGGATTTCATCACCAATGGAGAATAACATGTATAATAATAACAACAGAGTGTAAATGAGTGTATGTACTCACAGGAGGCTTTTCCAAAATGATTGTTTTTGTACATGATTGGGGAAGTTATTTTGTGGTTGGAGTTCTTTGGAATGATTGTATCCTAGCACTGCCTGAACTCTTTCCCAGCCCTGTTTTTTACAGCCGTGGGGCAAGAGCAAAGCTTTGGTGCGACCCAGCTGCACCTTGGGAAGGGCTCAGCAGCCCTGGGGACTTCCCTGGAGAAGACTCGCTCGCGTGCTCAGCAGTGATGGCTCCCATCCCCGTGTCCCGTCAGCTCCGCGGCCTGGCATTCGCCTCCTCTCCCCTAAACAAAATTAATCAAGCGTGCAAGTCCTTCCCTGGCCAAGAAAAATGATGGGGAGAACATTGTCTGGTGGTGTAAAGCAAGCCCAGCTCTGTGTTTGCTTTGAAAGGCGCCGTGGATGCCGGTGCCGCGCTCGTGTGCTGCGGGACCCGGCGGGTGCTGGACGAGGGACAGAGACCCTGCCCCGGGGACGTGCAGGATTTGTGCTCAGAGCAGCACGGCAGTTTTGTGTTCCTTCCCACAGAACAGGATTCTTCTTTGCTTGGATGTTCTTTCCCTCTGTGATAGAAGGGCAAGCACAGTGCCATGATCTCGGACAAGGGCCTGGAGGGACAGGACACAGGGAATGGTTTCCCACTGCCAGAGGGCAGGGTTAGATGGGATATTGGGATTGAATTCTTCCCTGTGAGGGAGGTGAGGCCCTGGCACAGGGTGCCCAGAGCAGCTGTGGCTGCCCCTGGATCCCTGGCAGTGTCCAAGGCCAGGCTGGACAGGGCTTGGAGCAGCCTGGGACAGTGGAAGGTGTCCCTGCCCGTGGCATCCCTGGGGTGGAACTGGATGAGCTTTAAGCTCCCTTCCCACCCAAACCATTCCAGGGTTCTGTGATTAGTCAGAGCTGTCAGCTGGAGCTGCTGTTGCCAATGCTTAGTTTGAAGTCAGCGATGCTTCAGCTAAAGGGGAGTTGGATTTAAAGTTTCTTCACCCCACCTCCTTCTCAGTCATCTTCTCTACCACTATCAGTGCACAAATATCTTTCCTTTTTCCCATTTCCCCGAAATTCTGCATTAGCTGATGTGTTTTCACTAGTTGGGTGGTGGGTGTTTAAACCCAGACAGCTTTTTTTGAGAGCTTCTGGGATAATCCCACAACCCTTACACCACCAGAGGCGGGAAAACAATCTAAGCCAAGGGTGAGTTGTTCCTCATGTTCCTCATCTGCAGATGGAAAATTAAGATCCAACCCCTGCTGAGGTTTGCTTACCATGCTGGTTACTAATCCCTTCTAGAGGGATTTTGGTTAAATGTTTCTCAGTCCTTGAAAATTCCTGTAGGAAACTGAGGTTTTTCTACTGAAAAATCTTAGGGGAGGAATATGAACACTTGAATGTTGATGGTTCTTAGGTCAGATATTCTGATTTACAGTCAGAAGCTGATGGAGAATCCTCTAACATGGTGTTTCTGAGTTCTTGCTGCTGTGATGTGGATGTGAGGAAAGTCAGGACACTGCAAAAGTTGATCAGATCAGGCAACGAGTTCTCCCCAGCTCGTTTCACAATTTCCTCTGAGTACAAATCCAGCACCTTTCACCAGCAATAAAAATCACACATTTTTCTACTTTAGCTTAGTTTTGAGGAAAAAAAAAAAAAAAGCACAAAATAAACTCTTCCTGGCAGAATCCACCAGCTGTCCTGTAACTGCATTTCACTGTGGAACAGCTTTTCCTAATCAGAGCTGTGCCCTGCGTGCCATTCCTGGCTGGCATGGACTGCAGACAGACACCGGTGCCTGGGCTGGGCTGGGCTCTGGATCCCGAGCTCAGGGGCCGTGTGCCACCCTCTGTGGCAAGCGGAGGGCTACGAAATCAGGAAGAGGAACACGTGGTGAAGCGTGGGTCAGAAGAGTCCCCGAGTTCCAAGTGCAGTAATTTCCAGCCTGAAAAAAACCGCCTGGTCCTGGCTCTGACTTGCTCTTCAGTGATGCTCTCTCTGGATCTCTGGAAGGCAGGACTGTGCTTGGAGCCTTCAGCCCGGGCTTTGGGGGCACCGGGGGTGTTTTCTCTCACCCCAGGAGGTCAGGGGTTACCTGTTAAAAGCTGTTACAGAACGCTGCAGTGCTGGTGCTCCAGTTGGACTCGAAGGCTTGTTTCCAGCAGAGTTGGGGATGTTCTTGTTGCTGAGCTGGGCTTGTTTTGTCAGGTTTTGCAAGTCCAAAGTATTTTGCTGAAGCAAAACTTCTTTCTCAAAACTTTTTCCAGGATGTTGTCGTTCCTGGCACTATGAGATAAAACCATCTTAGGAGTGAAACAGACACTTTGGATGCGTTTTAGTGATGACTAAACTCATGTGACTCACTTCAACTCGAGCAGAGGGCATCGCACAGAATCGTGGAATCATGAAATGGTTTGGCTTGGAAAAGACCTTAAAGCTCATCCAGTTCCACCCCCTGCCATGGGCAGGGACACCTTCCACTGTCCCAGGTTGCTCCAAGCCCTGTCCAGCCTGACCCTGGACTCTTCCAGGGATGGGAATCTCACCTGCTTGGCTGCGACCCTGCAGTGTGAACACAGGAAGCAATTCCTGAGGCGTGGCTGCAGGGTGGCCCCAGTGTGGAATACCTGCATTGCTGCAAGTCTGGCCTCAGCCCTTGGTTTTGTTTTAAGGAGAGGTTTAAGAGCACCTGGATTGCTCTAGACCCAAGCTGAGCATGTTTCTCTTACCACTGTCCCGGCTTCACCCAGCACCACGCGTGCCAGGCTGCTTTCTGTGGCATAGACTAAGGCTGGATTAGGTGTTTTGTTATAAAAACTGTGTTTTGTTGCTGTGCTTTACCCAGAGAGCCCTTTTGAAGTCACTGAGGGGATGGAGACCTCAGTTTGGTCTCTGATACCACGAACCATTCACTGTGTGATGCGGGAAAGCACTTCAGCTTGTTTAACTCCATCACAGAGCAGGAGAACATGGCTTTGTCAGGTGATGTGGGCTGTGAGGCTCCGTGTGTTTCTGTTTCACCCAAACTGAGGCAGCTGCGTCCTCTGCTCAGGCAGAATCACCTGTGTACAGTTTTAGGACTGTAATTTCACATCACTCGGTGCATTGAGCTCTCAGCTCCTCTTGAATTACACTGGGTGTCTGCTAATTGTGAGCTCGTGCCTCAGTTTCCCTGCTCAGAATGGCAATTAAAGCTGCTCCTACAGTTAATCAGGCCTCTTTGCATATTATCCATGCTTAGCCTAATGCCATAACACAGCCAAACCCAGAGCAGCGACACCCTGAGCCTGCAAATTCATCACGGTCTTAGTGAACACCTGAAGCTTTGCATCCCCTATCACTGCGGACACCAGCACGTGAGCTTTATGAAAAGCACTTTCACCAGTCTATTCTTCATCTTAAAAAACCCCTTCTGGACCCCGGAGCCTCTCTTCCCCTACCTGCAGAAGGCATTTGTCGGAGCAGAGGGTGTTGTGTGGGAAGGAGACTGTTTGGTTGCCATGTGGACCGCGGAGCTGGTCGTTTTGTGATGACAACACGAGCCGCGGGAGACCCTCCCGGGCTTTTCCCGAGCCGCGCTGGCACCGTGTTGGTCAGAGGAGTACAAACACGTGTTTGTGTTTCTGCTCCGCGAGCGCAGCGAGTGTGACTCGCCAGGAGCACGCGGGGAAGATGTTTGTGGTGATGAGGTGTCGCTTTTATGCGCTTACCTCTCTGGATACGGCCACGTTTTAAGGCTTCTTTGCATGCCTGAGGAGCAGCTGGGCTGAGGTTGGGGAAAACCACTGAGACTGGAGTGGTCCAGAGCAGAACTCTGGAAAGCAGCAGTGGGTTGGGAGCCCGTGCCTTGATTCAGGCACGGCTTTAGGGATGCAGGAGCGCGCGCTGTGCCGGCAATCCGGGTGAGAAAGGTCCTCTGATATTTTGGAATTTGATCCCTTGGGTCCGCTGTGATCTGTTTATGTCAGTGGAGCACTTAGAAGCTCTTTAATCTCCCAGAGCTTATGCACATACCTCACAGCGCTGCAGATGGGTTGGATAAGCAAAAAGCAAACCAAACCCACCCGAAAAATAAAAATCAACTGGAGCAGAGCCTCTTTAAGCAGTTCAGAGCACACATCCCAGGGGTGCTTTTGGCTGTCTTGCCAATGCAATATATGTTTTATGGTCCTTTTAAAACGTGGGCAGAGTCGTTGAGCTCTGTACGTGTTTGCCTTGGGAGCAGGGTTAGTGAATTAACCCTCGCAGCCAGCTCGGGGTCACCTCTCCTCTCTTCCTCAAGGTCAGGTTTCCCATGGCCTCTCGAGGTTTCCAAGAAACATTCCTTCTCCAGGGCCTGTAATGGATCTTTTCCCAGCTCTGTGCTGTGGTGTGACTGTGGCTCTGGGGGATGGCTTGGGACAGTTGTCACAACTCCTGCCTCTCGTGTTGGCAGCTCCTGGTTTCTCCCTTGTCCGGACTATGTCCTATTTGTAAGGGAAGAGGTGATCTCAGCATTGTGAGCTGATCCCAAATTCTTCTTGTCTCCAGTGTGGCTTAGTGTCCTTCAATTCTGTAGTTAAATTTTGTGGGGAGAGCAAAAATCTATTAATCTTACTTGCAAACTCAGAAATTAGTGAGGATGGAATGAACTGTGCTCCGTGGTACATCTGGTTATTCCCTAAAGCATGAAGAGTGATAAAAACCATGTTATTTTTCTCCTAGCTTGCACATTAATAATGCTGAAATAGTGCATTTATTCCAAAGCTTTGGTAATTACAACTCCTGGACTCTAATCTCAGTTTTCATTACAGGTTTTTATTTGTGAAAGTGGTCACTGCTTTTGGGTGTATGAGCCCCATAGCTGACTTCCTCAAAAGAAGACATGTGATGGGATTTTTGGGGCTGTCCTGTGCAGGGATAGGATTTGGACTTGATTCCAGAGAAGCTGTGGCTGCCCCATCCCTGGAAGCATCCGAGGCCTGGATGGACTGGGCTTGGAGCAACCTGGGACAGTGGAAGGTGGAACAAGGGGGTGGAACGAGATGAGCTTTAAGGTCCCTTCCAACCCAAACCATCCTGGGATTCTGTGATCCTTGTGGGTCCCTTCCAGCTCAGGACAGTCTGATTTTAGAGCAGGTTTGTCAGGATTCTGCTCATCCCAACCCCAGCTGTCACCTCTGAAACACAGGCACTGAGTCCAGTGGGATCACCAGACCTCCTGTGATTTCATGTTCAGCATCCCAACACCGAAGTCCCCAAATGTGCTGGCTGCCTTCTCAAAATACGGGCTGGAAAATCACCTCTCTCTGCCTTGGCTCCTCCTGGAGAGAAAGGAGGAATCGTACCTACCTCATAGCAGAGTTGTGGTCGATAATGTTTGCAAAGTGCTTTTTAATCCCCTGCTGAAAGGTCCTGCGCGAGTGTGAGTTATAATTATTACGTAAATGTGGCTCATATTTTCCTGCCCAAGCCCTCAGCTTGCCACAGAGATGTTTTCCCAGTCTTTATGTGGATGCCATTGGGTTTGTAGCTTCCTGGCTCGCTGTAGGAAGGCACAGACTTCCAAAAGAGAGAATTAAATTCTTTTCATCAGCTTGCAAAGCCAAACCAAACCCCAAACCGCTTTCAGTAAAGCTTTCCAAGAGGAGAACTGATTATCCACCAGCAGGGAAGAGATGCAACTTCATTAAGGATGGGTGAACGGCTCCAGCTCCTACCTGCAGGTGCCCACCTTGGGAGCAGGGGCTGGGCCCGCGGGTCAGTCGGGGCTCCTGGAGGGAGCACAGACAGCTGAGCAAACACGGGCTCTTCATCGTGTGGATCATCCGGCTAAAATAAACCATGAGGTCATGCCGGCATCGCCGTGGCACCCTGCGATAATTAAACCAACCCTCGGTCCCCCCGCAGCCCCCAGCCCAGCTTTGCTTACAGGTGTGTTGTTATTGAGCAGCTGGTGTAACAAATCCCTGCCAGTGCCAAGTATGAAACAGCTCAGGACCTGTCCAAAACCAACACAGCCGGGCCTGGAGATGGAGTCCAGGGGGTGCAGTTCTCCCTCCTGGAGATGAAAACAAATCGTAAAGGTTAAAAGGCAGGAATTGGGGCTGTTGCTGTCTGCAAACTGAGGAATCTCTGTGCCTCTTCCCAGGAGGAAAGGAGTTAATAGGTAGCCAAGGTGAAGGTTTAAAAATAGAGCTTTTTGCATAGCTATTTGGTGATGTCTCTGCCACTTCTGCCGCCACAAGCCCCGGTGTGTTCCCAGCAGGCTTTTAATGTTGGGTGTTTGCAGGTTTTTTATGATGGGTTGGTGAACAGGGAAAATGGGCTTTGGAAGGAATTACTTTGGAGGTACTGGAAACCGGGTAACAGACTGCGTTGGGTCCTCAGTCGTGCTGGCACGGTCCCACTGGAGTTAACAAGGTGGGACTGCAGCTGGGAGGACACTCCACGGAGCCCAGGGCGTGTGTGGAGTGATGGGCGTCCCCATGGACACCACTGCACGTGGGTGCGTGAAGCTGTGGCTGCCCCACCCCGGGAAGGGTTCAAGGCAGGGTTGGACAGGGCTTGGAGCAACCTGGGATAGTGGAAAGGGGATGAGCTTTAAAGTCCCCTCCAACCCAGACCAGCCTGGGATTCTGCGATTCCGTTCTTTCATGAGGTTTTTCTTCTTACTCTGTCTTCCTGAGGGCCGTGCCTCACATACTGTAAGACACAGGTAATTTTCCTGTCAGGCAGGATGTGACTCCCAAATCTGGCCACACAGAGCCACTGCTGGGAGCTGAGTTTTCCTGTTGCTCTGAAATTGGGGTTTCTACTGAAATTCCTGAGCCGACAGCAATCCCTGTGTGTGGAGCAGAGGTTGTGGCTGACAGTAAATGGGAAAGCTGATCCTAAAACCCAATTTGTTCACTTCATGGGTGCCATTGCTTTCATTAATACAGGTATCCCTACTCCAGAGATGGATTTCACAGTCCTTGCTGTGGCAGAACTGCCTGTCTTTGCCAGTTTGGGTACCTGTGCCACAACAGCACGTTTTCTGATATGTAAAAAGCTCTTGCAAGGCCCTAAATACCTTGCTTTCAAGGAACCTTTCCCTTATGATTCCCTTCCAACCCAAACCACTCCATGATTTTATGGTTCTATGAAGCTGTGGTGAAAACCTTCCTGTGGTGAAAGTTAGAGGGGAAAATTCAGGCAGCCAGAGCGTGAAGGACGGGGCAAGAAGGTTAATGCACATTGTCTGGGGTTTCCAAACAATTGAACGTTCAGGGATGGGGATTTTAAATCCGTAGGATGATGGAGGTGACCTGTCATTCCTGAGGTGCTGGTTGACCCTCCATCCCTTGGGCAACGAGGAGCAGGCAGAGCAGGAGCAGAGGGAACCAGGTTTGCTTCTCTTGAGTGTGGAGAAGTGTTGGGCTGCCTGGGACACTCTCCAGCTTGAAACCACTTGGACCTGACTCCCTCCTGCCTGAGGATTCCCTGAGCAGCAGTGCCACAGACACCGCTGCTGCGAGGAGTGGTGCTGTCTCCTGTTGTCTCCCCCTGGAGGAACGCTCAAACCTGAGATAAAGGGCCTTCTGTTTAAATGGAGTTTGTGTTGCAAACACCAAACTCTTGCTCCATGAGGAGAGTTTGGCACTTCTCCTGCTCTCCCACTGCCTGACGGGTGGGAATCCGCGATTCGGGGTCTGCTCTGCAAGGCTGGATTTATTATTGGCGACTGGCCTCTGCTGTTGACTCGATTCCTGCTCTGATCCTGGAGGATAACTCTCTGCTAGGCTGCTCTCGGAGGGAACTCGCATTCCTTTCTTATCTCCCACCAGCATGAGTTATGCTCTCAAAAATTAGTCCTTATTTATTAGCACAGCGCAGCCAAAAGCCATCTCCAGGATTTTCAGTTGCATGTGCACAAATTCCACCTCCCTCTTCTAGCCCCCCTGGAGAGATTCATTAGCAATAACCTCACCTTTCAGGGAATCAGATGCTCCTTCACGGATGTGGACTTCCAACACGTTTGGAGACAGTGTCCCAGAGAGGTTCATGGATTCAGTTCATCTGTTTTCACTTAACACAGCACTGGAACTGCATCTGGAGGGCTGTGAAACGAACACAAGGGCCCTTACTTCTCCCTCCAGCTGTAAACTGAGGCAGGAAAACCAGGATTCTAGGGCGAGTAATTTTTCCTTCTCCCAAATTCGAAACAATCAGGAGACATTTATAATCTGGTCCTGCTTTTGGTGCTTCCTAAGGAAAGGAGAGGAGCGTGAAGCCCGACTGCAGCCCCACAGGAAAGCATCCTCCTCATCCCCACCTGGCAGCACGAGGATGTGGAATCAAATAAAACCCATGGCAGACCCAGCTGGACAAGGACAAGTTTGGCTTTGGTTGAAAGTCAGAGGAAGGCTGTGCACTGCTGATGCCCAGAGGTAAAGAGTTACAGAGGTGATGGGAGGGACCACAATCGGCAGGGAAAGCACGGAAAGCACTGAGGGGGATCAGATGGATCCTGGTATCAGCCAGCCTGAGAGCAGAACGCAACATCAGCAGCTCCCAGACACCAAGGAATCACCAGGAAAAGCAGCATCAGTGCAGAGGCAGTTCCAGTGCAGTTAATAAAAGCTGTTTGCTGCTGCAGACCAGTGGAACTCAGCTATTGCTGAGCTGCGTCTTGGAGCTGAAGGGGTCAGAAAAGAAATCCCAGAGCGGGGACGCAGCAGGGCACGTCCCCCCTCCTCCTGCTCAGTCCTCCATTACTGTAACCCTGATTTGGGGGAAGTTACTCTTGGTTTGTGTATCCAAGAGGAAGGAAGTGGTCTCTCGAGACAGGGTCAGACCCTGGCTTCGGCCGAGCTCGAGGTGTTTGCAAACCACTCCGGGAATGTGATAAGTGCCTGGTTTTGTTCCTCGCTGACAGTCCTGTGAAACGCCTGCAGGTGTGCAGGGCTGGATGGGTTTCTGTGCCCTTCTGCTGCAATTCACGGAGACTTGTCTGGGATGTGGAACATCAGGGCTTCACTGGGAGCTCGCTTTGCTGGAGAGAAGAGATAACTGAGGGCAGGGGTGTTTTCTTAAACCAGTCAGCAAGCAATTGTGAAGAAAAAGGAAAAAAACACCAATCTCTGAGCTGCCAACAACTGGAAAATTCAGTTTATCTGAGTGATTCTTCACAGACAAGACATTTTTTTATTCCGGTGCAAAGAAACACAGGCAAGACATCAAGTTACAAGCCAGAAATATCATGTAATGGATAATGGCCCATTATTGACATAGGAAGTGGGATGGTTTTGATAAATCAAGCGCACACAAATGATTTTCTGGACATACAATCCACAAGAAAACTCTTTGAGGAGTTTTTTGAAGGAATGTGGTTGTTGTTTTTCCCTGTCTTCTTTTTGCTTGTTCCATTTTTGAACAGAAAGGGAGTCCATTGCAGGAGGAGATTCAGCATCCCTTTTGCTCAGGAAGGCTGTCAGTGCCTGCACCCCGTGAGTTTTTCCCTAAAAACCATCTGGTAGGAGCCTGGGTGGGGTGGAAATCATGGAAATCACATCCTCTCTGGCGAGAGACTGCTCTGCACGTGTACTGTGTCTTGGGCCAGTAGTCAGACAAAAAATCCAAGTTCCTTATTTTGTTGATGAGAGGTAAAATAATAACTGGATACAACTTTGGGGATGCTTTTGGACACGTCTGTGTTTTCAGGGGATGCTGGACTGAAAATTTGGAGACCTTGATGTGCTTCCTCCCTAGTGCATCTCATGCTGTCTGTTGTGGTGTGGAGAGGAACGGACACACTTTGCCTTCTCTCATCTCCATTTGGTGATTTTTGGGGATTTTTTTCCCGTCTCAAAACCATGTTCCATCGGTCTGCCAGGTTGTTTTGAACCACGTGAGGAAACAGGGATCACACTCAGGGTTACCCTGATCCCAGCAGTCCCATTTTTGTGGTGCATTTTGCTGCCAGTTTTCTTCACCCATTTTGAAATCAAATGGTTCGTGAAGACCTAAATTAATTTGAGGTGGGAATGTTAAGTATCATTAAAAGTGATTAATCTCTTGCTGCTGCCAATCCCACAACCATTTTTGGAATCTTCTGGCTGGCTTTGTAGATTGAATCCTTGAGCTTTTTTGCAGCCTGGAATCAACTGAACGAGGTTGTTTGTGTTCAGTTTTCTTCGTTGGCTTTGTTGTTGTTGGTTTAGGGCAGGAGGAAATTCAAGTATGAAATTAGGGGGCAAGGTAAATCTGGACGGGATTTGTGCTGCAGTTGATTTGGATGTGTGCTGTTACATGGCAGTAAACTCTCGAAGAACCTTTATCTCCGAGTTTACAAACACAAATAAGTCCTACACAAAACTTAGTGCAAGATGAAAGATTCAAATATACACAAGGAGAGTGTTTATTTGAACGTGCTCTGGGTTGCCCTGTTTGTGTTCGGAAGTGGCTGTTTCATTGTAGGAGGTCCAAAAAGTTAATTCACCAGAAGAAGTGGAGTTTTGGAAACAGCAGGAAAAGGACTGAAGCTATTTGGGGATCTGGTTTTCAGTTTCTTTATTCATTTTTGGAAAAAGTTTGTTCTGGCTTGAGCCAAACCAAGCTTTTTCTGAGATCTTCATTTACCCAGCTCTGATGCACAAGCACATACCAAGCCAAGCTCAGTAAATTTCTCAGGCTTTCATTTTTTTCCAGGGCTCTTTCCCTCCCCACAGACCTCCCCAAGTGCCTGCACTGCAGGTCCGAGCCACGGACAGGTTTCCCTGGGATTCTGCCGGGTTTGGAAAGGGTGTGTTGGACTCGCCTGAACCCGCTGGAAGCACTTTGTCTCTGCTTAGAGCTGTGCTGCGTGTGCAAGCACGGGCCTCACGGGTCATGCTGAGCTCTCACACATGGGCTGCCAGTGCTGAAGCGAAATCCAGCACAACTGGAGTTAGGGAATTGTTGTCTTGGTAGGGAGGGGTTTAGAAACTGCAGGAGGGTGGGCAGGGTGAGGTGGGGTTGAGCATCAGCAGTGCTAAAGGATAATCATGGAATCCCAGAATGGTTTGGGTTGGAAGGGACCTTAAAGCTCATCTCGTTCCAGGCCCTGCTGTAACACCTTCAGTTATCCCAGGGTGCTCCAAGCCCTGTCCAACCTGGCCCTGAACAATTCCAGGGGTGGGGAGTCCACAGGGTCTGTGGGCAACCTGTGCCAGGGCCTCACTGCCCTCACAGGGAAGAATTTCTTCCTAATCTCTAATCTAAACCTCCCTTCCTTCATTTTAAGGCCATTCGCCCTTGTCCTGTCACTACAGGCCTCGTAATGAAAATTATTATTGCTAAAAGAAGTGCTGGTGAGGATCTGAATGTCTTCATACAGGGAGGGTGGTGAGCCTGGAGTCCCAGTGTCACTGCCAGTCACACCGAGTGAACCCCAGTGCTCCCAGTCCAACCCCAGCAGCCTCAGGTGCCAAAATGCACCCCCCTGTAGACAAATCCTGGAGGCATTTCCATCCCATGAGTCTGGGCTCCCTGTGCCTGCCCCCTTTCCCTTCCCTGCCCAGGTGGATCACCTGTGTGGAATATTCTCCATTTCACTTGCTCTCACTGCCTCCTGCACCCCACCCCGCCTTCCCTACCTCTTTTAAAGGCTATTCTCACAGCTGAAGGCTGCCCGTGGCCAGGAAATTCCCAGGGAATTACTCCCTCTGCCACCTTCCTGACGAGCAAAAGCTTTTTCCCCTCCAAAGCTTTTGATGGCTCAAGAAGTGTCAGGATTTAAGACCAGCTCCCGCAGCTTCAAGAGGCACCTCTGCTTTTATTCCTTCAGCCTCAGGGGGACTGATTTGTCCCAAAGCGTTGGGGACCAAGGAGAGTGTGTGTGTGTGTGACGAGAGGAGAGAGCTCTGGAGGGACGGGGTTACAGATCCACGCTTCACAGAGAGCGAGGGCCAAGTGCCAAGCGGTTGTGTCATGGAAGAGCCAAGAGCTGGGCTCGGCAGCACGAGCCTTTCCAGTGCTGGTGACTCACTTGCTGACATTTTTGGCCAATTCCTGGGCTGGAAGGGGCAGAGGGAAAAGCCATGGAGCTGCTCCTTGTAACGCTCCCTGCCCTGGGCACAGGGCTGCACGAGAGGGGTTTCACAGAGGGTGCCTGATGCTGGGAGCAGCTGTGCCCAGTACGCAGAGCTTTAGGCACTGCATGGCATAGGGATAACTTGGAGCTGCATGTAGGAAAGCATGAAAGGCCCATGTCTCATTCTTCCTGAGAAACTGTGGAAAAGGATGTTTCAAAACACTTCACGCAGTCAGTGAAATCTAAAACTTTCCCAGTGATTCCTCATTTAAGTGTAAATGATGTGTCTTTCCTGCCTGCTTCCCAAGGACAGTTCTCTGTATTCTCTTTTTTCGTCTGTTGTATTTGCTGTTCAGTGTTTCAGCAGGGAAAACACTGAAAATGGCATTTGGGAATTGGCTTTTAGCTCTCAGCACCGATCGCTGCCTGTGCAGAAAGAGAAGCTGTCTCAGCTCTGTGTGCTCCAGCAGAATGGAGATAACACCATTCTGAAGAGGTTAAATGCAGCTTGTCTGTGCAAAGTGGAGGGGGAGCTTGTTTTTGTGGTGGGTTTGGGGTTGGTTTTTGGTCGTAGTTGTTTGGTTGGGTTTTTGTTGGGGTTTTTTTGATGCTGTGGTGCTTGGTGTGATGCCTGAGACCACACCCTTCCACCCCGCGCCTCCTCTGCCCCTGGCACCTGTGCCATGTGTATTTTAGAAGGTGATGAAATTGCAAGTATTTTCTGTCATGCCTCTAAAATAGACTTAAAATCTCCACTTAGGTTTAGACTTCTCAAATTTGGGAGTAAGGAGCTGGATCGGAACTGCACCTCTTGGGTTTGGTGCAAAATCCCGGTTTTCTTGTTTTTCAGCAGCAGATGTGCTTTGAGGTTTGGTTTGCTGAAGGGAAAGTATTTTCCGTTTTTAGAACATCTTTGTGCTTTCTTTTCCACACAGAGGAAATCAGGAGAAAAGCGGGAGGAAAAAACAGTTTAAACTTGTGGGCAGGACTATTTCTGTAGGGGAGAAAAAAACACAGGCCTGTGACCAAAGGGAGAATTCCCTTCGGAAACCTCCAGCATGGCAGCGGTGCCACTCTCTCCAGGTGGCAGCTCCTGGGTCATCTCTCTGATCCTTTCTTTGCCAACATCTGCTCCACAGCCTCTGAAGTCACCAGAAGTTTTGCCTTTCCTTTCCAAAGCTGTCAGATAATGTTTTGTACTCATGCAAACGAACGTGAGCAATAAATATCCTGTTAAGTCTGCTTGGCTTTTTCCATCAAACGTGTCATTTAAATAACCTAATTAAATGAGGTCCTTTCATTTTAGATGATGTTTAGATGATGCACATAATTGCCCTGAGAGTGCAGCTGTCCAGCTGGCAGGGAGGTTATAAAAGATGTAAAACATTTTAATAAAAACAAGACCCTCCTCGGGTTTGGGCTCTGTAAAGGGATGGAAGGCCCGTGCATTGCACGGGGTTTGGAAACAGCCACAGGCACCAGGGAGCTGTCAGGGCCCTGAGCGCAGAAATCTTCAGACCTTTCCTGTCTTGAATGTTACCTCGAATTCATGGGATGGTCATGGAGTCGTAGAATATCCTGAGCTGGGAAGGAGCACGAGGATCATCCAGCCCAGCTCCTGGCCCTGCCCAGACACCCCAACAGCCCCACCCTGGGCATCCCTGGCAGCGCTGCCCAAACGCTCCTGGAGCTCTGGCAGCCTCGGGGCCGTGCCCATTCCTTGGGGAGCCTGGGCAGTGCCCAGCACCCTCTGGGCGAAGAACCTTTCCCTGATCTCCAACCTCACCCTCTCCTGACTCCTGAACGTGAAAGGATTTTACCTCCTGGCCGGCACCTCAGTGCAGCACAGCTTGGGAAGGGATGAGTCCTGCTGCTTTCGCACCTCCTGCCTAAAGGATGGGGACCCCTGGGGTCCTCCTTGCACAGCCATCTCGGAAAAGAGCCTTTTCGGACTGCAGGAGGTGGCCAGCTCTTCTCCTGCCCCGACCTTACTCAGCCCGCACGAGGACCTCAGGCGCTGCCTGGGAACGGCTCCCGGCCCCCGGCCCCCGGCTCCTTCTTCCCTCCGGTGCCTCCGCCCGCGGAGCAGAGCGCCGCGAGGAGCGGCTCGCCCTGCGAGGCAGGAGAGCCTCTGGGAAGGGGCCAGCTCCGTGTGTGTAACATTTCCATGGCCTCAGGGAGCGGCACCGCCGGGCTCGTCCATCACGGGTGTCAGCGAGCCGGGACCCGGCCCGGGGGCTCCCACCTGCTCTGACGGTGGCACTGCCTGCCCGTGACGTGATGGCTCCAGGGACAGCATCGCCCGGCCCTGAGCTGTTCCTGAGCTCATCCCGGGGCTGTGCTCTGAGTAATGCCTGCTGCTGCCAGCCTCCCGGCACCTGCTGCCGTGCCCCGCGCTCCTTCCCCCCCGGGAGGGGACAGCTCCCCGGCTTGCTTGGATTAGCTGGAGTTTCTTCTCGCAGGCAGGCAGAGAACACACATCTGCTCGGCAGGGACACGCTTTTCCAGGACCCTCTTTCCTGCGCTGTGATCCTGTCCCAGCCGGAGCCAGGAATCCTCCGCCCTGGAGCCTCGCTGTGCTGACACATCCATTGTCACCACAACAGAGCAAACCCTGCGTGCTGGGGTTTTCTAATCCTGCTCCGAGCCAGGACGTGCTCACTGTTTCCCTTTTCCAAAGGATTTGGGCCACGTCAGGTCCTGCAGGGACAGGGGCTGTGCACACCGAGGGCCTTGCAGGGGGATGCCAGCAGGATGGGTTCCTTCTCCAGCTGAAATGAGTGAGATCCCACCCAGGTAACACCACACATCTCCCTCCTCGCAGGGGACTCCCCTTTCCTGCTCCATCCCAGGATCAGTAGTGCCCACCAAGGATTGCTCCGCGTGTAGACCTCGACCTTGTCTGCTCAAGCAATATCTGAACCTCCCCAGCCCACGGACTTTGGGAAAACAATCCCAGCACAACCTCTCCGTGCTGCCACTTCCACTTACACATCGTGGGAGTGATGTTGCTGTGCTGGTTTTTAGCCACGCTGTGGTCTGGGGCACCTGAGTCTGGAAGAGGGACCTTTCTCCATCCGCAAAATCCTGCTGGAGCCCTCCAGGAAAGGGCAGCCAAGGCAATGCTGATGCTTCCCTGCTGCCTCCTTGCAGCCTGGGTTGTTTTATTTTCCTCTTGTCTCCTCTCTCCTGCAGCACAAAAGGACATTCTTGTACCCAAGTATTTTTTTTCTGCATTTTTGCAGCATGAGCAAAGCAGGAGGGGTGAGGGCAAGGAAGGGGATTGAAAGGTTTGGGGAAAAAAATCTCACACAGGGCTTAGTTTACAAGGGACAGCTGAGTGTATAAACCCTGTCTCCAAAGAGGGTTGTTAGGAGCTTTTCTGGCAGTGTTTCCCCTCCTGCCCCCAACTTCTGGCTAAGCTGCTCGGAGGGAAAACAAGGAATGAGAAGGGGGGGGAGGGTTTTTGAATGTTCCAAAAGTCAGAGGTAAAAAAGCCCCCTCTGTAAGACCCAGAGAGGCTCGTGGAGCTGAGCAAACAAACCTGGGTGAGGGAGCTGGGTGGGTCAAGTGCTGCAGGTGGGGGTCGATGGTTTGTGCAGCCGAGACATCATTGTGGATAGGGCAAACGATCCCAAAGAGGGACACGCGTCCCTCTCCCACCATGAACTGGTGACTGGTGTGGCTGGGGATCCCAAAGCATCCCAGGCACTGAGTGCTCTTTAAATTCACCGTGAATCGCCATCCCAGACTGTCCTGGGGACTGATTTCCCTTCGATGAGCAGAGGATGGGTGCCAAGGTGAGATGCCTTTGCTGACAGTTCCTGGTAACCCCACCTTCCCTCTTCTCCAGGTACTTTCCTTATCTGCGGTGTGACTGAGGCTCTTGGAATTTCAATAACTGGGATTACAGCACCCAAATCAGGAGCTCCAGTCTATAGACATGGAATTGAAAATGCAGTTTCTGGGATGTAGAAGGCTTTTGCTTTCTGCAAGTCCCGTTCATAAACCGAGCGATGCCAGCTTGCCTCCCACCAGCATGAGGTTGTTTCTTGTCCTTGGGCTGTGGGAAGCCAAAGGCCTGGTGTTTGCACAGGGCTTTTCTTCTGGTATTGATATTATCTCTGGATCTCAGCAAGTCTGTCAGCCTCAAGATAAAATTAATTTTCAGGCCTGTGGTCCCGGTGTTTAATTTGGGAGCAGTGCTGGGCAGGAGGGAGGATGCAGGAGGGTCCGGCTGCTGCCCACCACCCCCACTAAATATCTTTAGAACTGTTATTAATTAATATAACCCTGATTTTATTTTTTGTTAGGTGGCACATTGTAACGTGTTTTCATCCTGTCCCAAAGCAACACTAACGCTGTGAAAACACAGCTCCTAAATCTGCATTTCATTTGCATCTGGTGTGGGTGCACCCACAGGTATGTGCACAGCACCTCAGCTGAGACAAGTGCTTATTGGAAACACGTTTGCTGGGAATTCCCGGCCCCGTCCACATGGATCCCTCATTAAACACCACGGGCTGCGGGGAGGGATTGCTGCCCCGGGCTCTCTGCGAGATCTCTCAGCACCACGTGCAATAAATATGGTTTTAATAAGCAGTCATTAATGAGTGGACAATAACAGCTTTATTAAGCTTAAATTAAAGGCATGCTTGGGAACCTTGAGCTGAGATTATATGGTGTAATGGAATATACTGGAATTTGGCATTTTTAAGGCTCCTTGCGAGCCACTGAGGGTGGGGGGAGGGGGAAGATGCATTCCCTGAAGCCTGCTCCTGCCCTGGGAGCTGTTGTCCCTGGAGCTTGTTTCAGTGCCGGGGCACCCCTGGGAGGAGGGATGCAGTGGAAGCACAGCCGCTGTGCCAGTGAGGGTGGCTGGTGCAGGGGAAGAAAACTGGCTGGGCTCTCTGCAGGGTTGCTTAAGCCTCGCCTGCAGCAGGAGTTTGGGAAGAGGGAGAGGTTTCAGCCCTGCTGTCCTGCCCACGGAGTGGGACAGTGCCTGTTCCCCTCTGCTCCCCTCAGCATCCCAGGAAGGGAGGTTCCTTCCCTCCTCCAGCCTGGCAATGCGCTGCAGAACTGTGTTTGGGTCTCGACCTCTCCCGTGTGTCCCCGGGGGTGGGCACTGCACGGAGACAGCCTTTTCCACGCTGCTCCAATTCCCTGTGGGAGCTGCAGCTCCCTGAATGCTCCGGTAAACCACAACACTTGATTTCTCTGCAGCTGCTTACCCCCTGCCCCCCAAAGTCATGGGGATGGATTTCATGCCCAGGGCTGTGTGTCTGTGGAATCAGGTTGGAAGCCTGGGATCAGGTGCCTCTCGTGCTGTCCTTGCCTTTAGTGAGCTTGGAAAACAATCCAAGGACCACGCGTTGCTTTGGGACCCGAGCGAGCAGGCAGGGGCGAGGGATGCCAAAAAAGAATCCCGCTCCTTGTTAGATGATGATAAAACCATGGTAAAATAACAATAACACCTAGGCACAAATATCCAAAGTGTGTTAAGCACAGGGGTTTGGCTGGAAAAATCTCAGGACAACCTACAGCAAACTCCCAAGCCATTGGAAAGCTATTCACTGGATCCTGTCCCACTGCACTTTTACCACCCCTGCATCCTCCCAGTGGCTGCTCAGCTCTGCAATTTGCTTTCTTAGGTGGGTTACTCTCCACTCTGTGCTGCCTTGCTGGCACAGCTTGCTCTTGCAAACTGGTTTTCAAGCCTGCGGCCATCAGCTCCGGTCCTGGCCAGGAATATCCAGCCCATGAGTGCACCTCCCTGGCTGTACACAGGGTTTGGGTTGTGTCTCCAAGGCTGTGACCCAGCTGACTTTGGAGATGGGCCAATGCAGGTAAACTCAGACCTCTCCTGAGTCCAGACTGTTCCCGGTACCCCTTCACAGAAAGGCAGGCCGGGACTGCTGGTCTCTGCTTCCAGAGACCTCGGGGTAACCTGGGAAATGACTCGATGTTGAAGGTCTGAATCAGACCTTCCCCCGAGCCCAAAGCATGGGACTTGCATCAGCTCTGTTCCCTTAAATCCACTTATTGTGTCCCTCTGACCCGGACCCCTTGAACTCCCTCTGCTCCTCTCCTGCTGCCTCGTCATCCTCGCAATCCCAGCTGTATCCCTGGCCAGCCCTTGCTGCCCTCTTCCAGCCTCCCTTACCATCTGCTTCATTTTGTTGCCTCATTTGCTCTCCCGCTATTTTTTTTTCCATTTACTTTTGAGAATTCACATCATTCCCAGTTCCCCTTGCTTGCTATAATTGGATGACTGCGTCTCCAGTGTCTTAAATACAAATTGTACTTAGGAATAGAACTGTTGAGTTGAGCCAGCCCAACATGTGTCACACACCCGTGTCCAAGCTCAGGTCTGACTCTGATTGCTCTGCCAGCTCAGAGGACATTTTGAAATCAGTGATGATGCTGTGAGATGAGATTTGGGCAGTGAAGGGGCTCTGTCTGTTCCTTCTGACATCTGTCAGGACAAAATGAACCACATTCCTCCCTGAATTTGTCAGCTCCTTGCCAGGGATGGACAGGATCCAGCAACAAGGATTTGTTGAGTTGGTTCCCTGAATATTCCACTTTACAGAGAAGCTGGTTGTGTATGTTTTAGTACCAAGTGTTGCTCTGAATTGGCTGGAACATATGAGGTGTTTCTGCCCCATATTTCAGTGTTTGATGAGTTCAAACTGAAACACATCCTGATGGCTGGGGGTTTTCCCCCTTCCAGTGTGTTCTGGATCAACGGGAATTTAGTGAGGCTCTGAAGTACCAGCCTGGAGGCTTCAAAGACATCAAAGCCCCTGTGAGGGTGCTGTGCAAACACCACAAAATCCTTCTCCCTGCCCTGAAGAGGGAGCAGGTAGGAGAAAGGGGGATTTCCAGCCACTTTCTCGTTTCACCCTGAGTCTGGAAACCCTGTTTTGGTGTCAGGAAGTGACCAGGTCTGTACCAAGAATTGCTGCTGCCCTGCTGATGGGCTTGTCCAAAGGGTGCCAGGGCAGGGGCTGGCTGTGTGACAAAGTCCTACAGTGTGAAAACACTCCCAGAGTCTCACCTTAGGTACATCCATGAGCCCAGGCACCAGAATAATGGGAAAGGAGGATGTCTGGTTTGTGAGTGGGTCTTTATGAGCATTCTCATGCCCTTAGGGCCATGCTTACTGCAGGAAGAGCTGCTCCAGCCTTCTGCCTTTCCTGGGAATTTGTAAACGGGATTTCATTCCTAGCTCAGAAAGGGCAGGAGATGTCCAAGGGTTTCCTGGTACAGTGGGATTAACTTGAGTAAGAGCTGGAGAAGTTGCTCAAAGTCCTTGTTCATGCAGTCACTTTCTCGTGACAGCTTCCAGAAGTGTTTTCTTTAGCATGAATCACCCCATTTCTTCCCGATCGAGGAGTGTTGTGCAAGCCCCTGGGTCAGCACGTGGCGCTTGGGACATCAGGACCGGGACCTGCTGGAATGTCAGCTCAGCAGCCTCTTCCCCTCCAAACATCCCGGAGCGCTTTGCAGAGCCCAGACCTGGAGAATAAGGATGTCTGAGCAGAGGCTGGAGGCTGTGGACTTCAAAGAGTGTGGGAAAACATAATCTAGGGCCAGGCTGCAGTTTTCTACCTCTCTGATCCCTCTGAGGAAACATCTCCCCAGCACAGAGCTGGGTTTACATCTCTCCTCAGAAGGGAACTTCCTAAAGGAAAACAACGCTGTGGATCCTGGTGGGACTCGAGCCTTTGGCTCCAGCGTGTCTAGGGACTGGAGAGCTGATGATTAGATAACTGTAAACCATCCCTGGCTTACAGCTCACGCTGGCTTTGATCAGAAAGGGGATGAAGCACACCAGGCTCCTGGAGTGGAGGGGAGAAACGGGGCTGTGATTAAATGAAGCCTCGGATGATTGCAGCTGGAGCACCTGACCTTGCTGCAGGGTTTGCTGCTGGTTTGGGGAAGTCTGACTCCCTCGTTGCCTCAGTTTCCCCAGTGCTGTGGCTTTGCCGGTGCCCCGCGCCTGCAGAGCTCCTTCCCAGCACAGGAGGGCCCTGGAGCTGCTGGAGCGAGTCCAGAGGAGGCACCAGGACGATCAGAGGGATGGAGCAGCTCTGCTGGGAGGAAAGGCTGGGAGAGCTGGGATTGCTCAGCCTGGAGAGGAGAAGCTTCAGAGGGATCCAACTGTGGCCTTCCAGTTCCTGAAGGAGCCAGCAAGGAAGATAAAGAGAGACTATTGACAAGGGCCTGGAGTGACAGGACAAGGAGGAATCAAGCTCACAGAGAGTGGGTTAGGTGGGATATTGGGAAGAAATTCTCCCCTGTGAGGGTGGGGAGGCCCTGGCACAGGGTGCCCAGAGCAGCTGTGGCTGCCCCATCCCTGGAAGTGTCCAAGGCCAGGCTGGACGGGGCTTGGAGCACCCTGGGGTAGAGGAAGGTGTCCCTGCACATGGCAGGGGGTGGGACTGGGTGAGCTTTAAGCTCCCTTCCCATCCAAACCATTCCAGGGTTCTATGGAAGTGTAACTTGGGCGTTCACTCCCACCTGGCTCTGGAGGGAGTCGGCAGGGGCTGGGGCACCCCCTCTCAGGGGTGCTGGGTGGGTTTTGGAGCTGATGGGTGAATCCTTCCTGGTGAACCCTGCACCCACAGGTCCCTGCTCCAGCCCCAGCTCCAGCTCAGCTCCCTGCAAAAACCGGACCCTGCCCAGATTTCTCTTTGGCTGTTTTTCCTTTGGAATAGGGGAGGGAAAGGGAAATTAAAGGTCTTTGGTTGCTTTTCTTCTCATTACCCCCAGGCCAGTGATCAGAATTTGCTGCTAGTTGACTCTCAACTAAAAAGTTTCCTCAAATCGAGGCTTTTTCTGCTCATGCTGCCCTTGAAAAGACATTGACTGAAGGTGTTAGTCTTGCCCTTGCAGATGCTTCTACTGCAGCAGACAAGTCCAGAAGGGGGGAAGAGGGGACAAACAGCAGGAAGAAGAAAGAAAAAAATAAGAATGAAAGAGAAAAAATAGGCTTTAACCAGGCGTGATGAGGCTTGTCAGGGTGGGAGTGAAACCCCAAAGCACCCCAGCCCCAGCCCCATCCCAGCTTCTTTGATCTCTCCGGGTGCTGATGCCCTTATCTCTAGGAAAGAGATTCCTGTTTCCTGCCCTGTTAAGTACTTGGAAAGTCCATCCCTGTCTGCAGTGGTCTCCAGCTTGGGCTGCTGTGTTTTGCCTGGTTGCTAAGCTTGTCTCATGCATGGTTAATGCCTGATGAGATCATGGTGCCATTTAGCATTTCATGGATAATTCAGGATTATTCATTAGCAAAATCAAGAACAAGCAGGTGTATTCATAGCCTGCCTTCATGGAAAAAAGAAAAACAACAGCCTTGGGAAACGCCATGAATTATTCAGTGGAGACCAAAGGGCTGCTTGAGTTGGGGGAGCATGGGGAGATGGAAATTGCTTTTGGAACAGCTAAATCTAAAGCTTTTTTAGGCCATTAACCCCACAAATGTGGGTGGTTGAGTCAATCTTAGTGAAGAGACGCTCCTGTCTCCCAAGAGAACTCTAGGAAGGGGATTTGGAGGAAGGTTTTGTGTTTATATTCTGTGGTGGGTTAGTGGAGGTGAGAGCAAAGGAGTTGGAGAGCAGGAGGCACAGAGGTCTTGTCCTTCCTCCTTGGCAGGGCCCTGAGCTGTTTTCTGTCCAATCTGCAGGCAGAAGGTGTGGGAGAAACCCAAGGAAGGGTTAAAGGTGTGGGATGAACCCAAGGAATTGTTAAAGAAGCTTTAAAGAGCTGCCTGTTCTGCGGGGTGTCAGCCCACGGGGTCGGGTGCTCCCTCTCTCACTGCCCTCCAGAGCCCAGCTCTGAAAGGGCCTTGGGGACAAACTGGCCTGGGACACTCCAGTGGTCTCATGGACACAGCCAGGCTCGGGAATTGCACTTGGATCCTCGGCCAGGCAGATGAAAACCACGATCTTGAGTGTCTGATGCCTGAATGCAAAGTGAAAGTGCTGCCTGTCCAGGAAAAATCTTCATTTGTGATGTGTCCAGGGAAGAAAGGGAAGTGTTAATGCCTGCTGGGTAATAAAAATAAAGGATTAGTGACCAAAACTTTATCATCATTCACTGCTCAAAGGGGTATTTCTCAATTTTCAGGTTTTGGTCATTTTATTTTCCAATAAAACAAGTCCAACACTTTCGAGGAAATCAGATGTTTTTGGTGAGCTTTTTCCAGTTAAATGACAGCACAATCTTCCCTTGGAAAAATGGTTCAGTGGACATTTCTCAAGCTGTCCTAGCGGGGATTTTTGCAGTTCAGCCCGAAGGGAGGAGGTTCTGTAGAAGCATGGAGCAAAGCAGAGCTCGGGAACTGCGGCGTTCCCAGGGACTGGAGCTACAGTGTTGGTTTTCCTGGAGTGTTTGGGCTGTAAATCCCAGGGGCAAATCCCAGCCTGGGGAAACGGAGGCTTTGCCCCGTGCGTCCTGTGGGACCCGGGGCTCGTCTGCAGGGCGGGTCAGTCCCGGGGGTGAAATGCTGCGCAGCGGGATGGGTGCACGGGGAATGGGAACGGAGCAGCAAGGGCCATTTTCCACCCTGGAACGTGCGCAGGAGCACGGGCTGATCTCAGCCCCTGCAGCTGCCCAGAGTCATTCAGAGATGACAAGCGTAAAAACTTGGGCTTTGTTAATTCTAGAAGCTGGAGGTGCTTTAATTTTCCACGCTGGTAGCTGGACCTCAGTTGTTGTTGTTGTTTTCACCATTATTTTTTCTCCTTCTTCAGAAGCAAAGGCTTCAGGAAACCTCTCTGGCCCCAGTGGAAGGGACCGAGGTGTGGCAGCTCACCTGGAAGGAGTCGCCGTTCATTTCTTTAATTGCGATAACCGGAAAGTTTCATCCCAGAATCCCGGGATGGTTTGGGTTGGAAGGGAACTGAAAGAGCCTCTCCTTCCAGTCCCTTCCCGCTAAATCTGGTTGTTCCAGCTTTGCCTTGGACACTTCCAGGGCTGGGGCGGCCACAGCTTCTCTGGGCACCCTGTGCTGGCTCTGCTGAAATCCCGAACACCATTTGCAGGAGGAGAAAGCTCCCCTAAAGCAGAAGGGCCTTTTGGGGCAATGTGAGGGAAAAGAGGGAAAAGCCATGGGTGAAGATCCTGCTCGTGCTTGGACGAGAGATGCCAGCACCACCCGTGGTTTTCCTTCCTGAGCAACCCCACTCACCGTGCCCCGCTCTGAGTTTTAAATGAACCTAAAAGCGTATTTGGTGAATATTTTACTTAAATTACTTTTCTCTACCGGCTGGCTTGCGGCTCCCTGGGTCTTGATGGGGAAACGTGCAGGAAGGGAGAAGGGGGGAGTGACTGTGTCTGGATTTTATCTGTGTGCCTCTATTTTACACCCAATTTGTGCAGGGACAGATGCTGAAATCAATGCACAGTAAGTGGAAGATCTTTCCAACCCCTTTTTTCCCTTCATGGGTTTGTTTATGTGAACCCAACATCTACGTGCTCTCATTAGGGTCAGGTTTGACTTCTCTTTTTTCTTTCTGACGAATAGTAAATTCACTAAAAAATGGGGTGGAGAAATGACTCACAAATACCCATCTCATTTGGCAAGTACATTTTAGCCAGAAAGAGGTTTGGGGTTTTTTCGTTTTTTTTTTTTTTTTTTCCTTTTTTGATGTAGAAATGTTCTGCTTTGACGTTTTTCAAAATAAACCCTTTCAACCCTTCTTTTTGTGTGGAGGACTTTCAAGAAGTGACCAAATCAAGAGAATAAAATGTTCTACTAAATTAAAAGAATAAACTACCAAAGGAAAAGAATGAATCAAAGTGAAACAGAACGCTGTTTTAAATCAGTGAAAATATTAAGTTGACCCAGTTTTATTTATATTTGGATTTTTTTCCTGAAAACTCTCCCAGGCGCCAATTACTTTTGACCCAAACTGCAAGTTTCTCCTGCTTTTTTTTTTTTTTTTTTTCCTTCCTCTGCTTAAAACCACCGAGGTCACAAACCCATTATGTTCAGCAAAAAAGCTCCTCTCAAATTATAGTCATGAACTCTTTGCTTTCTGATTTCTCCCAGGGAAGCCAGCTTGCTCACACCTACACGTTTTAACTTCTCTTCTGACTGGGCAAACCCACTTTGAAGGCAGTAATGCTGAAAAAAAAAAATGATAATAATTAAAAGTGACTCCTGCTTATAGGTGCGAGCTCTAAATTAGTGGAGTTCTGGATGTTTCCCAAATATTTTGGATGAGGCTTGGAGCAAGCTGATGGAGTGGAAGGTCCGTTTTACACGCTGCTCGTGGCAGGGGGTGGGACTAGAAAGGTCTTTTCTGACCCAAACCGTTGTGGGATTCTAGGATTTGCCTCCCTGGCTCGCTGCTTGCTCCAGGGCTGGTTTGGAGGCTGCGGGAGCATTTCATCCCCAGTGAAATCGGAATTTTGGGCAGGATTCTTCCAGGCTGCAGCCCCCAAAATTCCCCACCCAGCCCCACACCTGCTTTAACACCCCCAGCCCACGGGACGGGGGCGATGCCAGCCCCAGTTTCCCCTCTCCAGTTCCTTCCCCAGTTCCCACAGCCGGGGCTCGGGCACGAGGGGTGAGGGATGAGCAGACCCCGGGCCCCACGTCTGCTCTCCCCACGTCTGCTCTCCCCACATCTGCTCTCCCCACGTCTGCTCTCCCCACGTCTGCTCTCCCCACATCTGCTCTCCCCACATCTGCTCTCCCCACGTCTGCTCTCCCCACATCTGCTCTCCCCACGTCTGCTCTCCCCACGCCTCCTCTCCCCACGTCCGCTCTCCCCAC
>VXAZ01008308.1:306549-370024 GCA_013399875.1 Gymnorhina tibicen | reverse complement strand
TCTGCTCTCCCCACGTCTGCTCTCCCCACGTCTGCTCTCCCCACGGCTCCAAACCTGGCGTGCGAGCAGCTCGGGGATCGCTTCGTGAGCCGGGGCCGTCACCTCGCGAAACATCAACCTCTGCTCGCGGCCGGGTCCGCACCAAACCCCCCCCGTGGCATCTGCGGCTCTCTGAGCGAGGTTCCAGCTCCTTCCCCCAGCTCAAGGACCCATCACAAAACCTGGGCTTGACAGAACTTTCAGGAAGTCTTAAATTCCGCCCTCTGCGAGGTTTCCCGGGTCAGGTATACAAAGCCTGACCTGTGTGAATAATGGTTTCTGTGGTTTACAAGCAGCTCCTAAAAGCTTAATAATTAAGAAAGTGCTTGTGGCTCAGTCCAAATAATTCTGTTGGTTTTTCTCAGCTAGTAAAAAATCTGAAGTGTTTCTTATCAAATCAAGGCTTGTTTTGGTCCGTAGGGAATTTTTTTTTTCCATTTCTATTCCCATTCTTTCAACTAAATTTAAAAGGTGAAAATTTAGAAGTGGCAATCTGCTTGGAACTGGAAAATCATAGGCATGAGAGGAACCAGGCCAGTGCCTGGGCTGGTGAAAAAGTTCAAGGGGCCTATTTTTACTCCCTCAAAATTGTTTCCTTTTGGAGCAATTCGCAAAACCGGCCTGAACTTTTGCTATTTATGAATCGTCAGGAATGTTTCCGGGAAAAATGGCACATAGGTGTAGCCAAGGTGAGTCCAGCCCGCCTTTATTCCTCCTTTCAGTCTCCAGGTATCAGTGATATTCCAGTGGGCGCAGCACCCGGTGTGGAAGGGTGTCTGTGAGCGGTGTGTCACCCATTTTTTGGGTCATTTCTCTGTCCTTTCCTGTTTTTCTGCCTAGGTTGGCAGGAGGAGAGCATTCTGCTGGGGCTGGGAAGATGAAAACAGGGGAAACTTTTACTGGTGGCTCGTGGCATCCAAAAAAAATCGTTTGTGCCGTGATTTGGAGCCGGAGGTGTGTTAGGAACGGGCAGCTCAATGGGTGCATTCATCCCGGAGCCCAGAGCCCGGGGCAGGGAAGGGCTCCGGGATTCTCGGAGGGGAGCTGGAGGTGGCACAGCCAAGGAACAGCCCCGCTCTCGCTCCTGCTTGATCTCTGCCCTCTGCTCGGGTGTTGGGGCAGCCTGGGAGGAGGGAAATTGAGCCAGACCCTGGCAGGTGTGCAGGGAGGGAACACGAGAACCCCTGGGCTGTGGGAGTAAAGCAAAATGAGGTTAAATCGGGATCAGCTCCGAAGCAGAGAAGGTGTTTTACTGTTTCACCTCTCTGCTTGTGTGGGTGAAGCCCTTGCAGGCAGTAGGGTACCTTTGCCAAGGAGGGACAAGACACAGGGAAGGGCTTCCCGCTGCCAGAGGGATGGCAGATGGGATATTGGGAAGGAATTGTTCCCTGGGAGGGTGGGCAGGCCCTGGCACAGGGTGCCCAGAGAAGCTGTGGCTGCCCCTGGATCCCTGGCAGTGCCCAAGGCCAGGCTGGACAGGGCTTGGAGCAGCCTGGGACAGTGGAAGGTGTCCCTCCCATGGCAGGGGGTGGAATGGGATGAGCTCAAAGGTCCCTTCCAGCCCAAACCATTCCATGATAATAAAGCCAGGATTTGAGTTTGGGCTCCATAGGACAACAGAGATGGAAAAACACCTGATTGTTACAAACGGGCCAGCTGGAGGGAAGTCCTGCACAGAGCAGCCTCCAGGTGAGATTATCTGCAAGGCAAAATCATCCCAATATTCAGGTCCTTGGCTGGAGCCAGGTGGAGGGAGAGCTGGATCCCACCAAGCCCCCGATAGGAGCTTTGGCTTCATTTTAGCTGAGTTTAAACTGTGCATAATCACCAGCCCCACGTTAACCCTCACTCAGAACCACGTTCTGTCCATTCTGACCCTATCCCAGAATGTGCCATCTCTGATTTATAATTATCCCTCTCTTTACCAGCCTAAAAAAAAGGGGGGAGGTGACTTGGGAAAGCACCAGGTACCTTTGGCACTGAACTGTGAAACATCTGCAGTGGCCCGTGGGATCTCCCTCCAGACCCACCGGGCTCTGCAGCGTGGCTGAAGCTGCACCTGGCAGGGATGAAGGAATTAATCTGGAGATGGGAACAATTTGTCGGTCGAGCACAGGGAGGGGGAAGACGAGATGAGAGGGATCCTAAGGGGGGGAGGGAGGAATCATTTTCGAATGGAAGTTTTCTGTTAGAAATGTCCAAACTGGATATTTCTCCTCTTGCGAGGCTCTGGCAGATCCTTTTCAAAAGGAAGCCTGAAACCTTTTAAAGAGAAATATCAAAGGAAACACTTTTTTTTTTTTTCTTTCACTGACATTTTTCACGAAACTGAAATATATTCCTTGACAGACTACAAAGTGATCCAGATCCTCCATCCAAATGCAAATGGGCGTTTAGGAGCACTTACCAACATATCAAAGAGCTCTGGGCCAGGCCTTTCTTTTTACTTCCACTGCAGCTGCTGCCACTCCTGTCAAGAAATGTGAAAATAGAGCAGGGAAAATTACTCCTGGTGTGGTTTTTTCGGTGCTAACGCTTTGGAAGAGCTGCTCTACATTCCCTTTTCTGAGGTTATTTTGAAATGGCTGGGCTCAAGAAAGGCTCTGGCTGTGATGTGAGTGTTTTTCCCTTTGGGAGCCTTTGGAAAACTCTCTCTGAGGATGTTGAGGGCGATGGGGTGGGAAGCCCTGCCAGGCTCGCACTGCACCACTGGCAATCCCATATCCCAGGAAAACCGAGACCAGAGCAGGGTGGAAAAGGACGAGCAAAGTGACAGCAAAATGCCCCAAATTGCTGGCAGGGGGTTGTGTTCAGGAATGCTGAACACAGGGAATGCTCCTCCTGAGGGGAGGAGGTGGAGGAGCCCCATGCCAGCCACAGGTATTGCAAACGTGCAGGAAAAATGGGCAGCAACATGAATATCTGATCATCTTTCCTGGAAATCCATGGAAACCCTGTGCTCTCGGGCAGTTTTTCCCCTCTTAACCCCCACTGTTTGTCAGAGGGATGCTGTGACCTGGGAATAACTGAAGCAGAGGCTGAAAGCTCAGTGTGGGGGTTCGTTCTGAGTGACTCCAGGTGCACCTGAGGCTGTAACGGGGAAGGTTTGTGCTCTGCGGAATGGGAACAGCCTGTAAATCCTCTCCCAGCACACCTGCAGAGAAACATCAGCATTTAAATATCCCTCTTTCCTTCCCAGGGACTGTCTTCTGCACCTCCTTCTCATCCACATTTGCCCCATTCCATTTCAGCAGAGCTCCAAGTTGGTGCTGAATTATCTTTGCTGTGTCTGATGAGGATTAGGCAGAGGTTGCCCTGAAAATCACAGAGATTGCCATTCCAGAGTACCCACTTCTTGTTAGTTTTACCTTTTCACACAAATGAGGTTGGAAAGACCAGGAAGAAACCAGAAAATGGTTCTCTTTCAGGGAAGAAAAATCCAGTCAGGAATTTGTGTCAGGTCTTATTTTTGCCATAATTTGCCTGACCTTGTGCCTGATGTTTTTACCAAGCACTGAAAGGGGAGCTGGGTTTACTGAGCACTTTTTGCAGAGTATGGAATCTCCTTTGTTTTATTTGAGTATATATATATATATATATATATATATATATGTGTGTGTGTGTGTGTATGCACATGTACAGATATTTATAATTTTTATATTACTGAGTGTGCCACAGGACAGCAAACCCACATCATCTTTTTCCCCTCCTAATGGCATCTCTCCGGAGCCCTGATTTTTTGAGCTATTCCAAGAATGTCTGTGCTGTGGATGGATGGAAAACTTCTCCTGTCAATGGCCTTTCCAGCTCCTCGGTGGTGGCTGGAACGTTTTGGTAGCCCTTAGCAGCTCATATCAGAGGACAGGAGCATCTAAGGAAGGACCTGATCCTCAGCTGCGTGTGTCCACGTGGAATAATTCTTGCAGGAGAGGAGGAGGAGGTGCTGGGCGGTGCTCCTTAAACCTACACCAGCTCACAAAGCCTTGCAGCGCTGTGTGAGAATCCTTCCCGGGACAAGTTTACAGATCGTTTAAGAAACAAAGCCCTAAATCCCGTTAGGATTAAAGGCTCTGAGGCATTTGGGAAAACGTTGCCCTTTGGGAGCCAAAAAGAGCCGTGATTTTAGGCTGCATCCTCCAACCTTAGCAAAGGATTCCGTCCGTCACCATTCCAGCCAAACCCTGTGTGCTCTGGGCACCGAGGGGCTCTGCCTGTTCCATTTGTCTCTGACTAAAGCTGTATCTCCCAGCCATGATCCATCACGTGGGAATCCACTTCCCAGGAGGAGTTCTGGTGCCAGAAAACAAAAGAGTTTGGGCTTTCCTCTGTTCCCTTTTTCAACACAGGTCTGAAAAACTCAGCAGAAGAAGAGGGGAAAATGTTAATCCAGCTTTGCCATGGGATATAATTCCCTGAGCAGGCTGGCGTTGGATGGATCCAGGCCTGTGGTTAACCTTTCCCAGTTTTCCAAGGTGTTTGGGACCAGGATATATTGAGGTCACTGACTGTAACCTGAGTACCCTGGGATAGTGGGAGGTGTCCCTGCCCGTGGCAGGGGCTTGGTACTGGATGATCTTTAAAGGTCCCTTCCAACCCAAACCATTCTGGGATTCTGTGGAATTGTTTTGGTGTGAAATTCAGGTTATCACAGCTGGCTGGTTCTCAGGTTTTGGGCTGGGACAGCAGGAGCAGCTCATATTCCTCAGAGAGCCACCCAGGACATCACAACCCCTGATGTCACCCCATGGAAGGGCCGGGAGATGTGCCTGCCCCAAAAACCCACCCAGGACACACTGGGACATGAGCAGAAGCCTGGGAAGCCTCTTCTCCCAGCTCCACCGAGCTCTGATGGTAACGAGGATCTGCTTTTATCTCTGTGGGTATTAACGCCGCTATAAACTCCCCAGCGCTGGAGTTCCCATAAAACAGAGGTGGGACTCCCGAGAAACGGACACTTCCCAGCTCTGGAAACAGTGCAGAGGGGTTTTTGTAACAGCTACAACTGTGATTTAAAGAGAGAAAGAGTGGTATTCCAACTATTTTGTCTTTAAAAGGAAATACTGAATAACTTATGGATAAGACATTAACCCGGGCCTCGACCACTGCGGTTGTTAAAGAGCCCTCGGCACTATTTGCAAGAGGGAAGGCAGAGGGTGTTAGTCTTGGATTCCTGCCTAAATTCCAGTTTAAGGAAATGCATCCCAACTACCTAAAGCTCCACCTGCGTTTTCACTGGGTCTGTATTCCCAGCCAGGGATCAATAGGCCTGAATTTCTCTGCCCTTCAGCAGTGAGAAAACGGCCAAATGTCCGGGATGCGGCTGACTCAGCTGGGAGCTGGCATTCCTCCTGCTGGGACGAGCAAACCCCTCGCTTTTGGGCTAGGATTTATGGTTGGTATCTCAAGCCTTTATCTTTAGGCTTGCTCAGAGGTGGAACAGGTCTTGTGGTGGAAACCTGGGAATGCTTAATGGTCGAAAACAGAGGAGGAAAGGGACCAGCAGCGCTGGGAGGATCCAGCACCCCCACTCCGGTCACATCCCAGAATGGTTCCGAACACAGAAAGTTCTCCTGGACCCTCACAGCTACTCAAGACCGGCCTCACATCAAAACAGTTTTTAATTACCCTCCCAGAGGTTGTTATCTCTGACAGCTCATCATTTTAGTGGGATAAATATCCATCCCCTCCTGCAGCAGGATCCAGCGTGGCACAGGCACTGCTGCATTCCAGCCCGAAGGTGGCCACACTGCATCCGCAGAATAAAGTGATCCCAGTAAAACAAGTTAAAAGCAGTCCTTCTGGATGGAAAATGGGAATATTTGAAGACATTTATTTTATCTTTCTTTGGTTTTAAAGATCACACGCTACCAGCGTGTGAAAAGGCATCATTTTTCTTCCCTGGGGTTATTTATGATCCTAACCCTGCTCCACCCTGCATGTTACAGATTGTGAGGCTTTCCGGTGAAGCCATTATTGCTTTAAACAGCAGATCAAATCCCATTTTCCCACCCTTTTTTTTTCACTTCATCTTCTCTGCACCCCAGCACGGGCACATTTTGCTGGCAGGAGTCAGTTTACCTTCGCAGCCATTCCCACGAGCACAGTTCAGGCTCCGGAGCGTGCAGGGAACCGTAAATTTGAGAGACACTTTGTATTTGGGTATAAATATTTTTCACACGTTGGCAAAGCGTGTTTCACCGTGTCTGGGTGAGTAAGGCTGCGCTGTCCTCTGCTATCCCGGTTTTGCATTTCGAAGTCGCTCCCGAGGGGCGTTTCCGAATGCTCAGGGGGTGGTGCTGCTGCCGTCCTGGTTTTGCAGGTGAGAGTCCCGGTGTGAAACGAGGTAAGGGTGGATCTGGTTATGCCCCTGGCACGGGGAACAGTGGGGTTTAACAGGAGTATCTTTTGTTTGGTGGGGAAAATTGACTGTGAGGGTGAGGAGGCCCTGGCACAGGGTGCCCAGAGAAGCTGTGGCTGCCCCTGGATCTCTGGAAGTGCCCAAGGCCAGGCTGGACAGGGCTTGGAGCACCCTGGGGTAGTGGAAGGTGTTCCACTGGGCGATCTTTAAGGTCCCTTCCAACCCAAACCATTCTGGAAATCTGTGAAGTATCAGGTGAGGAACTTTACTGGGAGAAATGCTGGTGAGACTGGAAGCAAAAGGGCTTCCTCGGAGGAGTCAGCCAGATGGTGTGTGCAAGAGAGAAAGCACGTTTGGGCAAAGCGCATTTTTGGGTGAGTCTGCGAGCCTTGAGCATCCCATGGGATGAGAGCTGGATACCCGTGGGAGGAGAGGTGTTCCTCTCCACGTGGGAGCTGGAGGCGGCACATTTAAGAGCAGGCTGAGCTGCGAGTGTGCCTGGTACAAGCTGACGTAGCTTTAGGACCAGAAGAGGTTTCCATTTTCCACCTTCCAGGCAATCGCGGAGGAAAGAGATTGTCTCATTTTCTCGCGTACATATATCTCGTCTCCGAGTTGCCGAGGCAACACTGTATATGTTTGCAGGCTGGAAGGATCTGGGGATGGAAAATAAAGCCAGGGAGTGGACTGAGGAGAGAAGTCCAGCAGGAATTTTCCCCATGACATTGTGGCCGATTGGCTAGTGCTAATTTAAACCGGTCTCCCGGGATTAGTCATCAAACCTGAGATTTTCATTTTTTATTATTTTAAATCAGCCCCAGTTGCTCCTGGGAGGCTGTTTCTCATGCTGAAATTAACCTCGTGGAGATGCAGCCGGTGGGGGCTGCGGGAGGGGAGCCAGCAGGGAGGGTAATTCCATAGAAACACAAACAAGGTACAACATCTCGCTCCGGCCGGTGGAAAGCCGAGCCCCCGGGGAGCAGCAGCTCCGAGGCGGTGCAGGCTGCTGCTTCCAGCCTGATGGAGGCACCTGGGCACCTGCATTTTCCCCGTGGCCGCTCAGTGGTGTGCCTGCAGCTCCAGGGCTTGCTGTTTTCAGGATGCTTCGGGCACGGGGAGAAGCCGCTGCGAGGATCACCTGGAGAAACGCGGCGCGGAGCTCCTCGTGCCAAGGAAGCTCCTGGGTGCAGCCTTGAGGGTCCCGTGGCACAGCTGAAGGTTCTTAGGAGTTTCTTCTTCTCCCAGGTCGGGGGGGCATCATTTCCCGACAGATCTTGCTGCCGCTGCGCCACGGCCTGGAGTTTGCAGGTGGGGGCAGACAGGTGGGCACTGCCCCAGATTTGGAGCATCCCTTGGGCGGGGAAAGGGAGCGAACTCTGGGGGACACGGGAGCAGTTCTGTGGGTGCCTTGAAGAGCTGAAGAAGGACATTATTGAGAATAATTAGTTTCTCTATGTTCAGGCACGCTGCACTGCTCAGAGAGTCAGAGAACCTTCCTGTCTGCTCCAGAGAGAGTTTTGGGGATTGTGCCTTTTAAATTCTTACTGATTTTAGGGTTTATTTGTATTACTGTGAGGGTGGGGAGGCCCTGGTACAGGGTGCCCACCTGGATCCCTGGAAGTGTCCAAGGCCAGGTTGGACACTGGGGCTTGGAGCACCCTGGGATAATGGAAGGTGTCCCTGCCCATGGCACGCGGTGGGACTGGATGGGCTTTAAAGTTATTCCCAACCCAAACTATTCTGGGATTCTACCCTGCAGCCTGAATTGCCCTGGCAGGCACAGAGCCATACCCACAACCACATTGGCACCTCCCACCCATCCTTCCCATCGCTCTTTCCCCCAATCCCTCCGGCACTTTGACCCTCCACGGGCTGTGTGTGCGATGAAAAAACCCCCTCAGCTCTTCAAAGCGTTTTGGGGGTTTCCTCCAGCAGAACTGACCTTTTCTCTACCTCTTCTCCTGCGCACCCCTGCCTGTAAAAGGCGATTTGTGCTGCGACTTCAAAACGCTTGGCAGAAGGTTGGTGTTTCTGCTGGGCCGCTTCCCCCAGCTTTTTTCATCTCGAGCAAATAAATAAGGCCAGAACTTCACAAGGAAAAGGGAAGCAGCGGAGGTGGCAGTGCCATTCCTGGTGGAAAGCTGGCATTCCCCACCGCTGCTAAATGAGGTTCAGAGAGGACACCTGGTCTGCGCGTTTCTAATCTCAGCGTTTGATTTCACTGCATCGAGGTTGGCTTTTTCATCCCTTCTTGTCAATCCCTTGAGAACAGACTTACAAAGAGACAAACTGCCCGACGTGCCAGGAGCTGCCGCTCACAAACCCTCCTTGCACGAAATGCGGGATTCAGTGAGTGTGGGGAAGCAGTTGCTGGTGCTGAAGCCCCCCTGGGGTATTTCTCCAACCTCCCCCCTTCCCCTCTCAGGTCTCTGGGCCCTTCCCTGCAGGTGACACTTGGCTTTGGGGCAGTGGCAAGGGGGCACGGAGGGGTCTGTCCATCCATCCCTAGGGAGAGCGGTGTCTCGGAGCAGCATATGGAGGGTGCCTACAGCCAGAGTGTTTTCAGCTGTTGGGAAAAGGGCTGTAAAATATGATTCCCACCGTTCCAGCCCTCTGGGCTCGGACTACATCAAACTGGGTATTTTGCCTCTGGCTCAAACCAAAACCTGATGCGCCAGAGGATGGTAAAGCCCTGGCTTAATCCCTTTAATTGCTTAATGCCACAGCCAGCAAGGAAATGTGTTCTGATCCCGTTAATCTTTGCTGTGAAAGAAAAGCTTTTGTAATTGTATCCATAGCTCACAAACCCCTCTTCTTCCCATAGCCTACGAACACACCCTTCCCTCGCCATAACCAGCAGCAGCACCTTCAGCAGGTCGGTGGGAGAGGGAAAAAACTCTGGTTGCAGTCTTAAAACCCCCCAAAAATAAAAAAAGAGGTGAAGTACGAGGCCAGCCGAGGTCCAGCTCGGCAGGAGGTGGGAGCAGGACGGCACTGGGCAAGGCAAAGGGGCTGCCCCCAATTCAGGGGATGCTCCAGGGAGCTGCCTGGCTCCCTGCCAAGGTTTTTAGCCCCTCCGGTTTCCAAAGCACCACACTTCATCCAAAGAGGAAGAGAGGAAAGGCTGGGAGGGAAGGAGGGAGGGTGTTTCTGGTATTGAGCAGCAGCGCGGGGCTGTTCCTCCCGGCAGCTGACAGTGTAAATGCATTTCCTGGCACGCAGCTCGCTCTGTATTAAAATTCTTGATGAAGATTATTAAAAGTGTGTTTATGAAAAGCCTGCGAGTGCTTCTTGGACTCCGAGCTGCCTTTCAGAGTGACACGTTTGGGTGCTGGCTGAGCGCTCGGGGGTCGTTAAAACCAGGCTGGCCAAACCCACCCGCTCCCCTGGCTCCAGGTGGTACCTGCAGGAAACTGGATGGTCCCAGTTCGGTCCCACAGGGAACCGGCGTGGGGTGACTGCGGCCGCCGCAACCCCAAAACCTTGCTGCGAATGTGTCTGAGTGTGCTACGTGATTTTGGGATGTGCTTCTGTTCTCCCAGGCGGGTCAGGGCTGGAGCGAGCTGTGAAGGGATGCTGAGGAGCCACGGGGCTGTGGTCACTCCCTTTCCTCCCCTGGTGGGGGCTGCGGGGGCAGCCTCAGTGACCACCCCTGCACTGGTGCCAGCAAAGCTTTTGGAAGACGTTCCAAGCTGGAGACAGAGCCACCAAGCACCAGACACAGACGAATGTCCCTGTGGCAGTGCCACCTCCTCTGCTGGCACCTGCAGGCCCTGTCACCCTGCCATCCTTGACCCCAACTCCCTTTCCTCTATGCTCTTCCCTTTCCAGCCTGAGGTAGAATTTTTTTAACGTGGGAGACCAGGTTGTATATCTAAATATATGTCCTTTAAAAAAAAAAAAATAGTTTCCAAGAACAATGGTGGAAAGAGCCCAAAAATGTGCTAAGAAGGATGAATGTATTAGGACTGGAGTCCAAGCAAAATATCAGAAGGGTGAATCAGAAAGAAGGAAAGGAAGGGGAAAGAAATAGAAACGTATGGAGTTCTTAAAAAGCCATTTTTTCCTTTTAATGTTAATGGCAGCTTTTCAATTTGAGCTTTGAGTGCTGGAGAAATGTGTCCACTGCTGCTGCCTGGAGCTGTGCTCTGGGGGGATGCAGAGGCATTGTTGCAGTGACACGTTCAATCTGGTTTCCATCCAGCCCCATTCAGAAATACGGAGCAATTTGGTTGGAAGGGACCTTTGGAGGTCACATTCTTAGAGGAACATCCCTTAATTCTTTGAGGTCTCGCTCTGGGGTTTCCCTGTTGGCTCCTGCTACCTCTGGCTCATCTCTGTGAAACTCCAGGTGTGCTGCAGAGTACCCAGCACACCCTCCTAACCCTGGGGGGGTCAGACACACCGTGCCTTGGGCAAACCTGGCATTGTTCCCCTCCTCCTTCAAGTCTACTTTAAAGCTCTTCCCCTTGGAGAAAGGTGAATCCCACCTGATGCCAGTGGTGCTGGCGCTGCACGGGCCAACCCATCAGTGCCAGGGCACTGGGAATGGCTTCACCCCGCCAGAGAGCAGGGTTAGGAGGGATATTGGGAAGGAATTGTTCCCTGGGAGGGAGGTGAGGCCCTGGCACAGGGTGCCCAGAGCAGCTGTGGCTGCCCCTGGATCACTGGAAGTGTCCAAGGCCAGGTTGGACGGGGCTTGGAGCACCCTGGGATGGTGGAAGGTGTCCCTGCCATGGCAGGGGGTGGCACTGGGTGAGCTTTAATTCCCTTCCAGACCACTCTGGGACTGTGTGTGTTGACGGAGCAGGCCAGCAGCCCAGCAGGATGCACCATGGGGGGATGCTGAAGGGGCAGAGCCTTTCCTGGGGCAGGGACAGCCCTGTGTCCTCTGGAAGCAGCATCACCCTGGGTTGAGGCTGGTTTTCTATATCTGGTTGTGGTGTCTGGTGGTTGCTGCAAACTCGAGCATCAGCCTGGGTGCCCTGGCAGGTCTCTGTCCCCTTTCGTGCTGTGGGCAGGCAAAACCCAACTTATCTTGTCCCTTATCTCTCCCTTTTCATTGCTGGCTCTGTCCCTTCACTTCTCCTGCAGCTCAGACCCCTTCCCACGTTATCAGAGGTTCCAGCCTCAGGGGTGCTGGTTGCTGAGGGCAGATGAAGAGGCCAGAAAACAAATATTGTAATAAAATCTTGGTTTTGGTTGCATGAAACGGGAAGTGTGAGGGTCGGTGGGGATGGAGTGGTGGCTGCAGGCAGAGGTGGGAGGAGAAGTGGGACATCGAGCCCAAATTCATACCCCGGTGACTGTGACATCCATCAGGGTCAAAGACAATCTGTGTCTCATTAATCATCTGACATAAACAGAGGGAGACTCACTGGAACACAGCGGTGTCACTGGATGAACGGCCCGGAGTTGGAAAATAAACATTTCAAGCTCTGTCTCGGCGTTTATTTTTGCTGAATGCCTTCTCTGCACCCGGGGGTTCTGCTCACGGTGGGGTGCCACTGCCCCAAACCCATCCCCAGGGGCGATGCTGCAGCAGGACTTGGGGTGCTGGGTGAGGAATGCGCCAAACAGAGGGCAGGGAAAATCCTGGAGCAGCCACAGTGACTGCCCCGGGTGCTTTTATGCTTTCCCTGGGAGCTGAAGGGTTTCTCTCTTGGTTGCCTGGGGTTTTAGCAGGTGGGAAGTGCAGCAGCGTGGTCGGGCTCGGGCAGGAATCACAGCCTGTGGTCAGCTGTGGCCCAGGGAGGCGGCACTTGTGTCTCCACCAGATCTCTCCACGTTCACACACCGCTGGGTGTCCACAAACCTCAGCTGGTTTTTCTTCAAACCTCTCATTCCTGTTGGGTTTTTTTCCCTCCCCACTTCCCTCTGCACAAACCCACCAGGTGCAGTCTGGAATCCACGCTCACCCCAACGTGTCTTTATTCTGATTTATTATCGTGGTTATTGTACAGATGATTAGAGACGTATTTGGGGCCACTTTACCACCTCAGAGCAGACGCGGAGCTGTTCTAGAGCAGTTAATCCTTTACAAATATGGATTTAATCACGCCAGCATTTCACACACGATGTCTGTCCTATCCAGTGTAATGTTTAGCTGGCAACCTCACTATAAAGAATTTCATTTCAAGCTATTTTTTTTCCCACAGGCTCATTAACTTCTGCTGCTCAGGAGATATTAACAAAACCACAAGTGGATGGCCCAGCTCCGACATCCAACCCTTCCACATCCCACAGGGATCCCAGCTGGTGCATTTGCTGTACGAGGATCTTCACAGGGAGAGGGATTTGCCGAGCCCTGAGCAGGTCAGTGGGTTTTGCTGCATCAGTGGAGCCGTTCCCTGGTTATTTTTACCGCATCTGAGTGCACCTTGCTCCATCTTTGCCATGCTGCCTGTCACGGTGGTAAGAAGCTGGAAGTAGGACACATCCCCCCTGCCGTGACATCAGGAATAATAAATTCCATTAGAAATGTCACTTTGGGCTTTAGGTTTCTGTAGGTGAGAAGAAAACAACTCCCCCCCACACCCCCCCAGCTCAGCTGTGCTTGGTAGGAAAATAAATGACATAAACGCTGGCTTTTCCCATCCCTGCCGACTCGCCGTGGCATCCAGCCTGGTTCCCATCAGCTCATCAGCCATTCCCCAGGATGGGCTGCTTGCAGGAGAAGACAGGTTGAGAAAAGAAAGAATTTCCACTGGATTGAATTATTTTGGCTGGAAAAATAAACTCTTGACGCGGCCGGGAGCCAGTGCCTGCCCGGTGCCCCGCCGGCTGCGCAGGAGGCGCTGCCATGCAGCAGGAGGGCTCCCGGCCCTCGGGGCTGCTCCGAGCTGAGCCAGGGAACTGCAGATGTGTGGGACCCCCACAGTCCCCAGCACCCCCTCGCCCTGTCCCCGGTGTGCCACTCATTCCCTGTGTTCCCAATGCCCTCACAGGGAAGGGGCAGCAGCCCCTGGCCTTTGGAGAGCGCTGGCACGGAGCCGTCACTCTGCCACCGCTGGGAGCCCTGTCTGACCCCTTTTTGTGGCCCTTTTGTGTCTGGGACTCCACACTGGTGGGTTTTGTCCCTGACACCACCCTGCCCCACTGCCCCCAGCCCCTTGGCCGAGGGGGCTGCCGGGGAGGACAAGGGGGTATTCTTTGGAGAACAGTGGGAGATCTCATGGCGGGGCAGCCAGCTCGCAGCCATCGCCCACACTGCCCTCCACACCTGGGTCACGGCAGGCACTGGCATTTTTGGGACCGTCTGGGGCACCACAAGCGAGCTGAGCACGGAGGGAGGACGAGGAGACGGGGTCAGTGCTCGGGGATCACGGGCAGCAGCCAGGGAGAGGTGACATCCCCCTGGACCCTTCTCCAGCAGTGCTGCAAGCCCAGGAGCAGCCCAGACAGCCCTTAAGGGCCTGAGCTGTTCCCAGCTGGCTTTTCAGTGTCCCACGGGCACCCCATGTCGTGTGGGAGCCCCCCAGCCCCGTGTGCTGTTTGTTTTGGAGTGAGGGAGGCTTTGTGTGTGGAGCTGCTGGAGAGTTTTCCACCGTCCACCTTCTAAACTTCCCCATTCCTGGCCTTCCTCACAGCCAGCAGCTCCTTGGGCTGTGGCACAGCCAAATGTTCTGATGGCCAGGTGCTGCTTGCACGCCTGACCTCCCCACAGTGGTGGATGTTGGTGTGTGGGTGGGATGCTGGGCGAGACCTCCCTTCCCTATCCCTCTCCCCGTGATCCCTTCCAGCACGGCCGTTTCCACTCACCTTTTCCATGAGGTGTTGCCCTGCATTGCTTCACGTGTCCTCTGCAAGGTAACGAGCTCTGAAACGCTCCCTGGTGACCATGGCACGGAGCGTGGAGAGCACCAGGAGCCTGGGGAGGATGCAGGTGGTTGCAGGAGCGAGTGAGGATGCCCAGAGTTGCTGTGGACAATGTGGAAAGAAAACGGGGAAAAAGCCACTAAGCCCAGCCCAGGATGCAATTCTCTCCATCCATGCAGACCTTCCCTTCGGGAGGTGACATCTTTACTGTTAAAAGGTTAAAATGTGCATTTTGCATGGCCCAAATCCCAGCAGGAACGAGCTCTGGGGAAGGGGGGGACCTGAGTGAAGCAGGGCTGGGAGGGATTCATGTCCCCCCCAGCTGCCTGGGGCTATCAAATGCTGTCTTAGGGCTAGCGCTGGGCTCCGTGTGGGGCAGAAGGTGAGACCCCACCTGTGGGAGGACCCAGGGCAGGGTTAGGAGGGCCAAGAGCAGCTGATGTGCAAAACCTCTGGGGATTTTTTTCCCTTTTTTCCCGTTACAAAAACCTCATCTCGGCAGTTTTTCCCACCAGCCTTCCTCTGCGCAAGCAGGAACCTCCCTGAGGGTGGCCGACCTTCCGCCGCTGCTTTCCAGGGGATTTCTCCCCCTCTCCTCCAGAACCCTTCTCCCTGCCCGTGCAGCTGCGGAGCAGGGATGGTGCAGGGCCAGCTCTCCCCTCGGGCCCGTCCCAGCAGCAATAAAGCTGTCGGCAGCGGCGCGGGCCGGGCGGCCTCGTGCTGGAGATGCAATTTGGGAGGCAGAGCTGCAGCTCAGCCCGGCTTCCCCTCCATCCCTCCGTCCCTCCATCACCGCCCCGCCGTGTGCCAGGAGACGGAGCTGGCGCTTCTCCCACCAGAGGAGCGGCGAGCGTCAGCCAGGACGTCTGGTGAGAAGGAAGAGGCTGTCTGTGAGCACCGAGGGAAGCCCTCCACAGACCCTCTCCGCTCCATCCAGCCTCCCAGCGGCATTCCCAAAGCCAGGAGCAAGCAGCCTGAGAGTCGTCTGGATCTCCGTCAGAAAGAGAAGCCACGAGGACCCCCAGCCCTGCAGCAATGCACGTGCCAGGGATGTGTTCAGCCCTTCCCAGCATATCCTTGCACTGTGTGGGGGGAAACTGAGGCAGGAGGTTCCCAGAGGATCCCAGAGGATCCTCCTGCTCCTCAATCCCTCAGTCCCACCAGCAGAACGCGCAGAGGGTGCTAAAGAAATAAGGGATTTCCATCCTGTCAAAAATTCAAACAATTCCGACTGTGGGGGTCATCTTTAAATACAGAAGTTGGGAATTTCACCTGCATGGAAATATCCACGAGAGGGGAAATCTCCTCTTGTCCTTACAAGTAAAGCTGAACGCAAGAGGGGAGTAAGGCCCAGCACAAGGCACTGAGCCTCCCGCAGCACAACGCTCCCAGAACCCTGAGGAGGTGTTCTCTGAAGAGGTTTTCATCGAGCCAGAATGGGCCTGCAGAATGCTGTCTGGTGAAACTCCGTTCAGCTGGAAAAGCACCGTCTAGCTTTCCCCTTGCAGTTACCCCTCCAGACCTCATACAAAGTCTTATTTTCGCGCTCCTTTCTGAGATGGGCTCCACTTCTCCATCTCAAGGCGCCCACAGATCATGATTTGCCTCTCTTTTTTATTCCACTCCAATTGCTTCTGCTCCTGCTGTGGCTCGATTCACTCCCGGGTGTCTCAGAGCTTCTCAGAGAGTTTCGGAACCAGGAACGTGAATTCTTATTTGGCACTGAAGGTGCTGCTGGAATGGCTCAGCAGTGAAATGCAGCACCATTAGATACCTCTGGGAATTAAAGGATAGGGAAAAGTGGGATTGGGATAGGGGTGGGGGTAGGGACAGGGACAGGGACAGGGACAGGGACAGGGACAGGGATAGGGATAGGGACAGGGACAGGGATAGGGACAGGGATAGGGACAGGGATAAGGTAGTGACAGGCTGTTTGGTGATGCTCTCAGCACCCGGCGCTCCTGGGAAGCGGGCGAAGGGATGGAGACAGTCCCAGTGTGCAGGGAAGCAGCTCCTGCCTCCTGTCCTGGGACTTGATGGTCACTTGGGACATTTCTGCTTCAGTCGCTGTCTCTCAGGCTCATGGTGGGATTTTTGGAATTGTCCTGTGCAGGGCCGGGATCTGAGCCCGATGATCCTTGTGGGTCCCTTCCAGCTCAGGATACTCTGTGATTCCATTCTGTGTTTCCTGTGTTATTTCTGTTTGTCCTGGTACCCAGGGAATGCCAGGGTCAGGAGGAGCTCTGGCCCTCTCCAGCGGGCTTGGCAGTAGATAAAGAGGTATTTCTGTATCAGCTGGTCTCACTGGAAGCTCCAGGCTGACTTTCTCATGGGAAGAGCAGGCTTGGTCCATCCCAGTGACCCCTGCCTGTGTGTATTTGTGTGTGTGACCCTGACACCTCTCCCCCCACGGCAAACACCGGCCCTGCCCAAGGCCCTGCTGTCCATCCCCGTGGCCGTGGGGACGGGTGGGAGCCCTCCAAGATGGGTGATGAGGAAGGAAGGGGGGTTCTGGCAACGCACTGGAGGGTGTGGGATTTCACATTTCCCCTTTGAGGCTTGTAGGACTGAAGAGCCCAGTGAACCCCAGAGCCCCCAGCGCAGCTGACAGCTCTGCTGGAAATAGATACGGTCCCATCCCGCCCTGGTGTTGTTGTTGGCAGGCAGGCTTGGAGGCCTCCAGGTTGGATTTGTCAAGAGCACAGGCAAAGGAAAATTGTTCTCATCTGAACAAACACAATCAGTCGCTGCCAGCTGCTCCAGTGCCCCAGCAGAGGATTCACGTGGCTGGCCCTTCTCCCCAGCCTGGGCTACTGGTCTGACTGGCGGGCCAGAAGGACTTGTCTCTCTCTAGTGGGTGTTTTCAGGGGATGTTTCGTTGCTCGTCCTCCCTCCAGCTTCCATCCAGGGCAAGGAATGGGGTCAGTGCGGACACCCGGAGCACTGCCCTTCTCCTCTGCTCACCTGTGGCACGGGGAAGGGTTCTGTGGCAGGGTGGGAGGACGGCAGGAGGTGACGTGTCTGGGCTCGTGGTGTTGGGGTGAAAATGCTGCAGCCAGCACCAGCTCTGCCCCGCGGGTGCGTTTGCAGACGTTTGCTGTGCTGGCTTCCCACGGGAATGATCGGGGTCTGTCTCTGTGCAGGCTCACGTGTGGGATAGAGCCAGCTCCACCCCACCAGCTCATACCCCCTGACACCTGCCCCTCTCCAAACACCGTCACTTTTAGCCCTTCTCTGTGCTTTCCCCCTAAAAGCAGCTCCCGTCCTGCCTTTGGGACCTGCCCTGCGGGGGTTGCAGCAGAGCTTGTGTCACTTCCATGAGCTGCATGAAACCACCAGCTCAAGCATCTCACGCGGATAAATCCATGAATTCCTCCCCTCCCTCAGCCCTCTCCCTGCGGGGAGGACGTGGTTTCCCAGGGCTGCAGAGCACGGCCGTGCTGTGAGCGGGGCCACGCTGGCAGATGTGCTGTCCCCGTGTCCCCCAGCCAACCCAAACAGGACCGAGTGACCCAGTAACATATTTTATATTGTATTATAACATAATCTTCTCCTCAGAGCTGCTGCCTGCTGGGTGTCTGCTGCAGAGGAATTTCTGTGCCCTGAGAAGAGGGTGGCTCCGGGCCCCAGGGGACCTGCCTGGTTGTTTGGGGGAGAAAATATCTTCTCTGTGTCTTGGCCAGATCACGGAGCAGAGCTGTGCTCCTTTGTGGGCAGCGGGAACATCACCAGTGAGGGATGGGGTTGTCTCCATCGCTGTACTCAGGTTTGCTGCACGGTGGGTGTTTTAACGGGAAACCTTCCCTAAAAACCCTGCCTGGCCACAGCTCAAACCAGCCCCTGCTCCCTGCTCTCGTATAGCTTCGATCTGTTCCTAATTGCCAGAAAACGAGCCAAGCCCCACCTGCTTCCTACCACCCACAGGCAGCCCACCAGGCCCCCTCCTCCACTTTCCAGGTCTAAACTCACCTCTGGTTGCTGCCCTCTCCCGTAAGGTGTCTGACAAAAATACACCCAAAAACCTCCCTGAAGCAGGAGCTCGGAGCGCTCAGGGCATGGAGGGTGCCTGTGGCTTTAGAGCATCTCCACCTCTCTGGGTACCTCCTGGCACCAAGAGAGGAACGGGCAAGAAAGGCCCCAAAACTGCTTAAAATGTGAGTAATTTTTCCTCCTTTAAGCCCCACCATGAGTCTCTCATCAGTGCAAGGAAATTCATCTGCGTTCCTCTTTTACTGCTCACTGCTATTGGGTGATTAAAAAACGGGGCAGCTGGGGCCACTCATTTCTGACCTGGAGGAAAGCAGGAGGCTTATAAAAACTCTGAGTGCTGCAGGAATTATGAGGTAATTAAGAAAAAAATCAGGCCAGAGCTGGGACCATGTCAATAAAAGCAGGAGGAACTGATGTCAGCCCCACGCAGGACGTGGGGACCGAAGCCTCTGCTCCTGGTGCTGAGCCCCTGGTGGTGCTGGAGCCTCCCACAAGCAGGGATTTGGGGATTCAGGAGACAGAACAGATTCTGGGGCTGGGTGGGCTCTTATTTCCTTGGTGCATTCAGCTGACTTGAATCCCTCCCTCACAAATGTAAATCCCGTGTGAGCCTCGGCAGTGGGTGTTTTACCAAAGAAAGATCAAGAGCCACCAAAAAAGCAAAAATTAATATTTAAAGGGATGAGGATGGGTTCCAAATCACCGTTTTGGGGGTTAAGAGGTTTTAAGGGGGAAGCATATTTTGCCCGCCACAGGGTCATAAGGATTAAACCAGTGAACAGAAACCTGGTTTTTATTTATCTAGGATTTATCTAACCCCGTTTAACCCAAGACTCAGCTTGGGTTTCCTGAACTGATAAGAAAAAGGAGAGAGAAATCAGCAGGAATTAACGTGCAGGGCCTTTCCATTGCTCCTTGCAGTGACCCAGGTCTTTCCAAAGCTGGGGACTGATGTCCTCATGTGGGGCTGCTCAGGGCTGCCTCTCCAAAGAGCAGCTGCCTCCTCCAGGAGCAGCACACAGGAGGTTTTGGGGAGCAACCTCCTGCCACCCACATCTGTCCCCATCCCACAGTCCTGCAGGACACAGATCTGGGGTATTAAATGCCAGCAGTGCTCAGCTGTTCTGCCAGGCTTGGGCCCTGGCAGGAATTAAAGCCCAGCCTTAGCAGCCCTACCAAGCACATTCCCACCTCCACAGAACCCCCCACGTGTCCCTCCCCAGCAAAACCCCTCTGGGGCAGGCAGCAGGGAAGGGAAGGTTTCCCCTGCCAGCTCTCCCACAATAATTTCTGGCTTTGTTAATCCATTTTCCCTGTCTGGGACCCATCTGGAAGCCAAGCTGGGACTTTGCCCTGGAGAGAACCTCAGGTTTTTGCCTGTTTTCAGGGTGATGCCTTAGGTTTTAACTTTTATACTTCTCAAACCCTGCACTGCCTGGTGTGTAACTCTGAAGTTTCCTGTGGCCTGGGAGCTGCTGCTCTCTCACGCTGGTCAGACATAACAAACCTCTCTGGGTTTGCCCTTCAAGGACACCCAGATTGTCCCAGGCCCCAAAATGTGTAAACTAAAAGCCTCTGAAGAGGAGGGACAAACTTGGTGTAATTACATCATTAACTGAAGTTATGATTGGAGAATTAACCCTGATATGTAAATGGACCAAACTTTTAAAAGCATGAAGAACCCGTGACCCAGGGTCTGTCCTGGGTGTAGCCTTTGACTCCCCAGGGTGTGCCTTTGAAGGCCCTTCAGATAAACACCTCATTTTATTCCCTTATTCCTGTCTAGCCTCTGTTTTTAGGTCCCACCTCAATATAGGCATCAGTGCCTATATTCAAATATAAGGCCTTAATGAGAATGATACAGGGAAAATTCCGGCCTCACTGCTTTCTTTCCTGAATATTTCCTTCCCAGCCGATGGTGGCAGGTTGGGGGGTGTGGGTTTTTCCTCCTTGTATGAATGAACATAATACTCCTGCAGAAAGGGAGGTGTGAGCTTGGATGTTTTCATCCTCGGATTTCAGTGGTCATTAATAACGCCTGAGGTGCTTCCTGTGAGCACGAGCCAAAGATCTGGGATGTAACAGCTTCCGAGTGGAAAAAGGGATTATTTCCAAATCATAATGTTTTGCAAAGATGACACCTTGTTTCTGATAAATACTTTTCACTTCATTTCCAGCTTTTTGTCTTGCTCTTGTAAAAAAACTTGCCAGGTGTGTATTTAGATATATATTTATAATAGAGATGCCTGCTTTAAACAAATTGTTAGTTAATGAAATGAAATATTTCTGCCTGGTTCAGAGAGAAAAAGTGCAGCCATTTGTAACTGAAAGGGAGTTTGCTGTGAGCTCCTCCGGAAGCCAGGCCGTGCCCAAACTGAGCGTGTGAGACCTGCCACACCCCCCTGGCCGCCCCACGCCCGGGCAGCGCAGGGGATGGGGGTACCCAGGGAGGGGGCAGCAGGCAGATCCTGCCTCGTGCCCACGGCGGCGACGCCGCTGCCCCTGAGCTCAGCACGGCCTCATCCCCGCCTTGTGATGAATCCCAGCTGATTTTCCAGCCTGAGCTGTCCAGCCGCTCGTGTTGGACTCTAAACTGGAACTTTTACAGGCTGTCTGTGGGGTTTGTGGCTTCCTTTCCCTCTCTCTGTCTCCAAAGTCCACGATTCTTAATAAATCATCCTCTAGCCTGAGTTGAGTCTTGCTGTTTTAAGTTTAACTAGATTATTTTTTTGCTGATAAGCCAGACTTTGAATTCTTCCCAAGATCACGGGTTGGGGCCCGTAATATCATGGAGGAGAGACTGTTCCTGGTGATCTATCACATGGGAGCAGCATCAAGCTCTCAGGTTTCCCTTAGATCAGCACTTAAAGGCACAGCACTTGTATTCGTGGAGCCGGTGGGAGGGAAGGGTCAGGGCTCCCACCAGATATGTGGAAAATGGACTGGGATGACAGGAAAATGCTGTATGATACATCTATTTCTTGCACTGTATCAGTGCCAACAACTTCCTAAGGCTTTGATCCTGACTTCACTCAAATTCCTGCTCTTCCATCCCAACAGACCCCAACCCACCCAAGGGTGGGATTGAAGTGGAGCAAAGCATGGAGAGAACCTGCTACACCCTCTTGTTTTTTCCCTTGCTCTTCTTTGCCACCACCCTGACGCCTCACAAATGTACTTTCCTTGACAGCTCCAGGCAAACGTGTCACGTTCTCAGATCCGTCATGATGAGATCCTTGTTCTCCCAGCCCGTGCCTGAGCTCCTCTCCCAGCATCGCTGTTGACTTTGGCCTCCTCCTCAGAGCCCAGACCAGCTCCCATCACATCCCACGGAGTCTCCAAGTCATGTTCCTCGAGGATTAACCCTGCAAGGAACCCGTGTAGAGCACGGCGCAGGTCGCCCTTGTACCAGGAGAAGTTCCAGCCCAGCTCTGGGTAGAGCAGCTCCGTGAGGGGCTTCACTGGTCTGAGGTGGGAGGTGGAGGAGTTCTCCTTGAGGCATGTCATGTGCTCACAGCCTGCGGAAAGAATGGGTTAATCAGGATGAAAGATGTTCCTGATGGGAGCAGCCGGGAGGAATGGTCAGGATCCACGAGACACATGCGTGGTTATGGTTTCTAGAGCCATTCTCCCTCTGCCAATGCCTGATACCGGGCAGCCCAGTCCCTTCCACCCCAGTCTGCCCCTGGGCTGGCTGTGATCCCCCAGCCTGACTCCCTCTCCCAGTTTAGCCAAAAAAATCCCATCTCTGCAGTCCCAGCATCCAGGTCCTGGATGGGGATGGCACATCTTTCATCTCACTTGGCCCAGCAGGCTACAAATTCCTGTGGTTCTGGGGTGGGGGAGGGTCTTGCCCGGCATCCCTCAGCTCGGGAGGCAGCTCCCTGTGTCACACATATCAGTGTGCTGTGTTGGGAAATCTGTGCTGCTGCCCAGCTGGGGGCTGGAGATCAGCCAGGGGCCATCCGTGCCTCCGTGGGAAGGCGAGATGGAAGACGTGGTGAAGCTGCGTCTTCATGGGAACTTGTCTTGCTTTCACTTTTTTAACATTATTTTTCTTCTTGGGGTGGGGGAGAAATTTTGAACGACAAGATGCCATTTTTGTTTTTCCACAGCTCAGGAAGGTCAGTGGCTGTGAGCTGATGACCTCTGTCCTGCCCGTGCTGCCTTCCTGATGCAGCCACCAGCACGTGCGGCACCAACACCTTCCCCTCGGAGACCTTGCGGGAGATGAGTTTGGCTGGCAAGGGCTGGGAGCGGCTCAGGCGTGGGCTGTGTTCCTCTCCGGTGAATCACCCCGGCAGGGACGCTGGCAGCATCCCCTGTGGGATTTGGTGGGTCCCGGATTCCCTCCCACCTCTCCTCGCTGCAGCCATCACCTCGCAGTCAAACTCCCAAGGTGAATCCCTCACGGAGGGGGAGGAATCCCTCACCACGTATCCGCTGATGGATTTGTGTGTTTTCCTTGGCGTTCCCTGCCTCGTGGCTGCTGGATAGTTATCTGAGTGATGAATTCATCTGCACAGGGACCCCTGAATCGTGGGGCAGAGGGAAAGCATCTATTAGAGCAGCTTGGCATGAGGGAGAAGGAATAACAAAGAGGAGAGGGGTGGTGGCTGCACATCAAAGCCGTGTCTCTGCTTTCCAAGCCCGTATTTTTCCCAGCCTATCTCCTGGATTTCATCTGGCCGTGGTGAAAGCAGGCACAAGCCAGTGGTCTGGTGTGTCAGAGGCTCATGCCTCTGCAGGGAGAGACGGAGTTGCTGAATTCCAACTATGCTGGGCATCTTACTTCCCTCATTGCCTCCCCTGCCAGGGATGGTTTTTCCATGGGCTGGAGAGCCCTGCCATTCCATGGAAATGCTTCAGCTCGGGGCCGCCGCGCCGCCCAGGGGAATGTGACAGGGGACATGGGTGTCACCGCTCGGATCACGCAGAGCCCAGGTGTGAAAATCCCTCCAGCCCTGGTGCCATCCCACGTGGAGCCAGCAGCTCCCAGCTTGCTGAGCTCACACATTCCAGCAGCAGGGAGAGAGGGAGAGCTGAGCCCCGAGCCCTCATCCACGGCACCCCCTCGTGCCTCTGCACGTGTAGGTGTGGGCTGATCCTGAGGGCTTGCACAGACGAGGATCCTTCTTCCCCTGAACCCCTGGGACACGCTGCCTGCGTGGATCTGGGAGCCTTTTCTCCTGCCCCAGCAGGAACCTGAATTTCACAGAGTGGGACCATGGGTTTTACATCCCCTGCAAGGAGGTGCAGGCAGTGATCGCTGGGACAGCTGAAACCCAAATACCCTTAGGAGCAGCAGGATGGCCGGGAGCTGGGCTTGTTCCAGGAAACAGGTAACATGTCTCTGACCAAAGAGGGATGGAATAAGTCCAGGACAGGGATGCAGGGCCGAGCACTCACGGGAGGTTAGGAAGGTGCAGGTGGGTGTGTGGGGTCATTTGGAAAGAGATCTGGCCCCTGTTTCTGTGCTGTATCACTCAAGCCCCTTCCTTTTCTTCCTAAATCCAGGGTCCTAAAGTGAAACCACCATCCCAAGTGGTCTGACAGAGCAGCTGTGGGGAGCAGCCTCTTGCCTTGGTTCCTCCAAGCCGTGTCCCCAGGGCGGGCTGTGTGACAGAGAAAGCAAACCCTCCACCACCTCACGCCTTTGCGCTGCCAAATCACGGGGCTGCCACCAGAAAGCTCAGCACATCCCCCTGGACCTCCTGGAGATCATCTGGGCGGCACAGCAGTAGGAACGGAGCTGGGAAATGGGTTAAATTGCTTTTTCCCCACAATCTCAAAGCGCTCATGGCAGGACCTTTTGCCAGCATTGTGCAATGCTGGCTCACGTTTTGCTTGAACTTTAGCTCTGCTTTAATCCATGCCACAGTAACCTCCAGGGAAAGGAATGTTGCTGATTCCTGACTTCAGCTGTGATCAAAACCTTTCAGCTCCTTCCCAGGCCATTGTTCTGTGTCCTGTCAGCATTGTCCCCGGGGCAAGGGCAGCTGTGTACCTGGATCAGGAGCGTTCCTCCATCAGAGCCAGCGCTGCTCCAGCCCTGCCAAGCGATCCTGCAGATGCCTTGGAAAATCAGCATTGCCCCCGTGACTTCCAGTCCCCCAAAACCACAGTGAACTCTCAGATGTTTGTTTTGTTTGCTTGTTTTGGCAGGAGGAAAAAGGGCCAAATTTAGGTTTAGGGAATTGTATCATGCATCCTTCATCTGGCATGGCCGGCTGGAAAAGCCGTTCCCGCTTCCTGCCCTTATCAGTTAACGAGGTGGATGATGCGGGAAAGGCGCTTGGACAGCAAAAGGCACCGGCCGCTCTTGAGGCATTGCTGCTGCAGTTATTCACAGCCTGACTCTTGGGCAGGGCTTCTGGGCAGCGCCAGCTCCAGGAATCACGGATTTTAGGAGGATCCGTGTGCTCACCCAGCTCATCCAGGTAAGGCGTGCAAGGTCTGGGTTTGGGGGATTCTTCCAGGTGATTTGGCCAATGACTGTGTTCTCTCAGGGCATGAGCTGGGGGACAGTGTGAGCCCACAGGCACCAGAGCAGGCAGGGGTGGAAACCTTCTACTGTGTTTGGAAAATTGGGAGGGGGAGAGAAGAAAGCAAAGGGGTTCACACAGGCAAGGAGGGTGCACATGTGCTGTCCAGCCATCCAGACCCCTCTTTCCAGGAAAGGCCAGCTCCCACCCCAGCCTTCCAAGGCCACTGTTAGTTGGAAATGATGACGAGCTGCATGTAACAATCTCAGCAGGCTCTTTTCTGGAAGAACCCTTCACTGTCCCATCTTCCCACCACTCCAGAGCATTCTCCAGGGATGTTTCCAGCCCTGCCAGTTCTTCCAGGACCTCTTGATTATCTGTTTCACACGAGCCCAGTTGCCTGCAGTCGGTGTCCATCCCAGCTGGAGATGGACAATTTTTGGCAGGAGGGAAAGTGATGCCAGGCATTGGAACTGGGCTCTGGTAGGGTTTTTTTTCCCCTTAGTTGTTTGGGTTTTTTGTTCAAATCCAATTTATGAACACCACAGGCTCAAGCCATCTCCGTGTGCTCATGGGCAGCAAAGTTGGGTTTGCATTTAAGAGGAAGGGCTTGGAAGGGGGCAAGGAAAACAAATGCTGTATTAAGGACCTTAATTTAACTTTCAGTATAACTCCAGGTGTGGATCCAGGATCCCTGCTCCAAGAGCCTCCTTGAGGGATTAAAACATTTACTTCTCCATCTCCAAACCCACAGCTTTTAAGGTCCTTTAAGGCATTTGCAGATGAGGCAAAGTCATTTAAATGACGCAGATTATCTCAAGACCCTTCCCAAACTTGCCTGCAGTTGGAGAAACCATGATTTATATGGTCTTAAATCATATAGGTATCCTTCAAAAAACCTGGAAATTTGATCTAATAAATCTCCAAGGACTGAGTTTTTGGTGATTTCCTTACTCAAATCCTGTGTTTTTGTGTTGCAGGTTAAACCAGGGTGTCCGTGTTCTGCAGACTTGCCTGGAAAAGCGGGAATTCAGCCTGGGGGAAAAAACCAACACAAGTAAAAGCAGAAAACGCCCAATTCCTACAAACCCCTGTGTGTATGTGTGAATGAAGGCGAGCATCCCCTTCCTCCCTGGCCCAGGAAGGACCACACTGCGTCCCTTGTTCGTCACCCACCGGAGCGTGGTACCACCGCCCTGCCCGAGGCTGGGGATGGCCACTGTGGTCCGGACAATGGGGATGGAGAATGAATGGAAAATGATCTCCTGTGTTGAGCTGACAACCAGCTCTCTGTTCCCCAGGCAAGTTCCCAGCTCCTGGGTGAAGGCAGCGTTCCCACCCCAGGAAATCCCTGCTTTGATCTCCCTAGCGCTGCATTGCTGCTTCTTGCAACTCCTGGGTAATTCAGTGCTGTAAAAAATAGAGAGGAGAAGGAAAATAATCATTTAGAGCCTTATTTACCAGTGGTTCTTGAGGAGTCTCCCACAAAATCTGCTTATAGGAGTGTGGCAAGGGAACAGAGGAGGGAGAGCCTTCTGGAACATCCAGGCTGTTGGACGATACTCACACAAGCTTTGTATTTTCCTTAAACCGCCTCAGCCGCTTCTTAGAATGGTGAGGGCACAAATCCACCCGGGGTGTGCAGAGGATGCTGGGGTTTAGCATTTCCCATGCCACGTTTTGCAAGTTCCAGAACCAGAGAACCCCAGAATGGTTTGGGTTGGAAGGGACCCCCCCACTCATCCCATTCCAGCCAAGGGCAGGGACACCTTTCACTAGACCAGGAGAAGCCCCATCTGACCTGGCCTTGAACACTTCAGGAAACAGGGGATTAGCTGAGCAATAAAAGGGCTTTGGAGACTATCCATGACCATGGGAGCCCAGGATGAGGTTTTTCCTAGCTGATGCCACCCCAGAATTGTTATGGAGTCCACCCCCTCCTCACCCAGCCTGCAAACCCTGTCTGCCTGGCGCTGTGATGCATCCCATGGTGGTGTGGAGCAGGGAGCAACTGTGGGAAAGGAGCTGTAAAGAAAATAAAGAAAATAATCTGGCCTATTTCTCCGCAAAAGTGCCGGGAGGAAGGGGCTGGGACGAAGGAGACCCAAGTCCTCTTCCCACCCAGCCCCTCCGAGGGTCTCGTGGCCTCGCCAACCAAATTCCAGTTTGCACACTGATGCAGTCTGGCCGGGGTGGGGGGCACTGGTTTGGGGACAGTGAGGGCAGGACAGGATTGTTGCATGACAAATTTATGTCAAGTGCCAAACCCATTTTCTCAAGTTTTCTATTTACTTTTTAACGTACTTTTGAGGGATGGCCAAACTTAGAGAACTTTAGCCCAAAAGGAATTGTATCCAAAGAATTTATGAGCAACTTAAAAAGAGAAGGCAACAAGAAGAAACTGAAAGCCAGATGTAACTGCAGTTTTAGATGGCTTTTAGTTTAGTTTCAGATTTTTTAGGGGCTCTGACAGGGAACTGTTGGATTTTTGCAACGGGTCTGTAATCGGGTATTGAGGCAACTGTGAACTTTTGATCACTTATTTCTTGGTCTTCTGCCCACGTCCAAAAGGGAGTATCTGACCAGCTCCTTAACCTCTTGCTTTTAGATGCTGAGATGAGGAAGAGAACAGCAGGGATCAGCAGAAATGCTGTGAAAACATGGATTCAGGAGCTGTGAAACACCCCAAGCAGCACAGAGACCTGCTCCTCTTGAAGGCACACCCTGAGGAAGTAGCTCCAGAGGAAGAAATTATTCAAATTAAACAGGCCAGCAAGGCCTCATGTGTTGTATTCTTCATTACACTCACGCTCTGGCCTGGTCTGGGAACACCAGCAAACCTTGGCTTTGCTGAGGGAGGACCAGAACGGGGTGAGTTGAGGAGGAGAAGTCCTGTTCACAACGGGGACAAGTGGCTTCTTAGGGGGACAAAGAAAACTCCCCCCAGAAGCTGGAGTGAGCTCCTGCAACACCAGCAAGGGCTCCTTCAGCAAGGGTGTCCTTGGCTGACCCTCTGTCCGCCAGGGTGGGGTAAGGGGTGGGGCTGAGAGACGCTCAAGGCACAGGATTTCCCCGTTACAAAGGAGGGCTCGGATCTTCTTAAACTGGTACCATTTTCTGAGGGAGAAATCAGTAACAGCACTGTGATGCGGCCCCAGGGTTAAAGAGAAAATCTCAACTAAACCAGGACAGAGGAGACTTGCACAGATTCTGTGGAAAATGATAAGGGATAATTAGGGTAGGGCAAGGATATCAGCATCTTCTGCGGCTCCTTTTCCTCTTTTCTGAGGAAAGGCAGAATCACAGAATCTCAGGATGATTTGGATGGAAAGGGACCTTAAACTCACCCAGCCCCCTGCCATGGGCCTTCCACTATCCCAGGGTGCTCCAAGCCCTGTCCAGCCTGGCCTTGGACACTCACAGGGATCCAGGGGCAGCCACAGCTTCTCTGGGCACCCTGTGCCAGGGCCTCCCCACCCTCACAGCCAAGAATTCCTTCCCAATATCCCATCTAACCCTGCGCTCTGGCAAAACCCATTCCCTCTGTCACTCCATGCCCTTGGAGGCTGACACTGGCAGCACCCCTGGCTGATGTGGAGGTGTTGGTGCCCAAGCTGGGCAGAGCAGCCTCCTCCTCCTCCCTCCCCTGCCCCGTGCCCCGTCAGCATCAGGGCCTGGTGCTCTCCAGGGTGTTTAACTCCCCTCTGTGTTTTGCCAGAGACTGTTATTAAGAAATAAGGCTCTGCCTTTTCACCATCCCTCCGAGCGTCTGTCTGATGTCATTCTGTCTGGCAACCGAGCCATCAAAAAAAGGCTCCCCTGGGAGAAATTTCTCAAACAAACAGCCAGCAACCAAAAAATAATAACCCATTAAGCATAATCAACTGCAAAACCCCACAGCATCCTCCTGATAAACGAGAAGGCAGCGTGACCTTGACCCCGAGCACAGGAAGGTGCCTCCTGCCCTAGCCCAGGGCGGGGATGTGCTCTGTGCTTACCTGGGTGATTATCCTTAACTGAGGCTGTTGCAGGGGCTGAGATCGTGAGGTTCAAGCCCAGGAACAAATCTGGGCCAGCGACACCTGCTGCCATCGCTCCCACCTGCAGAGCCCTCCTGCGCTCCACCGGCACACGGGGGCCTGCAGATCGAGCAGGCTCAGCTCGTCACGGTTTTCGGCGCTCGGGTTTTCTCCCGGCGTTCGAGGCATTCGTGCGCCCGCAAAGCAGATCTTGGCTCTGCTCCTCCGTATCCATTAATTCCTGCAGGCTGCAGGGTGACAAACACCCCGTTGCCAGCTCTGAGCCCCTGGGATGTGTGTAGGCTTCTAGTTTTGGCAGCTCTGGTTTTGGTTCAGAGACCCGCTCACTGAAATAGGTGAGACCGAAGGAAGTTCATGAAACCCCATTCAAAACTTCAGCTCCCAAACTGGGGAAAGAGTCCCCTAAGTGCCCTGTTTTCCAAATAAAACCAACCAAACAGTGACTTGGCTCTGGATTTGGATAACAAAGTTAGGAAGAATGGGGTTTAATCATAGAATCATGGAATCACAGAAGGGTTTGGGTTGGAAGGGACCTTGAAGACCACCTAGTGAAGCCCCCTGCCATGGGCAGGGACACCTTAAACCACGGGAGCAGTGTTTGAAGAGGGCTTCCATGGAAGGGAGTGTATTGCACTGATGAAAAGCCGCCCATTTGAGCTGGATCCCAGCTGAATAATCTTGGATCCATCCCTCACACATCTGTAGCTCTGATCCTCCTTTCCAAGCTGCTTCTCCTCGGAGCACTTTGCAGAGGTCATTGCTCTTTGCAAGCCTCGCTCCCTCTTGCCTTGCAAACATCTCTGCCATTTTCCTCCCTCCTGCTGGGAGGTTTCAGGGCCTTCAGCAGAGCCCCTCTTCATTTTTCCTTGTGAAACCACCTGCTCTTCACTCAGCTTTCCTGGGAAACATCGCACCAGCAGCTCTGTCGTATAAAACAGGACCATTTTCATCACCAGGACCCAGAGCTGAGAGTGGAATTCACTCCTGCTGACAGCGTGAGGCTGGGATGAGCAACCCAGAGCCCCAAAATGAGGTGTTGGTGGTTTCTCTGTGGTTTCACAGGGTCACTGCTGCGAGGCTGAAATGAAATCCAGTGCAGGAGCTTCCCAAGGAGCAGCTCCAACAGATCTGGGAGAGGGTGTTGAGAAGTACATCCAGCTTAATGGAATGCAGCAGGATTGCACCCTGCTTCCTGCAGGATCTCAGCCCTGGGCCACGCTGGGGTCTCCTGGGTTTGGGTAGCGCAGCAATCTCAGGGCTCACATTCACTGTTTCCATTTTTTCCCAGGGTGGGAAAACTTTTGGAAATTCCTAGGAAATGTCTCTTTTCTCCCGCTGCTTGAGGCCAGCTTCCTTCCTTGCAGATTGCAATAAAAGCAGCGATGTGCCAGTGAGAACAGAACGGCCTCTCCAGCTCCTCCGGCTATTTCCCAGGAGGTCACTGCTTCCCTCCCTCCCAGGGCAGTACCGTGTGTTCCCTGACACCATCGCTGTCCTTTGCAGCAAGAGGGGAAACTGGGGCACAAACCTGACCTTTTCAGGGGGAGACCTTCTCCAGAGCTCTGCATGATCTGAAGAGATGGGGCAAATACCCCAGACAGTTTGCCAGACAGGGATTTGACTGTGCTTCCATGCTTCAGTTTCCCCTTGAACAGAGATTTTCTCCACTCTGGGATCCTGCACAAATCTCCCTTTCCAGCTCTCTTAGGTAGGATCCTCACTCTCAAGCCCCCTGAAACCCAAAAAAAACCCCTTTTGGGGTTTCAGAGGGGCTGGTATCTCTCACACTTGACTCGGGGGAGCTGTAAGGTTTTCCAATCATCTCTTAATGATAGGAAAGCAGCTTTCAGTCCCTCTCTTCCCCGGTCTTGGCAGGGAAGGTGGAATGTGGAAAGTGGAGAGGTGCAGCCACCTTTCAGGCCAGCAGCTGCTTTGGGGGATGGGTTAGATAAACGTGCAGGATTTCCAGTCAGCTCCACACACCCCAGCCAGGGGATTCACCGGAGCAGGGCTGCGGGGGGTGGCTGACCGGGGTAATGCCGCGTTCATCCCGGGCGATCCCACCTTGGGAAGCCACAGCAACGGCTCCGCTTGGCAGCTGAGGAGATTGCAGAGATAAAAGCAGCTCAGCTTGATTCGGAAAGAGCTGAAGCACAGAGGGGTCTCGTCCAAGACATCTTTTGGATGCTCAGGCTGTCCCAGCGGGTGGAAGGAGGAACCAACCCTACTTTGAAGACCAAGGTGTGCTCTTCCTCCGTGCCCTGTGAAGGGGGAGCAGGGATATGGCAGGGCTGTTGCCCCAGCACATGCTGGGAGGACAAATCAGGCTCAGGAGCGAAACTTTCCAGGTGTTTTTCCACCAGCTTGTTATCCCCTTGGCCGGTCACCCACTTTGCGTGGTGGCGATGGGACACCTGGGCAGCAGAGGGACCACCCCTCTGGGCAGGAGATGGCACCCAGGAAAGGAGGAGTCACAGACATGGGCAGGCTGGAGAAGATCCACATCTCTGGACACATGGATGGGCAATGGATGGAGGGATGGATGGATGGATGGATGGATGGATGGGTGGATGATGGATGGATGGATGATGGATGGATGGAGGGATGGATGGATGGGTGGGTGATGGATGGATGGATGGATGATGGATGGATGGATGGATGGATGATGGATAGATGGATGGATGGATGGGTGATGGATAGATGGATGGATGGATGGGTGATGGATGGATGGACAGGTGATGGAGGGATGGATGATGGACAGATGGATGGATGGATGGATGAAGGATGGATGGATGGATGAAGGATGGATGGATGGATGAAGGATGGATGGATGGATGAAGGATGGATGGATGGATGAAGGATGGATGGATGGATGAAGGATGGATGGATGGATGAAGGATGGATGGATGGATGAAGGATGGATGGATGGATGAAGGATGGATGGATGGATGAAGGATGGATGGATGGATGAAGGATGGATGGATGGATGAAGGATGGATGGATGGATGAAGGATGGATGGATGGATGAAGGATGGATGGATGGATGAAGGATGGATGGATGGATGAAGGATGGATGGATGGATGAAGGATGGATGGATGGATGAAGGATGGATGGATGGATGAAGGATGGATGGATGGATGAAGGATGGATGGATGGATGAAGGATGGATGGATGGATGAAGGATGGATGGATGGATGAATGATGGATGGATGGATGGCTGCTTCCTACCAGGACCTCCTCCAAGTGACTTTCCAGCCATAAGCCATATCACTGGAGCACCTCTGCCACCATCAAGGAGTTCCTGCTTAGCAGGGGGACAACCTCACACATCGAGAGAACTTGTGGGAAGTTTGGATTTCTTCTTCCTCTCTTTCTCTCCTCCCTCCTCCCCTCCAGCCACCCCTTTCCTGCTTCTCCACCCAGAGCAATGGGAAAGGAAACAGCCCCAGGGAAGCACGCTCTGTATTTCCATCTGAGCACAGCACAAGGCAGCCCTAGGAACAGCCCGGCACCCTCTGATCTCTCACTCTCCAAAATCAAAGCAAGACAAAAGCTCTGTCTCCTTTTTCCCTCTTGCCAAAACCTAGAAATCCCATCAAGATCCAAAGCGTGTCATTCCAGTGGGAGATTTATACTGGGGGAGGGGGCAGAAGTGGTTATTTGATGATGGTGTTGGAGTTTTTTTTTAGAGTCCTTAATATCTCCCTTCCTTCTTTCACTGTACAGCACAAATCCCCTTTCCAGCACATGCACGAGAGCAGAGCTGAACCACTCACACAGCAAACAGGTGATAAATCACAGGGCCATTGATTCAAACCATTCCAGGGAATGGGAAACACATGGACGGGCTTTCTAATTAACTGTTTGATATGGCTGCGGTGAGTTTGGGTGTAGTTTCCAATGTTTTGCATTTGGCTTGGCGCAGCCCTCTCCATGGTAACTGCAGTTTACCCAAAAGTGAGAAAATCCTGTGTTCCAGGGGGGCTGAAGTGACTTGGTACAGCTCAGCTCAATCACACGAAAAAAGCAACCAAAAAAAAGCGAACGCGGTGTTTGCTCCATGGGAACGTTCCCTTCTCTTTCTCTTTCCAGATGGAAAAACAAAACAAACGGAACGGTTTCTTTTAGTTCCCTTCTTTATTTGTAAATCCGCGCTCTCTGGCGGGCTGTGGAGCGCTCCCTCTGTGCCCTCTCTCACTGCTGGGTGAGGAGCCTGATCCACCCTCCGTGTGCCTCTGCCAGAGGCACCCAAACAACCCCTGTATCACCCCTTCCCACCCAAACCACTCACCAAAAACCCCAAGAAGGGTCAGGCTGGGGATGTGCCGAGACCCCTTTCCACCCACAGAGCTCAGCACATCTGTCTGTCTGCCTGCCTCGGGCAGGGCACATTTATGGGTTCCTTTTTATTCCCAGGGTGGCACCTGGCTCTGGGCATCACTGTTTGGGTGTGGGGTGCTGTCCCAGCAGGGTGGAGGGGCTGTCCTAAGAGGGCAGAGTCCAGGAATACCTGGATTCAGCCCTGATTTATGCTGTCAAAGTAACCAAATCTCCAAATTAATGGATAATTCACAGTGAGAAACTCTCCTGAGGCGTCCGAATGCTCCCAGAGGTGTTTTGGAAGGGGAGCAAGCCCAGCCTTTCCAGATGTGCTTCTCCAAGGGGAGACAGGAGCTGAGCACTGACAAGCGCCGGGAGCTGCTGCTGTGACCCCTCGGCGCTGGAACCGGGACGGAGCTGAGCTGGAGCAGTCGGAGGTGATGCAGAGCACGAGGACGGGGTTTGGGAAGAACAGCAGCATGGGGGAGGGTGGGCTGGGGGCACCGAGATCTGCCAGGGAGCCCCAGGTCACTAAGGATTGGGTTTAGCAGGTTTCCTGGGGACACTCGCCCCAAACCTGCTCAAGCCCAGCGAGTCCCACCAACACCTCCAGAGCAGCCAGTGCATTAAAACGTAATTTAAACGGGAAAAAAGGTTTAATCCATCTGCGTTTAGAAACAGTCTTTTCCCATATCCTGCTCTTGGCACGTCCTCCCAGCTGGGCCATCGCAGCTCGCTCCGTGACACGGGCACAGCTGCTGCAGGCACCGAGCAGCAAACGAGCTGGGGATGTTAATATTTTAGTTTTTATTAGCTTTTTTTTTTTTCCCTTCCTTTTTCCCCCCATTTTCCCCTTTCTTCACCACAGCTCCCTGGGGCCCCAGCGGAACACCTGGCCAAGCCACTTCTGGTTCCATTTATTGGCAGGTAATTTATTTGGGATTTAGCAGGGAAAAGTGACCCAACAATTTACGGGATGTCCATCAGCTGACCCTTTGGTGATGTTTGAATGTGGGCTCGTTGGGTTTGACTCCAAGGAAGTCAGATCTCCCCTTTAAGATCCAGGGCCGTTAGATCTCAGTTCAAAAACACTGGGGGAAATTAGTCAAATAAATACTCTGGGAATATTATTACATATTATTCATTCTCTGGGAATATTTGAAAGCGTTATGCACTCCTTGTGCATATCATTAAAGCAGCTCCCACTCAAAGATGGAAATTAATTGTAAAAATCAGTGGGTTTCTCAGTCCTTTTATCTTTTACTCTCTCTTTCCCTGCCATTGCTTTCTCCCAACGTTATTTTTTGATAAGGACGAGGGAGAAGAACCCCAGATCCCAGCAAAACTTGCCTGCCATCCTCCCCAGTGTGTTTTGTGCTGCGGCAGGAAGCTCAGCTCATTGCATCTGAAAGGTGTCAACAGGCTAATGCTGCCTTGTCAGCAGGCTCCTCCAAACCCTCTAAAGCCCTTCCAATGGCCATGGATCCCGTTCAAATTCTGTTCCCCACGTTTGGCTAAAATTATCCAGCTTTCAAAGATATAAATGATTTTTTTTTTATTATTGTTTTTTTAACTTGCACAATCAAAAGCACGGGCTTATTTTCCCCGTGAATAAAAACGCAGAGGTGTTTTCCAAGGAGGCATTTTGGAAAAAAAAAGAATGAAAATTTTGCAGATTTTGCAGCCAAAAGCAATTGACCCTTCTCCCCAGGGAAGGGTTTCATTTACTTCTGGCATTGCCACGCATACCAGTGGTCAGCCCCATCACACACAGGGCTGCTCACAGCGTCTAAAATGGAACAGGGTTGTTTGCGTGGGCTTTTGGGAATGGCCAGGGCCAGGGCTGTGCAGGGAACACGTCAGGGAATAAGAAACCTCTTCTTAGGGGCTTCAGCAACAAATCCTGCTGGTTTCCTCATGCCCTCAGACCAGCAAGACCCAGGAGCTGGCAGCTGATCCCATCTTGACGGCTGAGAAATTTCCAAAACACTCTGAAAAAAAGCTGTTTTCCCTGTTCCTGGGTAGCACCTGGGAACTGATCCGTGTTTTTACAGACTCAGCCTGTGTGCCAGCCCCCCCTGCACACATTTAACAGCTTTGTTGGACTGTTAACACCCTTCTCTGCTCTCAGGAATTATTGTTACCAGCAAGAGCCGGAGCAGCATCCTTTGCTGAATCCCTGAGGGAAATGCTTTTTCCAAACAGACCCCATGCAGGTGGGACTGTGCTGGGGAGACACCTCTGCTCCCAGGGGGTGGCTGGGGAGACAAATCTCCCACCAGGAGCAGGTCCATGCCCTCCAGAAACACACAGATGGATTTTAATCCACCTGGGATAGGTGGGAAGGACTTTGGCTTGTGCCAGGAGATGCTGGAGGTCAGCGGGGACTGCCCAGCAATTTGGGATCCTGCAGGAGGTTTCCTTTCCACCTGCCCGACACCAGATCTCACGGTGGATTTTCAGCTGCAGTAAGAGCAGCTTTTCCTGCTTATGACCAAATCCAAACAATTTAAAAAATAAAAAAAATTAAAAAAAAAAAGAGGAAAAAGAAGAAATCCAAGCCAGGAATGAAATCACCACGTGCTTTCATATCTTGGTAGGGCTGAGGGGTGGGTTTCAACCCTGCTGTCCTTTGCTTTTTATTTCCAACTGGGGAGGATCCAGTGGGATGAAGGGACTGTTTACAGAAACAAACTGATCCGTCAGACATCTCCTCCTCCTGATGGATGTTTGTTTGGAGAGGGACTGAGCTCTCAGCGATGGTGGATGTTGACTTCTGCAATTCCTTCGGACTTCCCGGCTTACTGACCCCGTTAAGGGCTTACCCACTGATGGTGAAAGGGCTGGGAACTGCAAAAGGAGAACCTCCTCTGCTCCCAAGGGATGACTGGCTGCTGCTTTCCTCCCCAGCGTGGACCTGCTGTGGGACCCTGGCCATGTCTCCTCTCCCATCTCCTCCTGAGAGATGCCCTGTGGTGCTCATGGATGTGCTGCCATTCCCAGCCCCTCGGCCCGTGGAGAGCCCAGGATTGGTATTTTTAAGACAGTAGCTGCAGGGATGGCTTTGTCGCGGGCTCTCTCTGCGTTCCTGCATTTCTAAATCCTGAGCCCTTTCAATTTCTTGGGAAAGCATCTGGTTTCCAGCACTGGGTCTCTCCAGTCTGTCATTTTACATAAATATACAAACATCCCTGTTTTGGATGATGGATTAGGGCTGCACTTTGGCTCGGATCACACAGCCCAGACTGGAAGAGGGGCTTTGAAGCATGAAAATTTCACATTCCCATACTGCCAGCAGAACAGTGCACAGGAGAGACATCCCTGCTGGGAATCACAGACCCTGGCTCATTTACACCGCTCCAGCATCACCCCCTGTAACATCACACCGTTAATGCACCTGAGGGGCAGCACTGCCCTCTGTTTCCTCTGTGATGAGAGGGAGCAAGCTGGATTTCACACGGATTTACCCAGGAGAAGGAGCTCCTGGCTTTGGTGGAGCCATGGAGCCCACCAGCACCACAGACTCCGTGCTGAAATCCCGCCAGCAGAGTGGTGCGGTGCCAGCTTAACTCAGGCACGAGCTGCCCTCACAGCAGCTGAATTCCCTTCCCAATATCTCCATCCCTCCACACCACAGGGATTTGGGTTGGAGGCTCCTTTGCAGTGGGAGCAGGACTCGGGACGTTGGTGAGAACAGCCCGTGCTTTGTCTCCCCAAGCAAGCACGAGGGTGTTGTGCTGGGTCCCAGGACCTTTCACCTTCCCTGTGAGAAGGCTCCGCTTGGAGAAACATCAGCCACCACTGCGATGATTTCTGCGCTGATTTCCTCACTGAAGCCGTAAATCAGCACTTGCCAGAGGCTCCAGCTACCTGTCTGTTCCAGGGACTGGAGCCAGCTGCCAGGAGGAACTACCAAGAAGCAAACTTGAGTCTGAAATCACTGGTTTAGGCCTCAGAGCAAGCTCAAATATCCAGGTGATTTATCCAGGAGGAATAGCTTTGTGTCCTTTGCGACTGGAGCCCCGAACGCTGCCAACGGGCCTGCGAAACCTCCTGCTCTCAGCCTCGTGCTCGCTAAGGACAGCACCAAAGTCATGAACTTAAGTTCTGAATTCTCCTTTTGATCAGGTTTATGGACAAACTCCTGCCCTCAGTGCCAGATTTTGCTTTAGTCTCCTGCGGAGCAACTCTTTCCCCACCACGTGCTGCCCGTCTTTTCTTTATCCCAGATTTAACATTCATTTTAGATATTGTCCTTGTGCAACACCCACAGAAAGCCTCCTCAGCGCACGGGTGAGGCACAAGACCAGATGGAGAGGGGCTTTCTGGCGGCTCAGCAAAGCAGAACTGGCTCCATTAGGAAAAGGACATCGCCTGTGGCATACAAACAAACAGAGTTAATAAATCAGGTGCCAGCAGATGGTGCTCAGTAATTTGCAGCATCCTGGCTGGGATGAGCTGGTCCACTCCCAGCAAAAGGAGGATTAAAAAGCATTTGTCGCACCGAAAGAAGCACAGCGAGCTGAGGCACAGTTTATTGCTCCGTGCTGACTTTATTTCAAGCACATTGTGGCGTTAACCAGAAAAGCACCTTTCTACTGACCCCGCTGCTTGCTTGCATCCCCAAGGTTTTGTTTGGTCAGAAAACATTTGGAGGAGGAAAAATAACATGAAGAAAGGACACTGCAGTTCGGTTGCAAAAGAATCTCCCAGTGGCCCAGGAAGATAAAACTCCCAATCGTGTCATTATCCCCCCTGGATGCTCCCCTTCCATCTGCTGCAGCGGATGCTTTGGTTTTTCCCATGTGCAAATGGAAAGGGCTGAAGCACAATGGTTCAGATGAGCAAGTGGCCTTGGAGGCAGGAGTTGAAGGTTTTCCTTTCTTCTCTTTCCACGCCTTACAAGCTCGTGCTCTCCTTTTCAAGGCCAGCTTGGATGTGCTTGGAGCAACCTGGTCTAGTGGAAGGTGTGGGGGGGTTGGAATGGGATGAGTTATAAGATCCCTTCCAACCCAAACCCCTCTGGGATTCTGTGATTCCCGGATGTCCCTTTGCCTGGGACACCTGCATGCCTGTGCCTGTCCCTGCTCCCATAACCTCCTCTTGGAGTGCCCAAGGTCACACAGGAGGTGCCTGTTCTGTTCCTCCCTGTTCCAGCCTCGAGGGAGCATTTTACAACCCTCAGACATTGCAGGAAGAGAAGATCACTGAAATCAAATCCTCCTCCTAAATATCCCAGCCTCCCCCTGGGTTCTGGGCACAGGATGTGGGCACCCGTCCCTCCAAAGGATGCTCCAGCCATGGAGCGCCACGTGATAAAAGAGCTGCAAAAAGCTTTGAGCAGAAATGCACTTTTTGGACAGGGCTGGTGCCCGACCTGCCAGGAAAAACAGTGTTATCCCAGAGGAGCAGTGTCATTAGCTCATTTCCCATCACGAGGAGCAGCCAGTCTCAGTGCAAGCGAGATCAGGCAGCTCGGGGCACCCTGTGGGCATCCCTTCCCCTGGACGGCCCAGCATCCTGGCTGGAGGCACGGCACGGACAGCAGGTGCAGGCATGGAGGCAGGAGATGTTTATAAGGCTTAGGAAAAGCTGAGGTTTCTGGCAGGTTCCCGAGACAGTCAGTTTGGCCCAGAGCTCTCTGCTGTATAAATTGTGGAATCAGAGTCAAATATGAAACTGGAGCAATGGGCCAAAGGCAGAGCTGGCAGCTGGGAGGTTGGGTTTAACTTCATGTGAGCATGGCCCCGCCAGGCTTTCCAAGGACAGAAAGGTGGGGAAGGGCCAAACAAAGGAAGGGGAAGTGCAGGGAACTGAAGATGGAAATAACCCCCAAAGGAAGAGGGATGGGGCAGCAAGGGAACAGAGAACTTGGTCCTGAGACTGTGAAGGGGGAAGCATCTGCAAAGCAAAGCAGTCGGGGAGATGGGGAAGCCAACACCTTCCCGGGAACCGTGTCCCAGGTGGGCGCCACCAGAGCTGGCACTGCTCCTCGGTGGCACTGGGTGCTGTCCCACTCGCTCCTGGGGCCTCGGCTCTGCTGCCCTGCTGTCTCCAGCCCTGCCTCATTGCTGGCTCTGCTCGAGATGCAGTTCTGCTTTTCAGGATCGGGACCGTGCACTGGGTTGACCTCCAGCGTTTCACAGCCATGTGGTTTGGATTAGCTGAGTCATTGTTTATGGCCAGGCTTCAGGGCCGCTTGGTGGGGCCGAGACACACAAAAATAATCATCCGTGTTGGGCACAGAGGGTGATTTTGTGTGCACAGCATCGATGCAATGTGAGACAGGCAGGGAAGCGGGTTTTTCCTGGGAGTCTTGGAGAAACTTGATTTTTCATGGAGAATTTCTTACATGCTGCAGGTAACCCCCGGGACCGGGGAGATAAACAGATTTCCAGCATCAGAAACCTTATCTCCATCCTCCCAACTCTTGCTTTCTCTTTCCAGTCATCCAGACGTGCTGGGGATGGAAGTCAGATGTGGTCTGAGTAGACATGAGGAATTCAAGTGGGGAAAATTATGCCATGTGGATGAAGTAGGAATTTGGGAACAGAGACTGATGCTGCCTTCTCCTTCTCAGGGTTAACTGCTGAGGACCCCGTCCTTTAATCAGTCACCTCCTGAGCTCGGCTGTGGGGGACCGGGGGGTCTCATCAACCTCAGCAACCCAGGATTTCTCCTTTTGGAGGCCACACAGAGCATCGAGCCATACTTCTCCTTGGTGCCACCATCCCTGCCGGTGGGACGTGCCAGCAGCCTGCGGCTGTGCCGCAACAGCAGACGTCTCCTGGTGCCGTCGCTCCCTGAGGCCGGGTAGGATTCCAGGTAGGGATCTGCTGAACAAGCTCACTCCTGTCTGCAGCATCAAAGGGTGTTTGGGGCTTATTCCTCGAGGAATGTGTGACCTCAGCAGTGGCTCAGGACCGTGGAAGAAGTCAGGTCCATGTCCAGATGTCCATGGGGTCTGTGGGCGTTTAGATTGCAGATTCCTTCCGGCCCCAACCTCGTTCCCATTAGAACTTGCAGGAGGTTTCTGTTGACTTCACCATGCTCCAAACACTGAAAATTCAACAAATGCAGCTGCTGTCACTGGTTATCCCAAAACCTGCTGGCACAAGGCTCCTAAATAACCAGGGAGGCTGTCACCCCTGAAACTGCCACACCCTGTGCAGGGACCCTGCCCTCACTCCTCTCCTTGGTGTGCAAACCTTCCCCACCAGTCCCAAGCATCACTGCTGAGTGAATACTGACGGCCTCAGGCCTGGTTTGGGTTCAGCTCATGGCTGAAACAAAGGCAAAGTAGCAAAATTTGGATCAGACCGTATTTGGGCTCTGAACTCCGATGCAGAGTTGTTCCCAGTAATTTCCCTTCCTGCAAACCACCCGTGAGCCCTGGTCCAGAGCAAAGGGCTTGGCAGTGCTCCCGGGGTCCTTGAGCACCACGTTGTGTCTCATCGTGCTTTTCCTTCCCTGGTGGCGCAGCAGTGGGAGCTCCCAGTGACCCTGCTGCTGTTTGCCACCCCGGAGAGACCCACTTCTGTTCTGGGAGACGTCTCCTGTACCCTGAGCTCCTTGTTTGGGCTTGTCAGGCTTTCACATTGAGCACTGGTGCTTGCTGCTCAAACCTCCAAGGTGTGCTGGAATGGGAGCGAGGTGGAGAGCGTTAAAAAGCGCAAGAGAAAGACCTCGGTGTCGACTTTGTGTCCTTGACCCCTGTGCCACCACTCCACGCTGCTCCGTGCCACCCGCAGCTCTCGGAGACAATATCCCATTGAGCGCCCGAGGGGCTCATGCCAGCGGGGAGGGCTGTGCCGACATTCTGCAGTGTCCCGGGGCCCCGGGCCACCCCTGGAAATGCCTCGCACAAAGCGCAGCCTGTGCCCGTGGGCACACCGACACCCGCGGGGCCGCCCCGCACAAAAAGGGGTTTATGGCGGCGGGGCACAGGCGCTCCTTTCTCGGGGCGGGGGACGTCATCGGCTCCTCACTGGAAACAGAATGCCCTTTAAAAATAAAGCAGAAGAGCTGAACTGGCCGTGCCTTGAGCCTGGATCCCGCCCGTCCCCCCTTGCGTGGCCTTTCCAGAGGATGCCCTGGCCGTGCCGATAACCCCGGCTCACGCTGGCCCAGCCCCCGGGGAGCAGGGAATTAGCACTTCATATTTCTGACATGCAAGGCAGGAGCAGAGGCCCAGACAGACGGCATCCAGGCTGTCCTGTGCCGAAATTCCTCCTGCTCCTCGCCAGCAGCCCCGCTTGGGTTTTGTCTCATCCCTTTTTCCTGCCAGTGTCGGCATCACCCCCAAACCTCCCTCCTCCTGGGACTGCTGAGCAGCAGAATGTGAGAGTTTGGGACCAGGTGAAATGCTGGGGAAAGCTCAGGTCACAACAGAAACCCTCCTGGCCATGAAATCTGGGCAAAGTTCCCAAAGGACTGAGCTCCTGCTGGGGTCTCCATCCTCCAGCACCATCCTTGGGGTCACACAGGGGCCTTGTCCTGGGTTGTTGTTTGGTTGTTCTTGGTTTTTTTGTTCTTTAATACCACATTATTTTCATGTAAGCCTCTTTCCCAAACATGCCCTATAAAATCTTCAAGCAGTGTCCCCTCTCCCTGCCCCTTCCTCCCCATGTAAATATTTTTAGCTCTCATAAACACAAGCCATTAAGCACTCGAGAGTGAAAAGCAGAGTTCTGGGGAAGCACCACCGTAGGGGCAACCCACGCTCCTCTTGTTAAAGCACAACCCAAAATTACCCCCTTGTGAGGGGGTCCCCACACTTCCAGGGGTTCAGCACCTCCAGAGGTTCAGCACTTCTGGCTGGACCCCCTGGGGTGGGTTTGAGTTCCACCAAATGCTCAACCCAGTTCCTGCTCCCCTTTTTGGGGAGATGGGAGGAAGCAAAGCTCTGCAAAGCAGGTGCTAAACTGGGATTTTTTCAAAGGAAAACCCAAAGGATGAGCCAGCCAGAGCTTAGGGGGTTGCAGCAATCCCCAAAATGTCAGAGAGCTTGGAAAATTCTCATCCCTAGCCTTAATTCCCCCAAGACTTTGCTGGACACGGTGCAGGAGATGCTGCTTGCAAGGATGCTTTGCTGTCTCTTGATCCTGGATTTGTGTGCTTTGATCACAGAATACCTGTGAAATAAATTCCAATAGATTTCCTAAATTTAATGGAAAATTCACCCCTCTTTTCCACCTCCTAAAGTCAAAATGTAGAAATTTGAGGAAATCTGAGCAGCCCCATAATTTCTGCGTGTTCTGCTGGAGGCCAGCACCCTGACTTCACACAAATTGCACAAGTGACCACAAAGGAGATAAATAAATTCCCTGCAAGGATCACTCAGAGCAGTCCAGGCGGAAACGCTGTCCAGGTCCTGGCGTTTGACCCGGGTTGTGCAATGAGCAGGAGGGCTGGGATTGCACTGATGAATGCAAGATGTCCCCAGGAAAGGGACATCCAAAAAGGCTGGAGCGAGTCAGCAGTGCCAGGAAAGGACAGTGGGAAAGCTTTTGATGACAGCAGAGATGACTCTGCATGGGTGCATGTGTCCTTAGAAGAAGGAAAGGGGTGAGGATGTGGGACAAAAGGGGCTTTCACCGGATGTTTGGGGTCTGATGTGTGGGACTCAAGGGGGTCTTGCAGAGCTGGACCCAGCAAGGCAAGGTTTAGGGACGAGGGCTGGGAAGGGGCTCAGTGGCACGGCTTCAAGGGAGCAGGATGGGAGCTGGGCTCCCGTCCAAGGTTCAGGGCAAGGCAGAGCTCTGAAGTTTCCCAAGCTGCCCAAGCCTCCTGGGTCTGCAGCTTTGCAGCCTCCCAAGATCAGATTCCCATGATGGATTCTTGGTGGCAAGAACACAAAGCTGCCCCAAAGGGCCCAAATCCCATCTGCTGCGCAGCCTCCTCAGGCTGTTTGTGACATTTAGATTTCTGAAGAAGTCAGCGAACAAGGAGGAATTTCTCCCTGCTTTGATGCTCCTGTTTCCCTCCTCCCTGGGGAACGTCCCTTCCCCCTGCTCCGATGGAAGTCCAAGGTCAATCCATGTAAGTTCCCACAATCCACTGCCCGAAGAGCCTCCTGCTGGGAAACCATCCTGTTGCCATCAGGTGCAATCAGACCTGCTTTCCTTCTCCATCGGGCATTTATAGGATTTGTTAAGGTGTGATTTGCAGAATTTAGGAAAATATGGTTTTTTTTGAGCTCTCCTAATCTCTGAGCAGGAGCATCCCAGTTTTTGCAAGTCTAGAGGGTTTTCATAAGTGTTCCTTTCCCTTCTGCTTCTTTCTCACACCTTCTCTTCGATCTTTACAGGGGAGCAGCATCATCTCTGAGGCTTTGTGGGCTCTGCTTTCCGAAGGGAAAGGGATACTGAGCACCTTTTCTAACCCAACAGCCAAGCCCTCAAGCATCGTTTCCCATCTCATGCAGCCCTGAAATGGGAGAGGTCTCATGACCAACTGGTGCAAATGGGGGTGACATCGACTGGGAACCACCTTCCTTTCCCTCCTTCACAATAAAATCCGTTCACCATCCTCCCGCACTGTTCACTTTCCCCTCACCTCTCCCTGTTTCCTGACGCATGGATCCAAATCCCCGGTCTGTGGGTCGGGTTTGCTGTCCCTGCACCAAGGCAATGCTGGGTTCGGGGGAAGGGGGGTGACTGTCAGCTTGCCCTGAGTCATAAAAAAGCCACACACACCCTTTTTCCTGCCAAGCTGGCTTTAAACAAGCCCGATGTGAGCAAACATGGGAGCACAGACTGTGGAGCCTGCACAAATCCTCCTGCACGCCGGGGTATCCCCGGCACATGGGAGCGGTCAGCAGGCAGGGATGTGCCAGGAGGGGAAAGGAAAGGGTGACCCAGGAGAGAGAGGTGCCTCCGGAGCTGGTCCTTTCCGGTGGGTGGGATGCAGGAGGCATCGGCTCAGAGCATCCCCAAACCCACTCCCATGGGCCTTGTTTGGCCCCGGTTCAGCCCAAATCCCCCACGGGGCGTGCCGGGGTGGGGATCCCCTCGGCAGGGCACGCTCCGGGCAGGGTTTGTCGGTCATGGACGTTTGTTATCCGCAGGGGCTGAGCTGAGGCACGTGTAGGAGAGCAGCCACGATCCTGGAATAATGTTATCTTAGCAAATGGGTTTGTTATGGTTGTCGGCTTCCTCGAGGAGCCTTTCTTAATCTGGAAAAGCAGAGGGCCCAACGCGGCGGGAAGTTTTTCATTATCGGCTCCGAGGAGTTCGGAGATGAGAGATTAGGGGGAAAGGCACAAATCCGCTGCTCCAGGAAAGAAAAATACGGGATTGCTCTTTGGTAAGATGTGAAAATGCCTTGGAAATAGTGCCTGCACCCAGAGCAAGGCACTGCCTCTACTTGTATTGTATTATTCTCCATTATTACATATGGTATATGCTATGCATTGTATATTGCATGTGTTATATGTTATTTATTATAATAATAATAGCAAACAGGAGTTGAACTCGATGATCCTTGTGGGTCATCATTTCCAACTCAGAAAATTCTTTACTTGTATGATAATCCTGTTGCATTATTAAATATGATGATGATGATGATGATGATGATGATGATGATGAAGAATATGTAATGTGGTATTTCCAGCCTGCACATCACAGGCACAACCAGGACCTGCAGCCTGGCAAGGAATCAGGAATTTCTCGACATCATGGGGTGCACCCACCAACCTGATGGTTTTTTTCCCATTTGGGAAAAATAACAGTGGAATTTTTTTTTTTTTTTTTTTTTGTGCTGCAGGATCTCTTTTTTTTAAGACACACCTGCAGAAATTGAAGGTGATGGGTCAAGAGAGGAGTTCTGTTCATCCCCTGCAACTGGATGGTCTCTGATCCAGCAAAGCAATGTGACTTCTTGTAAGTACACGTTTTTCCAGCGAAAAACTCCTTACACGTCTTTTGCTCGTTATCCAAACTTGAACCCTAACACAGCTCCAGTGGGTTTGGAGTCTGTCCAGCAGGAGCAGCCATGTCTTGAGCAGGGACTGAGCCTCTGCAGCCTGGACTGGAGCAAGAGCTCAGGTTTGAATCTGGCTTCAGAGGCTGTTTGGCACAACACCCTACAGTCAGGGGAGAAGAGGTATAGATCTGTATGTACAGATAGATATAGACATAGGTGAGCCAATCTGGGGGACAAAAAGTACAGTGAGGAACACTAAAAGGAGAGTAAAAGGGATGGAACCAGCAGCACGTGGGATGCAGAACCAGAAGGTCCCATCCCAAGTGGGTTTCACCTTGATACAAGCACAGGCAGGCACTGAAACATCTCACTGCTGCCCCATGAACGATTTATCCCCAAGCATTTGGGCTCGCTACCCGGAATAAGGAGGATTTAAGGCCTTTTCCTAGACATCTGTGCTCGTATCTCTCCCAGTACACTGCTGGCATCCATCAGCAGAGCTCCACGTCCCCTACCCGTCTGTCCCACATTTTCAGCCTCTCCACACCACAAGGGGAATGCTGTCGGGGTTTTTTTATCTCTTTCCCACTCCAGTTTTATCAGTTGGTTATTTATTTGGGTTTATTGCCTTCCTTGTTCGTTTTGTCGTTTCGTTTACTCAGTCCCCCAGGCTGCTGAAATGAGGCACCGAAAAAGAAAATATAGGACAAATAATTATTATTTGCGTGTTCTCTGGAACAAGCCAAGAAAGAGTCTCTGGGGAGAGGGTGGGATTCGCCTCTGTTTGTTTCCTCAGAGGCAATATTAAATGGAAAAATGTGGAAAGGCGGCTGGAAGAGTTAACCCTTCCCAGAGCCACGTCTCTGCACCGTGGGGCGGGCTGAGATCCTCCAGCAGCGGGAAGGAGACAGAGGATGAATCAGAAACAGGTTCCCTGGTGCTTCTGGCTTCCCACCAAGCAGAAACAATGGAAACAACAAAAGGCAAGAGGAATCCCTGGCAGGGAGCAGAACAAAGCCCTGCAGTCTGGGCAAAGCCAAGGGCAGGGTTATTCTTTTCCCATATTAACTCACCCCTCCCCCCGGAAAATACATTTAATACCCCCAAAGGCGTTGTTAGGAGTGAATCCCAGCTGGATCTGGGGAGGAATTTCCAGGCCTGGGTGTGGAGGCGTGTGGCACATGCCGGGCTGGGTGCCCGGCTGTGTGGGATGCCCCGCTCAGCATCGCCCCGGGGACCGAGGACCGACTGTGCCTTCCCCAGGGGCAGCTCCAGAGGAAATGTTTGCACGCCCCTCACCTTGTACCAGCTTTGGGGCTTTGATTGTTCTTTACTAGAATAAACAAACCATTGACGCCTCCAACTCATGCGACACACTGATTCTGGGAAACCTGGCTTTTCCAGGGCCAAACGGGACCCGAAACATCAGCCCTGACCGGAAAACCAACACTTCCAGTAATCCTTTGGATGCATGAAAAACAGGAGGGAAGGAAGGAAGGAAGGAAGGAAGGAATTGTGGGGACTTGTTTACACTGGAGACAGAATTTCTATAATAAAGAGCATCTTAATTGCTTTAAAATTCTGTGCTTCCCATTTTCTTCAAGATGCCAGGTCCTTGCTCCTGAGGACACGGCCTAAGGACTCCTGTCATCTCTTTTCACTTCCCTTCTCTTCCTCAAAAGCAGAAAAAATTTTCGAAGGGACTGAGCCACAGGCTTCCTTTTCAAAAAACGACACACTTCAAACAGTTTTATACACCCCAAAAAAGCACACTGCGAACAGCAGAAAAGGGGTTTTCCTTTCCTCTCCCAGCTCCTTGTGGCAGCCCCTCCAGGGACGGTGGAGCACAGCAGGCACCAGCTCTCCGAGGGGCTCCGGCTGCTCTGTGGGGCTCCAGGGATGTGGAGCAGCCGAAACCCCCAGGATTCAGGTGGGATAACATCTGCTTCGCATTAGCATCTCCCTCTTGAGGTTTCTCTTGTTTTTATTCTTTCTCCTCATTTCCTTTTCTCTCTGCTCACTCTTTTTCTCCTTCCTTTGGGAGAAAACAGCTCGGCCCAGGTTCTCCCTGTCTTTCAGTGTCCATTTTCCTCCGTGTTTGTTTTTCAACCTAATATATCCTCACCTCCAAAGTAAGTGCTGAACCCGGGGGTTAATGGGCAACTTGGGAAAACTCTAATCAAGGCCATTCCTTACCATGATGATCCTGCATGACCCCAAGTAAGACCCTAAACCCCAGATCTCACCTCCTGAATCCTGGGGGTATCTGAAGATGGATGAAGGTGTGGCCTTCAGTCTCCCCAGTTTCATGTAACACCTAGCATTGGGATATTGGTTTTTTATCCCCAAATTCCCCGGGGTTTTTTTTAAGGTGCCCGGATTGACCATGCTTCAATAGACTTGGTCTGCTCCTCATCATCCTGCTGCTTCCTTCCCTCCATCCCTGGTCCAGATGTCCTTCCCTACCTCCCATGCCAGGTTTCTGCAGCACATGGGGCTGCTGCTGGACAGCACACGCCATGGAGAACACAGAGACCCTTAATTAGCTCTGTTGTGATGATTCTCTGCAGTGAGCACAGTTTGGAGATGTGTTTGTACTCCGCAGAGCCTGGACGCTGCCCTCTGAAAACATTCTGAGTGGTACAGCTCTGCAGAAAAGGCCCACAGTGTGTATTAACAAAAAAACCCTCCCTGTTTTGCGAGGTGGGGAGGATATTTAGGATATTTTCTCCTCCCTGTGCACCCCAAAGGCTTTGATTCAGCCTCGGTGGAAGCTTCCAGCTTTGCTCTCAGGCTGTATTGAGCAGCGAGGTGCTGGGGTTCCTGCTCAACATTAAGACCATGCTTAAGAGCTGAAAAAACTTTAAAGTTTTTAAAGTGAAAATAGCAATTAAATACTGAAACGTCGCCCCGAGTGCCTCAGAAGCTTGGGGACAGAGTTTAGCCAGCTCTGACCGTGCCCACTGCTTCAGCCACCTGAAAATGTCTCAGATGCTCTGATGAATCCCTGTGGTCTCTATTCTTTTAATTTAGAGCAAAAAGCAGCTGTTACTGTGAATAATTACCCTTACGTGTGGATTACACAGTGTTGTTCCCTTCACAACTCCCAAACATTGTTCCTTGAGGACTTGTATTTCCAGGGCTGTCAATCCAACACCTTTCACCGGCGCTAAATTCATTTACAAGTGGGGAGGAAAATAAAAAAACCTTTAAAAAACAATCAAGGCACATTAAATAACCATTTGGGAGCCCATCCGCCTCCCAGCCTTGCTTGGCTGAACTCGATATTAATTAGGCTAAATCCAAAGGCAGCACCTTCCCCAGGAGTTGGCTGGAAAGCTCTCACCACTCACCCCATGGCTGCAATTTCCAAGGGTTTTACCTAGTTAAGGATTATAATCTTTAACAGCTGCCTGATTTACTCAGCTCATTCCCTCGGAGATGCTGACGCCGTCCTCGGCCGACAAATCCCGTCCCGCTCCCCCTGCCATCGCTTCTCCCAGGATTATGCCTTTATAGGACTGAAAGTATGTGATGGAGACCTCCAAAAAAGATAAAATCCTCCTCTTGCCGCTGGTCAGTGAGGAGGTGGGAGTCTGCTTGCCATAAATCCACGAGCTCTGCTTGCCAGGTTAGCGTCGACCGGATGAATTTGGCACTGACCGTGTTGTATAATTAGAAAAAAAAATACATAAAAAAAAAAAAAAAAGAAAAGAAATAAACCCAAGGCAGCAGAAATGCTTGTGGGAATGTGTCAGTTTGCTGGCTGGGAGGACAACAGGGGAAGTTTAGTCTGCTGCAGGGGCCGGCATCGCTGGGGGCTCGGCATCCCTCCCCAGCTGGTCCCACAGCAGTGCTGGGGCTCGTCTCCATCCCAAGCAGAAAAGCTGCCCAGGCTTCCTCGGAGTGCCTGACCCGGGATTCGGATCATTCCCAGAGGTGCCAGCGTGGGGAAAAGGCCTTTTCTGCCCAAAGAGTGGGATTTTCCCTGCCAGGCTCGGGAAGAAACAGCCGGAGCCGCTGGGCTCATCCAGGGCTCGGTGCCGGCAGAGCTGGCGGAGAGGAGCGGGAAGAGGGGCTGGGGTCTCACACCCTGGCTCCACAGCAGCATTTCACTTTACATCCCCGAGCTCAAGTGAACATTCCTGTTTTCCCAGGCACAGCAGAGCCCTTCCCAGTTTATTTCTTCTCCCAGGAGAGGTTTTCTGCAGGACATGTGTTATCAATTAGGTCCATTAGTTCAACGTGCGTCTGGTTTTGCTTTTGTCTCCTGGCAAAGCCCAGTAATTTTAATTATTATTAATAGTAATGGCAATAATATATTTTTATGTGTGTGTGTGTATATAGAGATACAAAAATAGCAAGGCAGCACCCCAACCCCAGGGAGCTGATCCACAGCCACGTCGAAGCCCTGGCCCAGAACACCAGATGAGGCAGGAGCGTTTCCCTCACCCTCCAAGGTTTCTCTCCCTGACACTACACTCCAGGTAATCCCTTTTTTTAAAAATTTTTTTAAGCTTCTTGTGTTTCAGCACAGGACAAATGTAAACAAGCAGATTTGCAGGCGGTCCCAGAGGCAGGACTGAATTTTAGCTTCCTAAAGACATTTGGTGCGCTCTGCCCAAGCCATCTTCAGCTCTCCAGCTCAGCCAGGGATGGATTTGGACCAAAATGGGGATTCCTGGGCATGATTCCTTGGCCCGAGGGGATGAGTCTCCTGCCTATTTGCTCCATCAAACCATCCTCCACCTTCACCTCCCTGCAGGTGAAGGCCCATCAGTGTCCCCTGAAGGGAAAAGCAGCCAGTTCAGTCCTTTGTTAGCTACTCGAGAAGCCAGAGATGACAAATTCGCAGTGAAGGGAAGAAACAATAACACCTTTTAGTGCTGGAAAATGAGGAACCCGGGGAAGCACCGACGGCAGCATCTCATGGCACTGGGAAAAGCCACCCCTTCTGCTCGGCCAGGGCACAGGGTGCTCCGTGCCCTTGCTCTTGCACCAGGAGCCTGTTCCTGGGGCTCAGTAGGGATGCAGGACATCCCCTGTGCCACCCATCTGCTGCCCCACGAAGCCATCACCAGCTGTCCCTGCCTCAACACCCCCCTTCCCTTCCAGAGGGTGTTTCTGGCATCGGTGCTGGGTTTGTTTCTTCCTCACCAGGTCAGCACTTGGGGACTGTGTGGGGTTTTTGTCTCTCTGGGTGATCTTTAGGGGCATCTGGTTAAAAGTGTGGGGCTGGCTCCTGGAGGAGCAAGGTAATTGTTTTAACTGAATTTTCTGCTCCTGAACAGATACTTGAGGCAAAAGGTATGGCTATACCGGGTGGAAATCTCCCTCCCTGTTCCAAATAAAGTCACTTGCAGCTGGTGCCTTTGCAGTGTGGGATGTATTTGGGGTGAAAGTGAACTTTATTGTGAGGGGAGGTACAGGTAATAAATCCTTTATATCCCTGTGGGAGCTGCTGAGGGGGCAGGTTCTCAGTTGTGTCTGTCTTTATGATTAAACATTAGGGAGAAATTCTCACATCCCTGTGAGGGTGGTGAGACCCTGGCACAGAGAAGCTGTGGCTGCCCCTGGATCCCTGGAAGTGTCCAAGGCCAGGTTGGACAGGGCTTGGAGCACCCTGGGATAGCGGAAGGTGTCCCTGCCCATGGCAGAAGGGGATGGAATGAGATGATCTTCAAGGTCCCGTCCAACACAAACCCTTCTGGGATTCTGTGATGATGAAAAGCAAACTGAGGTTTTCCCCCCAGTAAAACACATGAAATTTGCCAAATCATTACCACATAATGGGCAAATAAATTGCATTTTCAGGGGGAAAATAAAATCCCAGGCAATCTGCTGAGAGTTGGAGGGGGTGACATCAGGAAAAGGAAGGGCTTTATCTCACCGTTGGCCCTGGTGCAACAGGGAAGAAAGAGAGCTCTGACTCAGGGAGGGTGTGCTGAGAACTTCAGGAGGAACACACACACAGGGTTGTTCCAGGATGTGAGAGTGCTGTTCCAGCTTACATCAACCCTTTTAACTCCGTATTCCTGTTGCCCTGACAAAAGAACATCCTGATTCAAGCCTGAGGAAAACCAGCCTCTTCCATTTAACATCCCCAGGTCCCCTGGGGCTCACGGGGACTGATTCACCACTGGGCTTCTTCAGCTTGGGTTTCTTTTTTACCAATAACCAATGGTGTAGCAGAACCAAGCCAGAATAAACCTGCTGGGCTTTTAAAGGTGATGGTTTTGTTCTTTAGTTAATGAGTGGACACTATGAAGGGATCAGGACCACAATGAGACAAGAAATGCCCTGCCACCACCAACAAAACTTTTGCAGGACCGTGTCCCCCCGGGAAGCAGGTGTAACTTTAAATACAGATTTATTTCAGGTTTGCTATTGACGCACAAACAGCAGAGATCGATGTTCAGTATACATGGTATACACAAAGCAGCCAGTACCATCGGCATCTCCGTCCTTCTGCTGCACCCTCAGCAGAAGAACCACACCCAAGGAATCCCTCCCCTCCTCAGGAATGAGGCTGACAATTTCTTGGTGGCTTAGAAACCAGCTGTGGGATGGCAAGACTCTAAAGGGCAGCTCCTCAGAGCTCTGTCCCCAGAGGAAAGCACAGCGGGCTCAGATATGCAGGAAAACCCTCGGAAAATGGATGGCACGTTCATGGGAATGGAGACCTGGAAGGGATTTCCTAAGAACATTAACTCCCGTTCCCTGCTGTGCAGAGCAACCACAACATCTGCTCCTGGCTCTGTGGAGCAGCGTGGAGACCTAAAATATTATTGTGTTGAAAAGGGCATTACATCAATGCGGGGAGGATGAGCCCACAAACGTCGTCACCGGGAGTTTGCGAGCTGCTGGAAAGACCCCACAAGGGAACCCTCAAGCCACCTGTCCCCTCCCTTGTCACTCTCACCTTGCCCACAGCCGGACACCTTCTGGAGCCACCCAAGGAGTTTCCACGTTGTACCTCCAAGGGACTGAACAAGCGAGGCGGGCTCCAAGCCTCTACTTGCTGAGATGGCATCTTCTGCCTACCCAAAACCTGTGTCTCACCCCTAAAATACCTTCCTGCTGATCCCAGTAACTGTGTAGCTTGACCCAGAAGCTTTGGCCTGCTCACAGTCACAACTCGCTGATTAAGAGGCACCTTCATCAGTGACAAAGTAAAAAATTCAGTGGTGCCTGATGATTTGATCTGAGCACCTCAGTGATGGGTTCAGTGGGGTTTGGGAGAGGTAAAACAGCCTCTGACCACAACGGGCACGGCACTACAAAACCGTCAGAGGTGCAGAATAACCCCGGAATAACTGGAGGGGGAAACTGGTTGTAGATGCTTTGCGGCAGCAAGAGGTTCGACAGCCCCTCTTTCCCTGCATGCCTGAACCCTGCTGAGCCCCCTTTTCCCCAGGAAAGCCAAAGACCCAAATTAATCTACCCCTCCCTCAGCTGAAAAGTGATGCCAGGGAAGTCACCCCAGCTCTGACAGAGCTCAGGAAATCTCAGGGAGGCTTTACACAGAGGAAAAGCACCCCAACCTGGTTAAAGGTTGGAGGCTATGGGATGTCTGGGCATGACATACTGGTCCCGTTAAGCATTGAGCACCATTTCCGGAGCAGAGTGAAGCATCAGTGACTGGGGGGGCTGCGTCTGACCCTGTGGAACTACAGCACAGTTGCTTGTTGCTTTTTTGGAATGACAGCTCCAACCTCAGGTCCACAGTGATCCCTTTTAGCCCTGAAAAGCTTCAGGTGGACCAGGGTGTAAAGGAGCATCTGGATGTTCACACAGCCCCATCCCAAAGCACCATAGGAAACCTCAGGCAGGCGAGGTCCCCTGGGAGTAACACCAGCCCTGCTATGCAAGGTTTACATCCGTCAGGAGGGGAGGAAGGAGGTTAAAAAAATACAGAGTTAAGCACCATAAAATTTACACTGGTCAGGTCATAAACGTGAGGAGAGAATGAAAATAAAGCCACCACCTTCCAGCCTGGCCCAGGGATGCTGCTGGGACAACAAAGTCACCACCAGCAAGCCCTGGAGGCATCAGTCCCAGTGCCTCATCGCACTGGTGGTCGTTGCATTGGTAAATCCTTTTGGTCCCATTTAGCATGAGTGTTGGGGGAGTCCAGGGAGAAGGGAGGTAGGGTTGGTCCTGGGAAGGCGGGGGGAGGCTTCATCTGTGCAATTTAGGGGCATCTCCCCGCCTGTACCACAGATCCATCACAGGCAGTGGTGATCCTCCTCGTTTCCATCTGTCCCCCCAGCTCCCAGCCTCCACCGGTGGTTTCCGTGTCGTTCAGTGGCTTCGAGGTAGATGTTCATTCCCGCTCTGTCTCCAAGCGACCTGGTTGGTGAAAGCCCTCTCTCCCAGGTGCGTGGGGTTGTCCCCACACCCAGGTCCCTTTTTATTCCCGTTTTCTCTTATTTTTCCCCCTTTTGCTATGTGCTATGGACATCTCCCCCACTCCCAACCTCTGGCGGCTGCTTGGCTGCAGCCAGCCATAGGAACACCATGCCCTTCCTTGCAGACACCCCTTGACCTGCTCAGCACGGCCTCAAGGTGCAGAAATCCAGCTCCTGCGGCTTCCTCCGAAAATTGCAACTCTCCCGGGGCAGCAGGCGCCCGGTCGGGACCAAGCACTTCAACGCCCGTCTCTTGAAACCCCGACCGCAGCTCTTGGAGCAAGGAGACCACGGTCCAGCTTCCCAGGCCGGGCAGGGCTCCCCGCACAGCCGGACGTCGGCGGGGCGCTGCGCCGCGTCACACTCGGCGGCCGGCTGGCCGTAGGAGTCGCGACAAGCCACCGACCGCTTCTGCAGGCCGTCGCCGCAGGTGACGGAACACGCCTCCCAAGCGCCCACCGCCCACTTGTAGGAGGGGCGCTTGTAGCTTGGTCTCCCGCCATCCAAGCGGTTGGACAGGCTGAGGACGCTGTTGTTGAGGTCCGGTGGGGTCTTGCCCTCCTTCTTGTAGGAGGACTTGTCCTCCTTGCTCTCCTTGGGGAGGTAGAAGGAGTAGCGCACCCGAGGAGGGGTCATCTTTCCCACTGAGAGCACCTCCAGAGTCAGGGGCTCCTGGATGGGCTTGAAGGCTTGGAGGCTCTCGACGGCGGTGCCGGTGCCGCTGTACCGCAGGACGCTGCCCTTCACCATCAGGTCCCTCTCGACGGCCGAGACGATGAAGTGGCCGTTCAGCAGGTACTTGCCCTGCGCGTTCTTCAGCGCCAGGTAGTTGTCATCGCTGATGAGTCCTTTGTAGCCCCGCTGCCGGATGTCGATGTTGGACGCGCCCGCGGGGATGACCACCACAAAGTTGTAGCCGTGCCTGAAAGAGAAGAGCAGGCAGGGCAGGACATCAGGCACAGGGACATCGTGCTACTGCGTTACCTCAGCCTTCTACAGCTGCAGCCCTGAGATCCTCCCACCCCTACATTTGTCTTCGTCCTGTGAAGATCATTTTGAATCTCCTCCCTGCGTTCAGTTTTGTCTAGGCTGGTGTCACCCAGCTACAGGCAGATGCTTCAGCTCCTCTGGCTCAACAGCACTCCATCAGCAGAAGTCAACAGGACATTAAATATGGCCTGCTTCTCCTTCAGAGCCAGCCCAGGTCCCTGTGCAGTGATGGACACGAGCACCATCAGACTTCGCTCGGGATGGATTTATCCCGTCACCATCTCCACGACCTTCCTGCATCCCCCACACCAAAACGCAGAGCTGGGAGAAGGGGAAGCACACGTGGTCCACCAAACACTCACATGGGTTTGGTGAACAAGCCCGAGACCTTCTTGCAGCTCTTGTTGTCCCCTCCGCAGACGCTGCATTTGTCGAACTTCTTCTTGGAGCCCAGCTTCCCGTCACAGCCCGCCTTGATGCACTTGCCCTGCACGCAGACCGAAGTGGAGTCCGGGGAGCAAGGGGTGCCATCCACCACCTAAACCAGGTGAGCAAAACAAGCTGCTGCATTTCCCTCTCACGCCCCCGAGGCCCCCCAGCTGCGTTCATCCAACCCCAACCCCCACAGGTCCTGAGGAGATGCCAGCAGGCACCATGTGGCTCTTCGCTCATGTTCTGCTTTGCAGGCAGGATTTTTGGGGTCTCTGAGGAGAGATGGAAGGGATTACATCCCTTTTCTGCTCCCATCTGCAGAATTTCCTGCCCTTTCCATTGCAGGGAACAGGCTGCACAGAGGACGCTGCTGACACCACCCCACTCAGTCCCACGTCTGGATGCCCACCCTGTCCTGCCCATTGCTTGCCCAGTACCCAAACTATCATCCTCTATCCCAGGACTACAGGAACATGCCAGGGGCACCTTTACAAGAGGTAAACATGAGGACTTCCAGAGGAAGACCCTCCATGGACCAACTCCAGCCCCAAGCTGATTCATACCAGGCTGGTGGGCTCCCCTCCTCTGCCACCTCATCTAACACCATCCACCCAGCAGACAAGAAAAATCTATTCATTTCCAGGCACACGGGAGCCATCCCGCAGTCCAGGCACTGACCCCGGGGGTCTCTCACCAACCTTGGGTGCCAGCACATAGAAGTAGCCGGTGCCATTAGCCCGGCAGATGAGCTTGCACTTATCCCGGGGTGAGACACCGGAGTATTTGGGAACCCAGGAGACAGAGGCAGTGAGGCGGTTCGTGCTGTGACTGTAGCCATTGAAAGCCTCACACTGTTCCTCGCGGAAGCTCTTCCCTGGCACTGAAAATAAGAGGGATGTGGTGTTGGGCACCAGCCTGGACCTCCAGCTTTAGTTTCAGGGGGTTGTTAGAGCCCAAGCCGAGCTCCAGCCCTTACCTGCAGCGGCACAGGGCTCCAGGTTGCAGGAGCGGTACTTGACGCGGATGCCCTCGCAGTAGGAGCCCCCGTTGGCCGGCACGGGGTCGGTGCATTCCCGCCTGGCCAGCTGCACCCCACCGCCGCACGTCCGCGAGCACGGCCCGTACGGCGCCCACTTGGCCCAGCCACCGTCCACCTGCAGGGACGGACGGGATGAGGCGCTGCACACCCTTCACCGTCTCCACAGCTCACAAGCAAAACCTCCAGCCACCCACAAACCTTCCTTGTGAGGGGAATCCGAGGGGCAGACGCTGATCTCTTCTCTGTGGTGCCCAGGGGCAGGACCCAAGGGAGCGGTCTGAAGTTGTGTCAGGGGAGGGTCAGGTTGGATATTAGGAAAAGGTTCTCCCCCTATAGGGTGCTTGGGCACTGAACAGGCTCCCCAGGGAAGTGGTCACAGCCCCAAGCCTGACAGAGATCAAGAAGGATTTGGACAACACCCTCAGGCATGTGGTGTGACTCTTGGGGATGGTCCTGAGCAGGGGCAGGAGTTGGACTCAGTGATCCTTGGGGGTCCCTTTCAACACAGCAAATTCTGTGAAACTTGCCCAGGGCTGGCTGGAGCAGAGCAGCATCCTCACTCCTTGAGAAATACATGATACCCAAGGGCTCTCCTGCTCTTTCCACATCAGTGTCCCCACGCTGGGTCTCCACCATCAGGAAACTGGGAATAGCTCTGCCAGTGATACCTAAAGCATCACCAGCACCCGCTCAGAGTGACCCTGCGGGATGTTTTGGGGCTCCCAGCACAGGTACTCACCCTGTACCTACTGAGTGACCCTGCGGGATGTTTTGGGGCTCCCAGCACAGGTACTCACCCTGTACCTACTGAGTGACCCTGCGGGATGTTTTGGGGCTCCCAGCACAGGTACTCACCCTGTACTTGCTGACGTTGTGCCTCTCCACGCAGGCTCCCTTGAGGCAGAAGCGCCCGTCGCCGCAGCCGGTGCCGTCGGCCCAGGGGAAGTGCCGGGTCTGGCACACGATCTGCCCGCGCGCCTTGCCCGTGCACCAGAGCTTGGCGCAGTACTGCATGTAGGGGCAGGGCTTGGAGCCCACCCCGAAGGCGAGCTCGCACTGCTGGTTCAGGCTGTAGCTCGTCCCTGGCAGGTCTTCGGGCAGCGGGATGGGCTTGGCAGGCTGGTCCAGCAAACAGTCCCCTGCAGGGGCGGGGAGAGGGGGTCTACCAGGTCCTGGGGGATCGTATGGAGCAGAGTGGGGAGGGAAAGGGAAAGCACCTCTGCAGGGAGATGAGGGAGGGATTGGGCCAAAACTATCCAGGTGCTACCCCAGGGATGCCCTCGATCCTGGCTGTATCCCGGACGCAGGAGATTCCACCTCCTGGGGATGTCAGAGCTGTGCCAGCAGCCTGAGTGCAGATGTCACTGCTGGGGACACCCAGGAAGTCTGGATGCTACGGAAATGCTGCCAAACTCCCATTTCCCTCTAAATTTGTTCACAGAGCCAGGAGAGGAAGTGCCCTACAGCCAACCATCTTTTCCCAGTAAGCACCTGCAGGGATACACCTGTTCCTAGGGGATAGGGACACAGGTAGAGGGTGAAGGGCACAGCAGGGCTCACCGTGGCCACTGTCAAGGAAGTCAGTGATGATGGCAGCACTGCAGGCTGACCAGGGGTTGGCACGGTCGATCTGGATGAGGGTGGGGGACATCATGTGGTTGGTCTTCAGCCGGCCGAAGACCTCCTCACAGGCCTTCACGTTGTCGTGGGGCATGTTGAACACGTGGCCTGGGGGTGGGATAAGGGAGGCAGCGTGAATAACCTAGCACGGCACAATGGGCAGGGACCCCCCCAGCTTCTTCCAGGGGAGTCTGAGACATGGAGTGGGGCAGGCCCTTGCAAGGATGGCAGCTGTGGACAGCCCAGAAGAGTCAGCAAACGTTCCAGCTCTCTCCCAGATGCCTCATGCACATGGAAAGCACAGGGGCAAGGAAGGGCAAGGGAAATTGTGAAGAGAAGGTGACAGGTGACTTCAGCACTTGCCCCGGTCTCTCCTCCTCCCAGAGGTAGGTGTGCCCTCTGCCTGCTATTTCAGGACTCCTGAATCCTGGAAACCCAGCTGTGGTAGCAACCATGAGAGCAAAGCCTTTTGCTTCCTCAGCAGCCCTTTCCCACCTGCCTCAGGGGGAGTCTTGTACCCAAGGCAGAATTTCCTTATCACCGGGTACCGCCTATTGTCTCATCTCCCAGAGGCTGAAACCAGGGCTATTCTGAATCTTGCCAGCTCCTGGAATTCCCCCTGAGAGGAAGAGGAGAGCTGGGAGCCTTACCCAGCTCGTGGGCGGTGGTGAAAGCCGAGGGCAGCCCATCGTCCTCGATGACGGAGCAGCTGCGCTTGGGATCACACATGGTGCCCACGTCTGCCATCCCCAGCGTGTCACAGGTGGTGGCACCACACAGGTCCTGCCAGTCACAGAGGGAAGGGGTTAGTCCTGGGCACAGCACAGACATCACAGTTCCCCTTTCCCACCTCATCCCTGGTGTCCCACACACGGGGAGCTACCGATGGGAAGAAAGCCCAAAGGGATGGGAACCACACCAGGATACGGAGGCAGGAAACCTCAATCCTGACCCAGCCCAGGCTGTGACGGTGCACTTGCACTTAACCCTGGCACCAGATATGTGTCGCATCCTGCCCTGTCTTCAGCAACAGCTTTTCCTACCCAAACAGCTCCTCCGGCCAGGGTGGAGCTGCTTTTGTCACGGAGGAGCCAGTCTGGTTCCCTTCTTCTTAAGTGTGAGCTCAAGGACTAGACCCAGGTGGGGGGATGGGAACATATCTGGCCTCGGACTCAGGGCTGAACCACTTCTCAGTCTCATTTCTCAGCTTCTTTCAAGGAACAAGAAAGCCCTGGACCGGGTCCAGAGGTTTCCAAGGCTAAAGAAAGTGCTCCTGCCTAAGACACTCTGCATCCATCCTTCAAGGAGCAAGCAAGCCCAGCTGATCAAAGCAGGAACCAGCCCAGGCTTTCACCCCCAAACTGAGGACAGCCAGATCCTACACGGATCTCGCCAGGAGAGAGGTTGGGAAAGGTCTCATCGTAGGCAGATCTGCCCTTCTCCAGGTGTTTGTGCTAAAAAAAGTCCATTTAAGACACACCGGTGCTGCAGCCCTGCAGGAACCTTGTCCCAGGTGCTCCCTTCCCCTGCTGGAGTGTGGTTTTGGTTTGGGAGGGCTGGAGCATCATCCCCTCCCTGGGTGCTGCCCCAGAGCTGCCGGGGAGGCCGTGCTGTGGGCAGGGAGCTGTTTTCCACATGAAAAGAAAAGTAAGGGACTCGCTGGGCGCTCCCATGCTATAAATAAGTGTGATTCATGCTCAGCTCTCGCCCAGCCAAAGCGCCTGGGTTGCTGAAAATCCTGCAGGAGCTGCCGTGCCAATATTTCCAGCAAGGTTTCCAAGCTGAAGGCATTCCCGCGCAGGCAGGTTCAGCCGTGGGTAAATAACAGTCCCGATGACTTCAGAGAGCCCCAGCCAGGGCCGAGATGGCTTTAACAGGAGACCTGGGGCTACGGAGCGCGGAGACCGTGATCTCCGGAGAGGTGACGTGAAGAAACGTCTGGGTCTGCACTGGTGGCGGAAAACCCCGTCACACAACTGGGTTCAGCGCTTTGCTCTGCAGCGATTTTCCCCACCAGCTGGGAGCCTGCTGCATCCCTGACCCCACCACGCACCAGCGTCAGCAGGGAGAAGAGGTGGCAACCCCACGTCGCAGTGGCTGTGCCACCACTGATGGGCACAGGTCGATTCATGGTGCTGGCAAGCCCAGGTGCAGAGTCCCAGTCCCAAAACACCACCAAGAGTCAGTGCCATCGCCACACTGAGCTAATCCAGGGGTGCAGCTTGCCCAGGCCCCCCTGCCCGTGCTCTGCCCAGCGCTGGGGGTTTGGGGGTGAGGATGGGGCATGGAGAGGAACGTCACAGCACCACAGCTCGCAGCTCCCCGCTCACTGCTCTTTGAAGAGCTCTTTCCTCGCCAGCACAGCGAGCTTTGGCTCCCGGCCCAACACCTGCACTGACACACTGACCCACTTCTCGCTCTGAACATCGCTGGGATACACGACCAGCGGCTCTTTGAGGGGTTTTCCCTCACTCCCCACCACAGCCTCCTCAGGGCAGCCTGGGGATGCCAGGCAGCACCTCTGAGCTTTAATGAGAGGTCCTGATCCCCCACCCAAACACTTCCTTCAGCCCTGCCAGGTGTCGAGCCTGCTCAGGAGGGGAGGAGAGAGAAAGGGAAGAGTTTTAGGGTGGGAAAGCACCGTGCAAGGAGCCGGCTCTGCCTTGGCTCACTGTCACCAGTGTCCCCCGCTGCCGGCACAGATACAGGGAGGATGCTCGGCCCCCAAGGGGCTGCAGGCACCCTGCTCGGTGCATCAGCACTCTCCTGCCAGCCTGACCTTCCTACACGGGACCTTCCAGGGCTTCTTGTCATCCCTTGTGAGCTTCTCATGATGTTCCCCAGCTCAGGTAGGGGGATCCTTGTGGCTCGTGCATTAATTCACCCTCTCAGAGAACAGGTCATAAGCACACTCTCCCTACCAGAGGCTTCCTGTGTGCATCCAAAGCAACTCCAAAAAGCTGAGGCTTGAGCTACGGTTTCCAAACTCTCCCCAGCATCTGCCACACGCTATGCTGCAGCCAGATGTTCCTTCATGCAACATCCCTTTGGTTTCACAGCAAAGCAAAGATGTGCAGCAAACGTTTGCTGGTGAGACATCAAGGTCCAGGATGGTGTGAAGAACGGACAAGCCCTTTGCCGTGGCGTGCAGGGATAGTTCCAGGAGGCAGGAGGGCAGCTGAAGGCTGGATGCTCTGCGGGACCCTCCACCAAGCAGCGGCTCAGGTAGGAAGGGACATCTGCACCCACCAGCTGGTCAGGACTGAGCTTCCCAAAGGCAAATCCATCATTCAGGATGACCGACGGCGGGAGGGAGCAAATCCAAGCAGTAAGAGAGCCCCGTTTGTCAGCAACTCATCGACACAACTGGAAACTGCCTATCAACCAGCCTGGAGGTGAAATTTAAGTCGGGGGCTTATGTAACAGCTTTTTGGCAGGAAGATAAGCTTCGGGATGTCAGGGGACCACAGATGGATGCACTCAAGGAAGGCAGATGTCTCCCTGACCGTGTGCCTTTGCACTGAGCATGCTTTGGGATTTCAGGAATGGATGGTTTAGCAATGTGTAAAAAATGTAGCCCAGACGTGATCCACATCTTTTGAATCGCTGGGACAGGCTCTGTCCCATGTGCAGCTCCGGTGACCTCACTGGGTTTCCACCAGAGGTGGAGCTGGCTCGTCCCTGCAGAGGTGTCAGCAGTGTCCTCCTCTTGGAGCAGCCCCGTGCAGGCAGGAGCTGCTCCAGCAGCCTGGGCTTCAATCCTGTCTGTGCTCCCATAGGATTTACAGCTGGCCCGGGGCAGGGGGACAAGAAGATAGACAGGACAAGGTCTCACACGTCCTGCACAGCATCATTCTTGCTCCAGGCCACTGTCAGCCCTTGCTGAGCCAGGCTAGGGACAGCTGAACTGAGCTGGACACTATATCCTTCCCACCCACAAGTGCTTGACCTGGGAAAATGTTTTGGGAATGGTCTCCCAGCCGTTGAGGGGAGTTCCTGACCTGTCCCTAATCCAGAAACATCTGGGCAGGGATAGGGGAAGGAGAAAATGCAAGGAGCCTTTGCTGCCAAAGCCTGCTGCGGCCAGGATAAGACGTGACTGTCCCCTCCAAGCTGGGCTCATCCTCCTCCCATCCCATCAGTGATTTTGGGATGCAGGCACTGGACTGGTGTCCACACTGAGACAGGACTACAGGGAAGAAGGAACAATGGGGGAAGGCTCTGGGAGCTTTGGTGTCACCCAGTTTGTGGGGGTGGGAGGATGCAGAGTTCATCCCACATCCCACATCACCGTGGAGCAGTGCCCAAGGCAGCTCCAAGTCCCTCTCCCACCACAGGGATGCAGCCAGCCCATGGCAGTGGCTCTCCCCTCTCCCCCGCTCAAGGGCTGTAGCGCTGGCTGGATCTCTGGTGCTTCACTTCCAGCCCTGAACTGGGTCCGTGCAGTGCAGCCAGTGCTGAGGAGAGGTCCAGGTTCTCAGGAGGACCTCGTGCATGAGTCAGAGGAAGCTGGGAGAGGTTTTTTCTTGGCAGGTGGCACTGTGAGCTCTTCCCAGCTGGGGAGGGGGAAGCGGGACCATGCTCCTCCTCTTCTGGGCTCGGACCTCTCGTTTCAGGGTGCACGCCAGAGCCATGGGCCACTTGCTGCCAAGGCTCCTGCAGGGGATAGAGTGGCAGCTTTCTGTCCATGGGACAACCTGCCTTTGGACACCTCCTGGCCTCATTCACCCCATGGCAGGGATTTTTCCAGGCTGCTAGCCAAAGCCTGCCCAGGGGACAGCAAGGGCTGGCTCAAGCCGGCTTGTTCCATGCCTCTGCTCCCCCACTCCAGCATCTGAGAGTGGAGATTCCCTTGGGAAAGAGGAATCAGCCTCAAGCACAACCTCCCCCACCACGCACACAGGTGGCAGAACGCCCTAGCCCAGTGCAGGGCTCCATGAGAGGGGGGGACAGCTCCTCCGGGCCATCCCCCCTGCACCCACCTGCTTGGTGAAGAGGATGGCAGTGTCCCAGTACTCGGGGTGCTTGTCGCTGACCTTGTTCCACTTCTTCTGCCAGGCGCAGAAGTTGCGCAGGGTGAGGGCGGCGTTGCTGGTGACTTTGGGCCCCTTGTCATCCTGCCCGATGAGGAGGAACTTGACCACGGAGATCTGGATGGGGTTACGGATGCTCGGGTGCTTGTAGAGGCGGGCAGCCGTGGCCATCAGGGTGAGCAGGTAGTGCTGGAGGTCATCCCCGTGGAACTTCACCATGGACTCGTCGGCCACCACCAAGGTCTCCACGTAACGCGGGACCGAGGCAAAGCGCTTGGCCCGACCGCCTTTCCCCCCCGCACGCCCCCGGTACTTGTCGAGCGCCTGCAGCACGCCGGGGGTGAGCCCGGAGCCCACGGCGCAGCGGGATGCTCCGGCCCCGACGGGGCGTTCGGGGCTGCGGCGCTGCAGGCGATGGAGTCCCCCGGCCGCCCCCCCCGCCACCGGGCTGATCAGGTACTCGGCTCCCCGGTAGCCGAAAGCCCCCCGGAGCCCCCCGCACAGGCTGAGGGCGGCGAAGGACTCGCGCTCGGCGTTGACATCCCCCGAGTAGAAGCAGTGGCGGAGCGCGGGCAGCGGGCGGGCGGCCGCCCCCAGGTAGTGGGCGGCGAAGGCGGGCGCGATGAAACGGGCGTCGGGGGAGAGGTGGAGGTAGAAATCCTCCCCGAAAGCCGAGAGCTGGATCACCACCGCCTGCCCCCCCCGGGGGGGCTCGGCCGGCCCCCCCCTGAAATAAGCCGGCCCGTTGATGTCGGGGTCCAGGCGCAGGGGAGTGACCAGCGCGGAGTCGGGGTCCGGGGGTCCCCCCGCGGTCAGGCTCAGCCCCGGGGCGCCCAGCAGCAGCAGCGGCAGCAGCGGCAGCATCGTCTCGGCGGGCTCAGGCCGGCGGCATCGGGGTTCGGGGGGAGGCGCGGGGGGAGAAAGCAGGACCCGGCCCCCCCCTTCCTCCCTCCTCCTCCTCCTCCTCCTCCTGG
>VXAZ01008308.1:275812-296884 GCA_013399875.1 Gymnorhina tibicen | reverse complement strand
CCGGGCGGCCCCGCCGGGAGCGCGCCCCGCCGGCAGCGGGAGCGGGAGCGCGGAGCCGCCCGCCAGGGCCAAGCGGTTCGTGTCGCAGGCGCGGTACGTGGAGACGCTGCTGGTGGCCGACGCGTCCATGGTGCGGTTCTACGGGGAGGACGTGGAGGTAAGGGCTGGCGGCGTCTGCCGTCCCCCCTGCCCGCATCCTTCTGTCCCCGCTTGTGCCTGTCCTGTCTCCGCCGCTTTCGTCCCCACGGCCTCTCCATCCTTCTGTCCCTTGCTGTCCCCATCCCAGCCGCCTCTCCGCCTCCCCCCATCTCCGCTCTTGCGTTCCCACTGCCTCTCTATCGCTTTCATCCCCCTATCCTCCGTCCTCCCTACACATGCATCCCTTCATCCCCTTCATCCCGCTGTCTCCTGTCCCCATCCCCGTTGCCTCTCCCTCTCCAGCCCTACTGCCTCTCCGTCCCCTCCTGTCCTCCCTCTTGCCTGCCCGCTGCCGGGTCCCCCCTGGCCCTCCCTGTCCCCCCAGCCCCGGGACACCAGGGACGACTTGGAGCGAGCGAGGGGCGGGGCGGGGGGACCTTGGTCCCCACCTTCCCGTGCTGTGTAGGGGCTGTAAGTTGATCTATGGGGTTCAGTCAGTGTTTGGGGACCCTTTCCCAGACCCAGCATCCATCCCGGCGAGCCTGTTTCTGCACACACCGGGCACTGGGATGTCCCACCAGCCTGGTGTCCCCAAAGGTGGGGGACAGAGCGGGTTAATGCCCTTCCTGCTACAAGGAAAGAGCCGTGCTGCAAAGCAATGGGCTGAACTCCCTTCCGGGTGGGAGCCGGGGCCAGATAGTAAATAAACCAGGGGCTGAGTAATGCGCAGTCCCGCTCCTGAGCCACCTGTTAGCAGCTGAGCAGATGGATGAACAGCGCTTTCCCTCAGCCACCAGCGCCGGGAATTCTCACCCCCCTCAAACGCTCTCTCTGCGGAGACTCTGCCCCGACCAGGCTTTGGGGAGACCCCAGGAGCAGAGACCGTGGTGCCTCAGCCCCCCACATCCATCTCCAGGGCTGTTGATGTACCTCATTCATCAGCATCAGGTCGTTTTTCATGCCTCTGGCAAAGCCAGCTCCCCGCCCCTACCCTGCAGGGGTGGGTGGTTCAGGTCCAAATTCAGGTTTGCACCCTCAGAAATGCTCTGCGGTCTTTGCAAGGGATAATTCTGCATTGAAGTTGTTCATTCTCTGGTTGTTTGGGCTCCGGGCTGGGAGAAGAGTTCTTGAAGCTGGAGCTCAGCAGGGAGCAGCTGAAACCGGGGGCTGCACTTTGGCAGCCTGGCTTTGCCACTTCTACCGATTTTATCCTTCCCCGAGGGGCTTCTCTGCTGCTCACAAAGCAGTGTTTTAATGCCAGCCCTGCTCAGGCCAGGCTGGACCTTGGGAAATGCTAAACCTTGGGGCTCCAGCTGATTTCAGCTGCTCGGCATCACTCTGGTTTTGCCCCTTGCTTGGTTTTGCCACCAAGGCAGGCTGGCAAGAGCAGATAGCAGAGGGTCAGTGAGTGAAGGGTGATGCACTTGGAGTGCTCACAGCGCTCAGAAAAGAGTTTGAAGTGGAGTAAGCTGAATTTTTAAGTAACAGACATACAAATGGTGGTGGGAGTTACTCTCCCCATAGTGTGAAGTTGGTCTCTGATTCCCCAAGAGCGCAGAAAAAATATTATAGTGAATCTTCTGCACCCAGCTGGGCACTTGATGGTTCTAAAGCAAGACCCAAGGGTGTCTAAATTGCTAGAAATAAGGTGATATATTTGGGTTGGGGGAAATCCTGATAATGCCCAGCTTGAGCTGGGGGAAAAGGAACAACCCTCTGGTAAATCTGTGAAGGCAGCAGGAGAGGAAATGGCACCTACACATTATCAAGGGGCTGGAACACCGGCACCCTGCCCTGGTTTGGCTGCTCCAGCCCTGGGCTGGGTGATGCTGCCTGGCTGGCTCCCATTTTACATTCATTTCCTTGGCCCCAAGAGCAGTATCTTTGCATCAGCTCTCAGGGATGGGAAGGAAACCTTTAAAGATCTTGTTTTGGATGAATGGAGCAATAGCATATTAAAACATTTGGGAGAAAACTTCCACCAGCTCTGGTGTAGCAGCTGAAAACAACCAAAAAACCACCTGCTGTGTTTCTGTGTCTTTTGTTCTCTGGAACAAAAATGCAGGGAGCAGCACAGCCATCGTGCTTCTCCCTAAATACCTTTTATGCGGGGTGAAAAAAGCAGTGGCAAGTGCTGGTGAGATCTTAGAGTGCTGACTAGGAGAGATGCCCAGGGAGTAGAAATGTTGAGTCAGAACAAACCATATTTATATAATGACTTTTCTTCCCGTAACCACACTTTAATTACCAAATATTTATTAAAGGTCACCAGCATTGTTTGTATTCCCAGTTATTTTCTTGCATAAGTTGTAACAGCTCGAGCAGAGGAGTCACCCTAAGATGCGCTCAAGCGTTGTGAGTTATAATCAGTGCCATGCTCTTGGTGGGAAAATGCTGTTAATGATTTATTTCTGATCTATTTGAGCCTTATAGCTCAGCTGTTACCCTAATTCAGATAATAAGAGCTTATTCTACCTTCATCAATACTTCTACATAAACCAGGAGGGAACGGTGAAGTGAGAGCAGAACTGGACCTGACATCTTGGGGTTTAGTCATTGTTTGGGCTTGACGATTGCAGGGGACGGGGTATTGGTGGGGGGCATTAGCAGCAGGACAGTGCTGGGCAATAAATCCTGTGGGGATGGGGCAGGGAAGAGCCCTCACACAGGGATGGGAGCGAGGCTCCACGCTGGACACACGAAGTTTTTGCATTTTTCTTGCAGAGGATCCCAAATGCTTGAAAACAAAGGGACCGTGAGCGTCACTCACAGAATTAAGTGGGGGTTTGAGTAGGGGGAGACGGGGCGGACCCCGCTGCTGTGCAGAAGGGCTGAGCACCTGCAGCTGGGCTGCACTTGTGAGGATGCTCTGCATGGCTCGGGAGCGTTTGCCAAGACACCTAAAGCACCAGGCAGTTCCCAAACCCAGCTGCAGCATCCCCAGCCAGTTGGCAGCCAAATGGGATTCCTGTGGTGGGATTTCTCCAGTCTCTTGGGTGCAGATGAGACGCATTTCCAAGCTTTCCTCCGCAAGCACGATGGCTGTGATCCCCTTTCCCTTCTCCTCTTGCAAGTGAGGAATCTGCCGTTCCTGATTCCAGGGCCTGGTGATGGCTGAGGACCACAGCAGAATCAGATCCGTCTGGAAAAGCTGGGATTCCTTGCTGACTTCTGTGTTTTTTCCAAGCAGATTTATGAGGTTTTAGGAGCGCTGCTGCAATCCCTTCCCTCTAAGGCCAGACAGGTGCTGGAGTGCAGGGCACGGGGCATTGCCGGGGTCCTGCTGCCGGCTCTCCCACACCCACATCGACTGGAGGTAAATCCAAAGCCACCCTGGAGCCCCAGGTCCCCTCATGTCCGGCTCTTAGGCTTGCTTTAGGGTATTTTGCAGTGTGAGTGGGTAAATTCGCTTAATCCCCTGACAAAAGAAGCCAGCCCCTCCTAAACCCATCCCAAAGGCCACTGGAGTGGGATTAAAGGGGATCTTTGCAAAGGGGGACCTGCACGATGCTGCCATCCGACAGCTTTTCTTCTGGGATTTGTCCTCTGAGTGTGACCCTGAGCCTACATCCGCTTTGGGGTAGGGGCCTGGAGGACCAGGCAGCCTCCCCAAATATTCCTCTGGCTGGTGCACTCGCCTCAGGCCGGGATATTCAACAGCTGCTGCATTTCAGGGCTTCGGAGTGAAATGTGCAGCGTGAAGGCAGCTGGCTCTCACTGAAGCAACTCCCAAACTGTAGCACTCCTGCTCTGGGATGCTCTCAGGATGGGGTTTTACTCCATCTGTGCCTCTGGAGAGGTGGTGGCAGTCTGGATGTGCCTCAGCTTCCCCCACCTTGAACAGGGCTAATTGCTGCTTTTGTGGTTCAGCCCCAAATATCCAGCAAAGAGGGAAACAGAAGGGGGGAAAAAATCATGTGGCAAGCAGAACAGGGATGGGCAGAGAGCCGGGAGGGCAGGAGGGCAGCCAGGCACACCAGCAGGCTGGCAAGGTATCCCCCTTTCCCCTGGCTTGTCCCCCATTTCCCTTGGCTGCCTCCCACATTTTTGCAAGGGAATTCTTGGCCCGGGCTTGAAACCACAGGAGGAGCTGGCAGGGCAGCCAGCAGCCCCTGGGCACCCAAGCTGGGGGGGAGTTCACAGACGGTGCTTTGGGGGAAAGGGACAGCCGGGGATGCTTTTACCAGCTGATTTTTAAAAGCTGGGCAGACCTTGCATCTGACCCTGGGTTTGCTCCCTTCCACCAGTCTGCGCTCCGGAATCTCAGCACTTCATTCTTCTTTTCCCCCTCTGCAGAAATGTTGGCTTCCAGGGAGAAAGCAGGGAAAAAACCCAACCAAATCCAACCAACTACTGGATCCTACAATTCCTACAGCTGGGCTGAACATTGCTCCCCGCTCGCTGGGGGAGCACGCTGGAGGGAGGCAGGTTGTGCTGGGGTAGCATCCGGGTGCTCCCTGCTGTCCTGCTGTTCTGGGTGGATCCAGCAATTTTAAACCATTCTGCGCATACCACAGCAACAGTGTCTGTGTAAGAGCAGTTTCACCCATCAAAACAATAGTAATAATTAAAAATAAACCCCAGCGTTTGGGGATCTTTGCAGGCTTCAGCTTCTGAGTGGTTCCCATGAAAGGGAATGTAAGCAGAGACTTTGCAAGAGCCTGTAGCAGAAAGTGAAATCCTTCAGTGTTACAAGGGCAAAGACATCAACTTCAGTTCCCCTTGCTCTGATTTGTACTTATTTTTCCTGTCCCTCTGCCTGTGCTGTTTGCTGCTGGAAGGTCCTGTCAGGCAGTGCCTGGCTCAGGGCAGGGCTCTCCCAGACGTGGTGATGCCGTGGTAGGAGGGATGTCAGAGCTGCTGTAAGGCAGGTGTGTCGGACAAAAGTCATCCCTCCTCATTTTTAGGGGGAAGTGGGTGGAATTTGATCTTGAGAGCAGAGGGAGCCCAGGACTGCAGCTGGGGGGAAAAGGGGCGGGAGGTTTGTGGGGGCATCACCCTCCATAGTGCCTTGGCATAAATGCAGTGCATGGGGCAGAGAAGGGATGCTCCATGACCCACTCTGGCTCACACTGCTGTCCTCTCCCCCCAGAGCAGGTGAGAGGCTGATTTTCCAGCTCTGTTTACCAGACATCCTGCCAGATCTCCCAGGATGCTGGTTGGAAATGGCAGGGAAGCTCCTTGCACCTGCAGGGCTGCAGTGCCTGATGAGAAAGCAGAAACCAGCCCTGGGCTCCCCAAACCCAACCCAAAATCCTGCTCTGCACCTGATCCCAGTACCCACATCCTCAGCCTCGGTTCTGGGAGGGAAACCCTGGAGAAGCCAGAGCCTGTTTGCAAAGGCAGGAGGATGGGCCCAGCAGGACTCAGCCCATCCACAGCCAGTTGTTGGCCAAAATTTCCCAGCTGGCCTCTCCCAAGCCCTGAGGATCCCGTAATTTGCTTTTGGCTGTGGCTTCAAGCCCTTGGCCAAGCCAAGGCAGTGCAGGTGGATTGCTGCTCTCCCCAGAGCAGTCAGGGTCCATCTGAAACCCAACCAACTCCTGCACGGGCCAGGGATGGGTATAAATAGATACCAGATGGTGGAACAAGTGAATTTGATCTTTTCATCTTCACTAAATAGCTGTTTGTTCGGTTTGCTTTCCATCTTCCCTTTCCACACGCAGGGAAGGTGGACAGATGTTTTCCAAGTCCCTCTGTTCCTGCTGCTGAAAGAGGTTTTTGGCTGGATGCACCCCCGAGGATGTGCGGGTTGGTGTCCTGGGGGATTTGTGGTATGGACTGAGATCTCCCAGGTCAAATCTACTGTTATGGACAGAATCCTCAAATGGGCTAGAAGAGGATGCGGCTGGGTTTATTCCCTTGGAAATGAGGGATGATCCCATGATGGGCAGCTCCAGTGCAGAGCATCCTTCTAGATCTTCAGGGGCGTAATTTTAGGAGGGCTTTGTGATATTTTTAGCAAGGTTCCCAGTGGACTTTCCCCACAGGGTGAACAATTCCCCCAAGTCTCATGGAGCAGCCACTTGTGGGGATCTCGCCCGGATTTCTTGCCTCTGCGGTGACTTCTCCGTGACATGAGCTGCACGCTCTGGGCTGGGACGTGAGTCACGGCGTGGAGATCTGGCCAGTCTAAATAAACCAGTCTATTCACTGCTCCCATCAGCCTTGCTGGGGCCTGCCCTTGGATAATGAGCCGGGGAGGACTTGGGACATGTCTTGTTGAAACAAAACATCTGTTTACACGGAGCTGCCAGTGATGGGATAAAATGTGGCAGAATAATTTAAAATAGCCACAAGTGCTCTGAGCAAGCAGCTCTCGGTGCAGCAAATATGCTGTATCTGCCTCAACATCTCCCTCATTTGCTAAGGAAACAGCATTTTGTGTCTCACAAAATGGCATTGCCCTGGCAGTACCGTGATGGATGAGCACACAGAGTCAGCTTTGCTCAGGAAATGCATTTTGGGTGAAACTTGGCTATGGGAGAGGGCTCCCATCGAGTACTTCCAGTTTAATTAGGCTCTGAACTGAGACCGCAGGGTGTAATTTGTCTGGGGAGGAGAGAAGCCACTTTCTCTTTCCCAATACTATATTGTGTAATAGCTGCATTTTTTTCTCCTGACTCCGGGCCGTGAGCGATGCCAAGCAGAGGAGGAATTCTGATGCTCCGATAAGATGTTTACATCAGCCTAAACATCGCTGGCGCTTTTGACATATGAAGTAATCCCCGGTCATCGCCGAGCAGGGGATGCTGCTGGGCAAAGACTTGGCTGTCAAAGTGTTTCAGTCCCAGTTTGTCGCCAAGGATGTCGGGTTCAAACCCTGCGACCAGCACAGGCAGACAGTTTTACTGGGTGGTTTTGCAGCAGCAAGGTGTGTGTGAGTGGGTTCCTGCCCTGGGGCAGCGAGGGCAGGGTTAATGCTTTGGGAATATGCAGAGAACTCTCCAGAATGCCGAGGTTTCCCCCGAGGAATTTCTTCTGGAGGGATTTCTAGGTGCAAAGGGTTCATGGGAGGGGAGACACAGCTTTTGGAGAAGGGGATGCAGGGCTTGTCCACCAGCACAAGGTGTAAAGCATCACATACAGGAAAGGCAGCACTGAGTCCATCAGCCCATGGTCTGGACGTGATGGGCTTCATAACTGAGGCCGATTCCTTCTTTCCAAACAAAAACAATTGCCCCTTAGCAGAGGTTTGACCCAGGCTCTGCCTGCCCATCTCTCCCCCCACAGAACCATGTCCTGACCCTGATGTCCATGGCAGCTCGCATCTACAAGCACCCCAGCCTGAGGAACTCCATCAACCTGGTGGTGGTGAAGGTGCTGGTGGTGGAGGAGGCAGCGGCGGGGCCGGAGGTGTCCGACAACGGCGGGCTCACCCTGCGCAACTTCTGCAGCTGGCAGCAAAAGTTCAACCCCCCGAGCGACCGGCACCCCGAGCACTACGACACTGCCATCCTCCTCACCAGACAGGTCAGTGTCCCTTGGGAATGCTCCGGTGCGGAAAGGAAAGGGGTCAAGGCATCCACGGAGGGAGAGAAGGGGGTTGGCCATGGAGGTCGACGCCCCACCATGCAAAGAATGGAGCTTGCAGCAAAGCAGCTGGGGGGGTGGTTTCATTTGGGGTGCAGACCAGCAGTGGGCTGCCCACAGGGATGTCGGGGCTGGATGGGGGACCCCCTCCCCCTGCTGACCGCTCCCCCTGCCCGGCACAAACAGGACTTCTGCGGACACCAGAGCTGCGACACGCTGGGAGTGGCGGATATCGGCACCATGTGCGACCGCAACAAGAGCTGCTCCGTGATCGAGGACGAGGGCCTGCAGGCAGCCTACACCCTGGCTCACGAACTGGGTAACACCTCCCTTCCCAAGGGGAAGTCTGCTTCTTCCAGTCCTGCTGCTGGGAGGGGTTGTGGCACAGCCCAGCACCAGCATCTCCTGGCTCGGGACCACCCACTAAGCCATGGGGAGCTTCTGGCACTGACAAAAGCTGGTTTGCGCCAGCAGAAACACCAAGAAGTGCCCAAATTGTTGTAAATTGGTGCATCTGCACCAATTCAGGAAGAATTTCTTCATTGGAGGGGGCTGCCCAGGGAGGTGGTGGAGTCCCCATCCCTGGAGTTGTTCAAGAAACACCTGGACGTGGCAATCAGCGCTCTGGTCTGGTTGACAAGGCGGGGATTGGTCACAGGTTGGACTTGAGGATTTTGGAGGTCTTTTCCAACCTTAATGATTCTGATTTACCTGCTGTGATGAGCTCAGGCATGGGATCAAGCACCTCTCTCCCTTGGTTTTCCATTCCTGCACTGACTAATTTTTGCCCAGCTGTGGCTGCCCCATCCCTGGGAACATTCAAGGCCAGGCTGGACAGGGCACGGAGCAACCTTGGATAGTGGAAGTTGTCCCTGTCCATGGCAAGGGGTGGAACAAGATGAGCTTTAATTCCCTTCGATCCCAAACCATTCTGGGTTTCTACAAATTTGGGCTGCTTTGCCCTGCACACGGCAGGCTGTACCACCGAGACAGAGCAAGCAGTTTTTTATTTCTTCTGATTTGTGGAAGCAAATAGCTTTTGCAGAAGTAGGAGCTGATTGATACCTTACAGATGCTCCCACACACCATCTGCTGAGGAGCAGGAGCTGGGCTGGGGAGCTCAGCTCTGCCATGCTCTCTGCTCCCCAGGCCATGTGCTCAGCATGCCCCACGACGACTCCAAGAACTGTGAGCGGCTCTTCGGGCCCCTTGGCGAGCACCACGTGATGGCCGCGCTCTTCGTCCACTTGAACAAGACCCAGCCCTGGTCTCCTTGCAGCGCCATGTACCTCACCGAGTTCCTGGATGGAGGGCATGGTAAGGCTCCATCAGCTACCTCATCACTCAAAACAACCTTTTCCTTAATTGCTCAGGCTCTTTGCAATGCCTGGAGGGGTGTGTGGGGTGGAGTCAAAGCAGACCATGGACAGAGGCGTGGGCTGCCCTGCGCGGTGCAGTCAGTGGCGTCAAGCCCTGACAGGTCCATCTCCAGCCTAACTCTTGAACCTTGCCCAGGTGACTGCTTGCTGGACGCCCCGGCCCAGCCCGTCCCCCTGCCTGCCGAGCTGCCCGGCCAAAGAGCCCTGTACAGCCTGGACCAGCAGTGCCAGCAGATCTTTGGCAAGGACTTCCAGCACTGCCCCAACACCACGGAGGAGGACATTTGCTCCCAGCTGTGGTGCAGGACCGGCAGCGGGGAGCCCCTCTGCCACACCAAGAATGGCAGCTTGCCCTGGGCCGATGGAACCCCCTGCAAAGCCGAGGGGCTGTGCTGGGACGGGCGCTGCGTGCAGCAGGACGCCCTGAAACCCCAGGTAATGGGGGCGCCGGGGAATGGTGGGAACGCTCTGGGAGGGAGCAGCTGGGGCTGGACAGGCTCAGAGATGGATTTAGCAGCTTCTCCCGGCCTCTTGCAGCCAGCGGTGAACGGCGGCTGGGGCCCGTGGAGCGCCTGGGGCTCCTGCTCCCGGAGCTGTGGGGGAGGCATCCAGTTCTCCCACCGCCACTGCGACAGCCCCAAGCCCCGGCACGGCGGGAGCTACTGTGAGGGCCAGAGAACCAAGTACCAGTCCTGCCACACCGAAGAGTGCCCGCTGGATGGTAAGGATGACAATTCCCAAACGCACGCTCAGCTCCCACTCCTGCTCCTCCAGAACGCATTACAGGGATTGCTCTGCTCCCCCTTGAATATTCATATTTGGGGAGAGCAACAGCTTCCTGCTGGGGGCTGTGACTTTATCTGGCTGATGGAAGGTGTGTGGGATCCCTCCTTCGCAATATTCCTCCTCGGCTTGCACGCTCATCGTGTGCTCCCACTGTCCTTAGCTCCCTCCCGCATCTCTGTGATGGCCAAGGACAGCAGCTCCTGCCAGCCTCCCACGGATTTTGGGCCATGTTTCACCTTTCCTTTCAGGGAAAAGCTTTCGGGAGCAGCAGTGTGAGAAGTACAACAGCTACAACTTCACGGATGTGGAAGGGAATCGCTTGGAGTGGGTTCCTAAGTATGCGGGAGTGTCCCCCCGAGACCGATGCAAACTCTTCTGCCGAGCCCGAGGGAGGAGCGAATTCAAAGTCTTTGAGGCCAAAGTAAGGTCCCTGGTGATGGGAATCACTCCCATTTACCCCATTTCAGAACTCATCCCCTCATTACTCCTCTGCATCCCTCTTTCCCAGGTGATCGATGGGACGCTGTGCGGCCCGGAGAGCCTCTCCATCTGCGTCCACGGGCAGTGCATCAAGGCTGGCTGTGATCACATCATTGGCTCCTCCAAGAAGCTGGACAAGTGCGGGGTGTGCGGAGGCAATGGCTCCACTTGCAGGAAAATATCCGGCTCGCTCAACAGATCCAAGTGAGGCGCCAGGGAGAAGGTTCTGCAGGGATGGGCTCTGGGAGACAGACCAGCATCCTCTCTCATTCCCCTTTTTCTATGGCTGAAGTTCTAGGCTAGGAATATATTAGGATCCAAGCCAGCATCCTCAGCCGGCTGGCATTGCAAGAGCCTGGCCTCCTCCCCAGACTCCGGGACTTAGGCTCAGTTTATTTCGGGGCAGAATTATACAAGCCAAATAGAGCTTATTTCCTAAAATAATAACTGATGTGATGGGCTGGGTACACCACCGTAAATAAATCTGCTGCCCCAACGAGTTTACAAAACACATTTCACCCCAGTGCAGTGAGTTGGACACTCACTATTCAAGGGCTGACATGTGATGTAAATATTCAATAACTTTTCCCTGGGCTTGGGGGTGAATTTGAATCCTGGGACAAGGGCACTGAGGCAGCCACTTCCCTCACCCAACATCTCCGTGGCTTTGCCAAAGAGCAGAATTTAAGGCTTCTGTTGGAAAACCGTAATAGAAGCCCAACCGTCCAATTCCATGCAGCGACGTGACTCACACAGTCAAATTGCATTTCCTAAATGCTTTCCTTCCAGGGAACAGCTGAAACGGGGCTTCCACTCTCCTATGAGTTGTTTGTGGTTGACTAAAGGGAGATTAGCGTAGGAGCTACAGCCAAGAAGAGATCCCATTAAGATCAGGGTGAGGGAGGCCAGGGTGACGGAGAGCAGAGTTTGACTCAAAGGCTTTTTTCCAAAATACTCTGAACCTAATTACTGACCGCAGCATCCACCATGGGGATCCATGGAAAATGATCCTGCTGGCCCCACAGTGTGAGTCACAGTGCTGAGGGCTCAAGCGAAACCTTCCGCGTGCTGTCCCGGGAGCCGTGGCGCTCCAGGGATGGGCCTTGGCTGGCTCTGCAGGAAAATGTTTCCCTGGCATGGGAATGCCCTCTGTATCCTCCAATGGGATTACTTCTGCATTGTAGTGGTGGTTGCAAAACCCTTCGAAAAGTGAGTTGAGGGTGCAGCAACTGCCTCCTGTTCTGTCGTTCTACATCTATATCTGTATCTGTATCTACGTCTGTGTTATCTCCATATTATCTCTGTCAGTAGGTGATGTCATCCTTCAGCATCACCAGTGGCAGGCTTTCAGTCCCAAACACTTCACCATTTCCAAATATAAGGAGCGAGGGGAATTTCCCACCTAGGCTGGTAATCACAGGGCTGTTCATTTGATTGCATCCTTCATTTTCATATGGAATTCAGTGAAATCTTCCAGCTGAGCTCACATCTAGAACATCTGCAATATTTCCAGCTCTTGAGCGCTCAAGGTTACAGAGTGATGGCTTCAGAGCCAGGATCCCAAGTGCTATTCCCTACGCGGGTGTGCTCTTAGTAAGCCTTGAAAAATAACCGTGTCCCTTTGCCCTGTGCAGATACGGCTACAATGACATTGTCACCATCCCCGCCGGAGCCACCAACATCGACATCAAACAGCGCAGCCACCGAGGGGTCCGTCACGACGGGAATTACCTGGCCCTGAAGACCCTGGAGGGCAAGTACCTGCTGAACGGAGACTTTGCCATCTCAGCCATGGAGCAGGACATCCTCATTAAGGGGACCATCCTGAAATACAGCGGCTCCATGACGACTCTGGAGAGGCTGCAGAGCTTCCGACAGCTCCCAGAGCCCCTGACCGTCCAGTTGCTGACGATTGCCAGCGAGGTCTTCCCACCAAAAGTCAAGTACACCTTCTTCATCCCCAAGGACATCCCTTTCAGCAAGCAGAAGGGCAAAGAGAAGAAATCGGTCAACGTCATCCGACCAATGCTGACCTCCCAGTGGGTCCTGGGTGACTGGTCTGAGTGCTCCAAGACGTGTGGCTCCGGCTGGCAGCGGCGGACGGTGGATTGCCGGGATGTGGAGGGTCAATCCTCCTCCGCCTGCAACAGATCCCTCAAGCCTGAGGACATCAAGCCCTGTGGAGACATGCCGTGCCCTCTCTGGCGCCTGGGTCCCTGGTCCCCCTGCTCCCAAACGTGCGGCGAGGGCGTGCGGACGCGCAACGCCTCTTGCATCGATTACGCCGGTAAAATCACCGCCCCGGAGAAATGCAGCTCGCCAGGGCCACCGCTGGCCACCATGGCCTGCGTGCTGCGTCAGTGCTGAGCCGTGCTGGGGTGCTCGGGGTGCTTCCAGCACCCTGGGGCAGGACAGCGAGGGTGCCGTGGGCTTGCTCGCCAGACAAATAACCACTCTCCAGTGGTTCATCCCCACCGCATCGATGTCTACCTCAGAGGGGAGAATAACGGCGGCAAAACAGGGAGGAATCACTTCTTTTCCTTTCTTTCTTCCTTTTCTTTCTGGCTGGCTGCTCACAGGCAAGTTGTAACTTAAAGGGAAAAATAAGCGTATCCGTAGGGTGTTTCCGAAGAGCTGTCGTTGAATGTGGTTGCAGGTTCCTTTTGTACGGTTTGCTGGGGTTTGGCACTGGAGAAAATGTGGAGCCTGGTTTTCCCATCGCCCCATCCCAGCTGCAGGTCAAGGAGGTCCAGGGTGGGTGTCTTCACTGATAAAACTGGGATCTCTTCACAAAAGGCATGGAATGGGCTGCCGTCCCCTCCCTGCAGCAGCGTGGGTGTCCTTGAGCATGAGGAGTGTTTTATCAGCTGTGGGTTTAACTTGGGAAATGAATTGCTTGTGTGGATGGGAGAAGGAATAAGGTGAGGGCCAGATCCTAGCATGAATTAGGCAGGAGAACAGGTGAGAGGTGGTCCTGGTGGTTTCTGCTGAATTTACAATCTACAAGGTGACAAATCTCTGTCTCCAAGCACCCCCAGCACCTGCAGTTATTCCCAGAGCTGTTACCCCACACCTCTGTTTCCCCAGCTATAAAACCAAGGCTTAATTACACCTGATCTGTCTTACAGGGCCACTGTGAGGATTAATGAATTCCCAGTTCTGCAGTGCTCTGACTGTGAAATGCCTATTGTGATGCCCTCTGGAGCAGGCACTCTGGTGTGCCAGCGTTTCCTTTTCCATCCTTGGCTTTCAGTCCCCTGTGGGCTCATTTTTTCAGCTCTGCTCTAATTTTGGAGATAATTCACTAGCCTGGTTTGCAGCAGGGATGAGCCCAGGATCTGTAGATCATGCCAGAGGTGACCAGTGCTGCTCTTCACCTCTGATTTCCTAGGATGTGTGAAGATGCTCAGATCTGGTGCCAGCTCCAGCCTTGCTTGAGCAATTCTCAGTCCAAAACCAAGCGTGGCAAGGCTGGAGCTGCTCTTTCCCAGGGGGAAGCAGCCACATCCCTCTCGCCAGCCCAGCTGCTGCCTGGCCCCGGCACAGATGGCTGTTCAGACCCTGAACTTTGCCCTTTCCGAAGCAATCGCTGGCCGTGTGCTGGCAGCAGCCAGTGCCTGGGGAGCGGGGATGGAATTTGGAAAGATTTTGCTATTGCTGGATGAGCAATTCAGTATCTCCAGGCTGCTCTCTCATACCCTGCCTTGGCTTCCTTTCTGGCAGCAAAATGTTGAATTTCCAGTGGGATCTGCCTTTTTCTCATAGGAAGGGGAGGAGGGCTGGAATTTTTGATGTTTCAGATTCCCCATTCACATTTATGGAGCGAATCCTTTTCCTTGTCCCTTTTGCCTGAGCGAGCCAAGCTCGTGTGAGACACTTTCCTCGCCGTCCAGACAGGTTTGGAATGGGACGATCGGATGAGCTGCTCCACTGAAGACAGAAACCCTACAGCTTACCTGAAGACATGAAATATTTCTGTTTTATCTCCCGTACATGATTTCTATCAAAACCACGGGAGCTACAGCCCAGGATTGAGGGTATTGAGGGCTTGGCTCCTTTATTTTTTTCAGGAAAGGAAAAAAATACCAAAGGCCAGCTGCACAGTTTGGATGCAGAGCTGTTTGGGCTGTGGTACAGACCTACCTTTGGGCAATGTTCTGCATCTGCTAATTAATCTCCAGGAATTTAAGTTCTAACAAATAGCTGGATGCTAAAGTCATGTAGCCTTGCAGGGTTATTTTCTTTTTCCCCTCTGAGTCTGCAAGGGTTTAAACTCAAAGCCAGCATGTGTTTCCTCTCCAGTGTCACCACCAGCATTTAGGATGGGTCAGGAATATCAGTCTGAGACAGTGCCAAGGAAAACGTCTGTATTTATCACACAGGAGTCGTGCACGCCAAGGGGCTTTTCCAGTTTTTTTATAATCACTGCGCAGCTGCTTAGCTGGAGCTTCCTAGATGTAAAAACTCCTTGTTGAGAGCAAATCCTGCTGCTTTTCCAGCAAGGAGGAAGGTGGTGATCCCCCTGGGAGGCGGGGGACCGAAGGCAGTGATGCTCTGTTGAGGTGTGGGGTCTGGGTGATGCCAAGTGGAATTCCTGCCCCAGGCTTCTGTAAAAACAAGTAGCCTTTACGCTGATTTAAGTCTAAGAGAGTATATATTAGGCTATATATATGTATATATATAATGTTTCCCTTCAGTGAAGGATTGTAGCAATGTACTGAGCCTCTTGTGTTAGGTATTTATTATAAATTTCTGTTTGGTTTTGTACAGTAGCGGTCTGGAAAGGAGGAAAAAAAAGAAGGAAAAAAGAGATTAAAAAAGACTGTGTTTTAACATGCTGCTCCCACATCCCCTCTCTGAAAGCTGCAGTGAGGTCGGAGAAGGGATGTCTTTGCTCCTTGTTTATTCACTCTGGTATCTGACTGGTGTTTCCCCCCTCCCTGATGTACCAACCAAGCTGTGCAAGCATAACAAATCCAGCCAAAACTAAGCTTTGGAATTCATCTTGAGGAGAGGGGGGAAAATACAATTTTCTGATTTTTAGCCTCTTGTTTGTATTTGTTTTTAATTTTGAAAACAGTCTGTTTGTGGCTCTGCCTTTACCCCCTCAATAAAGGATTTCCTGCCTTTTATCTCTTTGCAGTTGTCTTTATTTGCACTTTCCTCAGGATCATTATTATCCCCATCCCAGAGAGATTTTAAATCTCTCTTTTCCGCATCTCACCGATAATAAATGGTTCATTCAGTTTTAAGAAGCTGAACCGAAATATTACATGAGAGAATAGACAAAACCCATGGAGCCAAAACTGTTCTGCAGAAATTTTGAATCAACTCTTGTTTTGCAGATGCCTTACGAGCACCTACCTCCTCTCTATACATACATAGTATATCTAGCTATATATACTATATACAGATATTATTATAGAATTATATGGTTCTATGACTATATATATGATATATTATGTATATCATATAATATGTAATATTATTAGATCTATTATATAATTATAACAGCTAAAATATCTATTATACCTATATATTGTATATATTATATATGCATAATATATATATTATACACATAGTATCACAGAAATCTCTAATTTTATTATATATCTATATATACACCCTATACTGGATATATACATTATATATATGTTATATTATTATACAATCCTATTATTCTATGATTATATATTTATATACATTATATATCATATATTATATATGCATAATATATACATATACATATACACTGTCAGAATTCTATAACTATTATGTAATATATAATAATTATAATATTGTATATAACGTATCTATAGATGCATAATGTGTATTATTATGTGTCTATAATATATATTATGTATATATATAGACATAATACAGACAGTACATCTATACATACATACAGAATATAAATCTGTTCATCCATACAGGTAATTCTGCTGTTTCCTAGGAGGACAGACACCCTAACCAGGACTTAACCAGAGGGGATTCTGACTCCTTCACTTAACTGTGTAACAACCACAGGCAGTGGGACCTTGGTGCTGTCTCTCTATACGTGGTGTAGTTCTCTGAAACACAGGAGGGCTAAATTTGGTATATGGCAATGGGAATTTTGGAGCCATCTCACTGGAATAAGCACAGGCTCTTTACAGGGGAATCTGGATACCTGCCAGCTGCCCTGGGTGAAAGCCCACCCTGACGTTGAACAGCAGCTCTGGTTTATTTTCTATACATTATTATGTCCTATATAATATTCACTGTTACTATTATTTATATTATAACCATTATATTATCATGCCACATTATTATAATATACAATACATATAACATATAAAATTTTATTATTATAACCATCTATTATATTATTATTGTCTCTATACTGGGGATTTCCAAGCACTGATGCAGCGAGAAAATGCTCCCGCAGAGGCTGCCTGTACTCACCCTGCCACGGGTTAAGCCACCCTGGGACGTGTCCCCACGTTAATGGGCACAGCCACTCCTGCCACCCTATTTATAACCAGGTGTGACATTCATTCCAGATGACTTCCCTTGGCACACGGACAGGCCCTGGCTTTCAGCTCATTAAGCCTGCCCTGGCTTTTCCCCCACATTTTTACTTCCTTGTTTTGTTGCCATCGCTGGGTTTGAGTTGAATAATTGGAATTTCAAACAATGCCAAAGGCTTTGGGATATTACCAGGTAGGGAAAAAGCCCTTAATTAATGATAGCAGTGTAACCATCATAATTTAACTTTAAAAAAAAAAAATAGTGGTATATGAAAATAAACTGTGTGGTCAGAAATAAACCTTATGGGAACGTTTCTTACACTGGTACCACGATGGCACCATAGAGACAAGGGGGAGCAGCAGGCAGAGATGCATCTCTGCAGTCCCACCAGGGGAAATTATTGGGGTCAACCCATGGCTGAACCTCCCCAGCCCGTGCTGCACATAATGCTGCTCCCCAGTCAGGGTAATTATATTCTATGGGCATATTTCCCCCCTGTCCTTGTGCTAAAACTGTTCTTTATTTCAACGGTTTTCCTCCCTCCTGGCTTCCTCCCTCCCTCCCCATGTGTTTGTGGACAGAAGTCATACCTCTTCCAGCCTTGTTTTGCTAAACTTTGCAAGGCTCACCTCATAAAACACCCTCCTCAGCTCTGGGCTGAATTTATTATCCCTGGACAGAAGGGACCACAGTGTCCCAGCAGGGTCACACAGCAGCTGGTGCTTCAGCCACAAATCCATCCTTATTCCTGATGGAAACATCCTTCCTGCCATGTCCTAGAACCATACTGTCCCTTTTCTGCCATTATCCTCTGCTCAGCTCATCCTTCTCGGTCTTACGACCCCTCTGCTCTGCTAGATCCCTCTTTCTCCATACAGATACCTGATAAATCCATCCTCAGGTGCCCAAGCAACTGATCTGGCTCCTTGGTGATGGCATTTCCGAGGGGCTATTGCAATTCAGAGCACTTTAGAAAACAGGTTTCTCTCCTAAATTCCTGCTTCAACCTCCTCTCCTGCCAGCTAGGATGCTTTAACCCTCAGGACTGCATTCACTGAGGACCAGGCAAAGCATTTCCAGGTCTGGAGAGGACATAAACCCCAAATCTTCTCCATGTCAGGAGAAAATCAGGGGTTTCCAAAGAGAGAAGTCAGCAGGATTGAGTTAAAGCGGATTAACTGAGCCCCGGAGATGACAACAGACAGGAGGATGGAGAGGAAACAGCTCCTGCACTCCGGTGGTAAATTCAGGAGCAGGCAACAAGTCCTTGAGTGTGGGAGCAAAGATGTTTTCCCTCAGGAGCTGCTGGGTCAGGGAGGTGAGAGAAAGGCTGTGCAGAGGTGTCACTTGCTTTGGTTGTTAATGGATGGATCCTGCCAGGAGCAGGCTCCCGGGAGCGCAGCGTCTGCTCCGAGAGCTGCTGAAGCACAGGAAAACACATCCCACAGGCTGCAAAAAGAGGGTAAACCAGCTTCCAGCCAGAAATTGCACCTTCTGTGCGCTTGAATGGGGTAAGCAAGGGAGAGATTCAAGGATTTAAAAAAGGGGCAGATGCCAGGGATGGATGGGAGATATACCTGGGTGTTTTCTGAATGTATGGGAAACCAGGATTTCTGTTTAGACAGACAAAGGAGGCTTTAAGGGGATGGCACAGCCTCCAGTTACTTCCCTCACGCTGCAGACAGGAATCCCATTGAAAGCTTTCTCCTGTTTTACACCCATCAAATTCCAGGAGGTTCAGCCAAGGAATTCCTGAGATCCCTCTGTGTCCCTATAAACGAGCAGTAGATGCACAGACCAGTTTTATCACTGAATTACTCAGGGTTTATGTTGGTGTTGCTCCATCTATGTCCACAAATCAATCCCAGAATATCGTAAAATGCACGTAAGAGCAAATCCCATCACTGGGCAAATACCAGGAGCCAGGATTATTTGGCATTTCAGTGCCTCTCGCTGAGAAACTGCAACTCCATGGAAAAAGCAGAGTAACAAAGGACAACCCAGTCACTTAGGAAACCTGAGCAGGTGTGAATCAGTACAGCTCCTTCTCTGGTTTACTCCACCAAATGACATGGCTCTGGGAATCACTGGAATCTCCAGCTGGAATCTCCAGCTATTGAGGGCTGATAAAACGTTGTTAATAGAACAGCCCCTTCCGATGCAGGGAGAAGAAATTGAGGTCAGAGCCAGGCTGTGTGCCCCTCCACAGTGATGATGTGTAGAGTGCTCTGTATCCCAAACCTGCCAGCTTCCTGCACACAAGAATGAGTAGTTAATTACTGGATTAATTCTTTGAAAAGAAAGTCAAGCGAGTTCTTTATTTTGAAGTTTTATGGCTTATTTCTGGGTCGCACGGAGCAGGTTTAAAGGTTGTTGGTTCAATGCTTCACTTGGAGGATGTTCATTTCTATAGCACAGTGAGGACACAGACCAGGCTTAATTTTACTGTCTTCCTGCCGTGAATTTGTGTAGTTTAGACCCGTTTTCCCTCCTGTCCATGACCTGCTAGAGCAAGTTTCAAGCTGGATACGAGCACGTGTGACAACCCACAACACTGACTGTCTCTGCTGTGCTCACCCGACACTTTATTCATTAAATTGTTACCAATCAGCATTTTAAAGCAATTTCAAAGTTGCAACGACACATCTAGGAAGTCAGCAAGAAAAGACACATCAGATTCTGCATCTACAGGAAACAGCACTGGCTCTCGGTTGACTAAAACCACTCATTCTACAATTTCACCAACAAACAGGCCCTGATCGAGACTTTTCAGAGCTTTTTGAAGGGAAGGGATGGCAGCCTGAGGTTTTTTCCATAATTCTCTGTGATTCAGGAGTTACCATGGATAGCCAGGAGCAGATTTCCTTGAAAATTATGTCTCATTAAAGTGGAAAGAACACCTGCACACGTGTAATGTGCTGAAATTGGCACTATTTTACACAGGAGCAGGTTGCAATGGGAGGCTGCATGTTGTCAGGATTGCAAGAGAGATCCTTGGGAATATAAAACCAATATAAGAGGAAGTGAAATGAGAATTAAGCAGAGTCCAGCTCTCTGCTCTGGTTCCCCCCCGTTTTGCAAGGAAGCATCTAAAAGGATCCCTGAGTTTTCATAATAGCACGGGGTGGGTTTGTTCTCTTTTCTTTTTGCTGATGGAGCAGCGTGACTTTTCCAGGGACGGGTTTTAAATTTTTTACTGCTGATTAACACTTTTGGACTGTGGCCCTTCAATCTGTTTCCTGCTCCAATTTACCAAGTGCTCATCACCAAAGACAACAAACCCAAACCAACAAAAAAACCATGCCATAAAACAATCCACGGAGGAAAGGGTTGCGCTAATCCTGTTGGATTAAGCTGTGTTTACCCGAATTAGTGCAGATTTGGACCAAATTATCGGGGCGGATTAATTAGAGACTCGTTAACTCTAAAGTTGATTGGGATTGGTTGCAAACTGGTGGGTGCTTTGTGAGGTTTTGGGGCCTGGTGCAGCAGGTACCCCACGTTTGGCGGGGCAGAATGCAGTACCTGACATCCCGCGGCCGGAGGATGCAGGAGCAGAGCATCCCCCTCCACCGGAGCACCACGTGGTGGGGGTGGAGGAGAACGCGAGCACTGCAGCATCCCGGTCCCCGGGGGATGCACGACTGGAGCATCCCGGTCCAGCGGGGCACCCCGTGCCCGGGGGGATGGGATGCGCAGGTTCAGGGATGCACTCCCCGCTCCCCGCATGTCCCGGAGCCCCTCACACCCCGGTGCCTCGCTGCGGGTGGGGAAGAGGGGCAATAGGACCTTGTCCTCTCCCCGGGTCCTGTTCTCTCCGTCCCCTCCCTGGTGCGGTGCACCAGGACCCTGCTCAGCCTCCGTCGGACGGCACTCGGACCCCGTTACCCCGTTGGGGGGCACTAGGGTCCCGTTTTCCCCCTGCTGGGGGACAGTAAACCCGCGTTACCGCCGCTGGGGTTCACTAGGACCGCGCCATCCCCCTGCTGGGGCGCAGCAGGACCCCGTTTCCCCCGCCGGGCGCGGCAGGACCCCTTTCCCCGCGGCTCCCCGGTGCCCGGCGCGCTCCCTCCGCGGGGTGCCCGGCTCCGCTCGGCGCCGCCGGGCCCTCAGTGCGCACGCGCCGGGCTCCGCCCCCGCCGCCGCTCGCGGTGCACTGTGGGACACAAACAAAGTGCCCGGGCGGCGCGCGCGGGAGCTCGGACGGAGGCGCGCGCTGCCCCCCCCCCGCCGTACAGCTCCTTCT